>CM059209.1:10925315-11355315 GCA_030347435.1 Clarias fuscus | reverse complement strand
ACCGGAAGCCGTTACCACCTGACAGGTAGTATAATTAACAGGGGTGGAAGTAGTTTTAAATGCTTTCCGAATACTATGTAGTGAAAAGGTGACAAGAATAAACCATGGAGGTGGTTTCTCTTTATATTTCCAATTATTCCGCTATAGAATATCAGGTCAGTTAACTTCTGTGTTCTGGGGTTAAATCCCAAATAAACTAAATGGAGTTATCAGATGTGATTTCTTGCTGAAAGTGCTTCTGTGACTAGTTTTGAATGTCAGTTTTCACAGACAACTGCTCTTCTCAGTGTTGCAGACCATATCAACATACTTTTACGCATGCTGCAACCAACAGGTACTGCAATTAACAACTGTTGGAACACCTGCGACCTGGAGTAATACAGATTATTAAATGTCCCAGTGTTGTTACTATCCATTATCACCACTCGTGGAATGGCTCACGTCCAATCAGATTACTCAGTCAGAACTAACTGTTGTACTGTATAATTTACGACAGAGCTGAGCGAGACTAATTTACCTGCATGGTGATCTGGTAACCATGGAAATCCTTTAGTCTCTTCTTTTTTTCCTCTTCCTGTCCCATGCTAATCCAAGTGTCGGTCACCAGCACATTGCTGCCCTGAGCTGCCTCCATTGGCTCTGAAAACAAGTGCAACTCTGTCCCAAACTACAGAGTGTGCACAAACATTTTCTACACTTTATTCACAAATTCATTGTCTGTGGATGAACGACCCCAATTACAAAAAAAGTTGGTATAGTACGGAACTTGGCAATAAAAACAAGAGGAGTCTTTTCACCTTGTCCTATATTAAAATCAGTAACACTAGAACAACACATTTGATGATTTACCATGTGAATGTAATTGTTTGTTGAAAATACACACTCATTTCAAATCTGGTGGCGACAAGTTCCTGCAAAAAAGTTGGGACAACAGGAGTTGCAAAGAAAGGTGTAGTTTTTCTAGAGCAAGGTTTAGGCAAAAGGCAATGCTGCAACCAACAATGCACCAACAAATTATCCAAGACTTTTACCATTCTATGTCAGTACACTATATCATCAAGAAATTCCAGGAAACTCAGTATTGATATCTTGATGTGTGCTCAGGAACACATGGATAGACAGTGTCAGACAGTTGTCTGAAGAGTCAACATTTTAAAAAGAATCTGGAAACAACAGCCATTATGTTTATCTGGGTGAAAAACATGGGGGTGTGCCATTGAGCTTGACATGGGTAAATTGCATACTCTGTCTGGGCATAATTAATGCAGAAAAATATGTTCTTTTGGGACCAAAAGAATTTGCTGCCATCCAAACACCACCTTTTTCAGAGACATAATTGTATTTTGCAGCAGGACAATGCCAAACCGAATTCTGACTGCTCCGATTGAAAATGTGTGGTGCATGATGAGGTGCAAAATATGGCAACAAAGATCCTGTTCAATTCCACAGCTAAAGGCCTTCATAATGAGGGAAACTTCGGCTAGCTAAGCTAGACTAATTAATGTCTTCAATGCCCAAATGCTTACAAAGTGTTATTAACAAAAATTATGTTACACATTGGTATACACAACAGTCAATTGTCCCAACTTTTTGTGGAGGATGCTGTAGCCCCCAGATATGAAATTAATCCCTTTTGTGCATGACCTGTGCATGACCTGTAGGAATTGTTTTTTTTTTTTTTTTTTAGCAAAACAAGGGTTTTAAAAATGTGAAATTCAGTGCCAATACTATTAGGTTATTAACAGCTACAGTATATTGTATCATACCTGCTTAGAAAGACGAAGTGCCTCTTGAGTGACATTAGGATCTGGCTCATAACCCTAGGAAGAAGAGAGCATAGGTTAGACAATTGCATTAATTGTTTTTTTGCTGCAAATACAAGTGCACAGAGACATTCATTTGTGCGGTTATAAACACTCAGAAGTGAAGTTATGGACAAACCTCTGGTGTGGCTATTCTCAGATTGACACCCAATTTGGCCAAAGACATCATGAAGGAGTGAAGGACATTGTTACCGTCACCTATCCAAGACAGTGTTAGGCCCTTCAAAGATCCATAATGCTCCTAAAAGAGAAGACAGCATAAAGGATAAGAAGAACAACAGTGTCAGAAAATGTGTGTGTTGGGGGGGCGGGGGGTGCACTTTGCAAGACGTCTGAATAAAAATGTCTGCCAAATGCCTAAATGTGTGTACCTGCAACGTGAGCAGATCGGCTAGTATCTGTATAGGATGGTAAAGATCTGAGAGGCCGTTGATGATTGGTACTGAGGCTTCCTTATCCAGCTGCTCCAAAGTAGAGTGACTATACACTCGCGCTAACACAATATCAGTCAGGCTTGAGAGCACTCTGCAATACACACACACACACACAACATATTTTTACTGCGGTGTGTTTGAGAACGAAATTATGGATCAACTTATTGCCGAGGTATGTGTATGTGCATGTCACCAGTTTAACCATTATATGCATTATATTGTGTTTAACCTGGCAGTGTCTTTTGTGCTCTCATTTACACCCAGGTGAATATCCTGAGGGGTAAGGAAACATGGATGTCCACCCAATAGGGCAAACCCTGGACACACAAACACACACACACAAACTCTATTTGGCATTTTTTGGATATGCCTACATTCATTCACTATTCAGTACGCTCCATGACCGTGTTGCTTATGCCTGAAACACACACACTCTCTCTCTCATTTGCACCTGTCTCAGTGGACATGCGGGTCCTGGTGCTTCTCTTCTCGAATATCATGGCGATAGATTTGCCTTGAAGGAGAGGAAGATACTAAAAATAGAAATGTAAACCATTAAACCAATTTAAATCACAAAAAACAAAAAAACATGAACATTACCTTTATCACATTTGAACATTTTCTGTGCAAGAAAGAACAAGTATATTCCATAATGAATGAAGAGCAAGTTTGGACTTTTTTGCAATCGATTTCAAAATGATCTTACCTGTCCATCATGCTTGATTCGATGCTTCAGGTCAGCAGAAACCTTCAGGATGTGCTTGATCTCATCTGGGTTAAAGTCTTTCAGCGTCAAAAAACTGCGTCCCTTTAAACGCACAGCTCCTGAGCAAGTCCACCCCACCCTAGTGTCACACAACACCATAACCACATACAGTAGATCATTACAGTTTAAATGGCTTTCATTTTCATATGGCAATATATGTGGCAATATATTACTATACTACAGTGCTTTGTGCACACTAACGGTTTATAGACCGAGTTATCATTAAATACCTTGTACACTTACCTAAAATTTCTTGCTTGTTTAAACTGGACAGTTTTAAGCCCGTGCATGAAGGTGTTCCTAAGAGCGGACATGTCGTTTGGAATGTGCGTGTTTTTGCACCGCGGAGAATAAAAATGCAACTTTGCTGCACGAACTCCCTTCAAACCCCGCGTGCGCTTACATCAGCGAAGGCGGGACGCACGCGGCTGCTTCATACAAGACACGCCCACAAAGCGCTCGTCTCCAAAACCACGCCTACTCAAACACACGATTCGCATTAACTGTTTTGAGTCCGAAGGCTTGCGATTTCGAAAAAAGAAAAAGAAAAAAAAAATCTACATGTGCAAACGTGTTAGAACTGGTTCTATAGTTTCCCCAGCCTTTTTGCCGAGCTCCTGGTCTCAAAATGAATTCCAGAGTACTTTGTAGTGCCTGTGAATTACTTAGAATACTCATTACCCTGTTTGTCCAGTCACAATGTGTGTTTAATGCTGCATTTGAAGCAAACACCTTAACTTAAAATATACCAGGGTTTGTTTATGCTATTATCAGTCAAATGTACCACTAATAAATAAACCACTGAATTAACATTGTTAAACTGCAAGCTGAGACGTGCTAGTCAGAAGCAGTGTGTGTGTGTGTGTGTGTGTGTGTGGAGAGAATGGAATATCAATTAAAAAACAGAAAAATCCTAATATGTAAGCAATTTACCTTCCTCATTAAAAGTAGCATGGTGGCTTAGTTTAGTACTGTCCTCTTGCACCTCCAGGGTCTGGGTTCAATTTCCACCCTGGGTCCATAGAGGTTGCATGTTCTTTCTGCTTGGTGGGTTTACTCAGCGTACTCCGGTCCCCCCACAGATTAGGCTAATTGGTGCTCCCAAATTGCCTAGTGTTGTGAATGAGCATGTTAATGTGTGTGTGTGTGTGAGTGCGTGTGTGTGTGTGCGCGCGTATATTCTGCAAGGGATTGGTGCCTTGTCCCTAAGTCTCCTGGGATAGCTTCCAGGCCCCCTGCATCCCTGTATACAGGATAAAAAGGCGAAGATGATGAGTGAGTTAACCATCATGTTATACTGAGCCTCCTAACACTCAGTATGACTGCTGATCAATCCCTGCTATCCGTTATTACCCAAATGAGGATGGGTCTCTTGTTGAGTCTGATTCTTCTCAAGGTTTCTTCCTATTCCCATCTTTTTTTCCCAGTTTTTCCACCCCACTGTCACCCTCAGCTTTCTCACCAGGGACAATCTGATCATTTTGAATAATACATACACTAACCAGCCAAAACATTATGAACCCCCCTAAACTTTGCTACCAAAACAGTAATGACTTGTGCATTACCACACCTTTCTATTTTTTAACCAGTATTAACCGTTTCCTCAATTCAAACTACAGAAGCTGTCCTGTTCCATTGAAATACACAGGCCAGCTTTCACTCCCCATGTGCATCACACTGTAAACCCTAATGCTCAAAGTAATGAAACATATTGAGTACTGTAAACTTAAATAAATACAATTAGTTCAAATTAATAAGCCTTAAAGAATATTTAGAACTTTTTGGTATTTATGAGTTTTTAGAGATTACACCTTTCAAGTTAACTGAACAAGTTTGATATTTTAAGCCATAGTAGCTGTCTCCTTAAAGTTCCACCAACTTAAAATCTTTCAGCCTAGTCTGACGTCATCAATGAACACATGCCCACAAATGTTTTTGATCAAGGTGGTCAAATGGCGGATTGGTCTGTCTTTGTATTATGCTGTAAGTATAATATACAAATCTGAGAAAAGTTGATGTTTTCATTAAAACACAACATATTATGCCCAGTATATTGTGTAGATTCCCTTGTGCCACCTGTGCAGCTCTGTCATCTGATTGTTGACAGTTTGGTGTGATCATATTTTTAGGATGTTACTGCAATTAATGTTGCATCTCATGCTGTAACTCATGTTTGATTTAATATAAAAATGAAAAAAAAAAATGCCATTGCATGTATGATGTTTTTTTTTTTGAAAATGTTAATATATTTTTAAAAATAATGATAGAATTTGTACTTTCAGATTTAATTTAAAATTAGGAAAATTATTATAAATTTTATTTGCAACAGGGCACTGGTGGCTAAGTGGTAGATGTTTCGTCTGCCATGCGAAAGGCCTGGACTCAATTCCTGACCAGTGCTCAAACCCCAGCCACTAGATGCAGGGTCGGTCCCAAGCCTGGGTAAAATGGGAGGCTTGCGTCAGAAAGGGCATCTGGCATAAAAACCTCTGCCAAGCTCGTGTGTGCAAATGGGATTGTCCGCTGTGGCGACCCCTTGCCGGGAGCAGCCGAAAGACCAATAACAAATTATTTCATTTGCAACAACTAAAAAAAAAAGGAAATTAACTAAAAGATCTATGCAATGCAAACAAATAATGCAATGCAATTTATTGCTATTAAATAGTATGAGTTAGGCTAATCAGTAATCCAAGCAAAGAACGATCAATATGAACAAGTACAACAAACTCAAAAACTGTTTACTTAAAATTGGAAACATTATTACTGTAACTGATTACCTTAATTGTTTTGAGTTTTGCCAACTTATTCGGGTTAACAGTGCTTGGCCACCCATGATCCTGTAATGATTTCCCTGCAGCTTTCTTTCCTTGGTTCACTTTTGGTATTTACTTACACATTATACATATAAATTTCCATAATAATCTTTTTTTTTAATTCTGTAAAGCTGCTTTGCGACAATAATTATTGTTAAAAGTGCTATATCATGAGACCAGAATGTCCCCAACTTCACTGTTTATATATACTCATACCATCCTCATATAAGGACGGTTACAGTAAGTATAATTCTTTTGACAAACGTCTTCCTGGTTGAAGAGATTGATTAAACTTAGAGAAACAGTAAGTACAAATTGAGTAGAGTCCGGGTATCAGGAGGATACTTTATGAATAAAATTCAATTGAACTGAATTGAATTGTTTACACACACACACACACACACACACACACACACACACACACCTTGCAGCCTGGGTGATGTCACTGACCAAAAAAAAAAAAAAAAATCAGGTTACTGACGATTGAACCAACAACGATGACGTCATAAACATACACTATGTAATGACATTGGACCGAAATTGAGCTTAGAATACGGTAACATTTAGGATATTTTCTAAACAGAGCGCATCTTTTCACACGAGTTAATATGGAGCACACCGGTAGTTCAGTGCTGTTCAAACACCGCACGAACAGGTGAGTTCTTAGATATCAGAGTCCCTAAACACGCCATCGGTCGGTTCGATCCGGTTGTGATACGGCGACGCGGACATCGGATTGGTGCAGGTGTAATGCACCAAACTGCCCACCGTGCCACCGAATGCCCACCATAATCGCTATGAAAAATATATTGCAGCATAATTTTACATCTTTATTATGATCAAATATTTTATTCTTGTTATAACGCGCCTTAGTCACGTGCCAGCCTTCGTCAACATTAATGAAATATTGGCCAATAAAATGCATTTTTGATCAGATCAGGTTGAACTAACCTGACTAAATAACAATGTTTCTTAAACAGTATTTTGTTTATTAGTATTTTAGTATGTTCATGAAATCGTCAACATATACGACTTGTACATTTTTAGGTCGTTTATTTTTTTTTTAACAAAGATTCATTTTATTACATTTTTAAAATCTTGTCATAGTGAAGCATTGATGAAGCACAGACATAATACTAATACTAATACTACTACTAATCATAATAAGGCTGTCAAAAATACTGCTTGTCTCGCTGACTTCATTCCAATCAAGGCTTGTAGAAATATTATTGTGCCTGAAATGCAAGTGTGCCCTCGTGTGGTTTACAAGATAAATGATATGTGAGCTGTGAAGAAACAAGCATTATCAGTTCATACATTTTAATTGTTTAAATACTTATTGGAAATAAACTCCTAGGTAGTATTGTGGCAAGGAGACAACATGTTGGATTTTAAGAAAGTGGTTGGCCCCTGAGAGGATATGTTACACCGCTGGACTTCATAGATAGATATGGTCTTGATAAGAAGCCAATAGTACATGCAGCTTTGGTAATGCAATTTTGATCATATTTAAGGACCCCACTCAGACTTACTGCTCCAGTAGTTCTCCTTTAGCTGGCATTACTGTGTGACAATTTTCTGTTGTTTATATTTATTTAATGAAAACTGAAGACAAACGAATGAAGATGACTTCCAGATGGAAATTAAAGAGGAAGATCGTCCAAGTTGGAGACAGATGGAACAAAGTAATAGAGTAAGTGAACAGTGTTTAATTACAAAGCTGTATTGCTGTCGTCCATTTCTCGAGTCAATAATCCAATCCTAGCTGCATTTTATGTATTGAATTTACATTGGTCATCTGTCCTTATTGCAGCTTCTGGATAAATTAAAAGCTGATGGCACAGAGCTGGTCACAGATGTTTTGGTTAAATGTGATGCCAGGCAGATGAAGAGGAGAGTAGAACTACGAGAGGCAAACAGAATAAGGTGCGAACACAGACACTCACATGCACAAACACACAGCAAATGTGATGCAGAGAGTTTTATCAAGTTGATTTTTCAAGCTAATATGGCTTAGGCATTTGCAGAAGTTTAGCGTTAGTTACCCTATTTTATCTCAATAGAATGTTTAACATTGTTGTGGGAGCCTTTTTAACATATTTTAGTTCATACAGCTCAACCTCTTTGTTCTCACCACTCAGTGTACTTAAATAAAGGTGATATATTTCTTATAGGATGAGTTAAAATAATTGCAACTCAAAATTTTGTTTGAGTATATAAAACCTTGTGCGTATAAAATAGTGGTGGCGTTTAAGTAGTCTAATATTGAAATAATTTTACAAAGGTCAGTTACAGCTTCTTGCCAATGCAGCCGCTTTGAATCATTGTGCTAATTTAGGTTTTTGTAGGTTTTATCAATAATATTTTCAACCAACCAATTTCAGGGAGGTTTGGTTGATGTGGCTTCCATGACATTTCTTTACTGCAGAATGAACCTCTGCACTCTGCTGCTTGATCAATTAATGTTTTAGTTTTACTAGGAGAAGCTATCGTCCCAGTTAAATGGGGCGTAATTGGTGTAATTATTGATAAATAGATGAAAAAATAAACCCCAGAGACTATGACTCTATTTCACTATTTATAGCTAATAGTTAGAAAACACTTACAAAAGTTAAATATAAGGAAAAAAGTCCTTGCTGTTTGACAATATAACATTTTGTCTAAAAGGTCTAAGAAGTGAAACTAATTGAACAAAATCATAGCTTGCAAGAGGCTGCAGAAGGTATTGATGCTTTCGGATCTGGAGCTTCAGTCCCAGTATCTGTTTTGGGGCCAAAGTGGGACACATTGGAAAGAAACAGAAATTGTCTGTTTTTTATTTCTCCATTGTTCCCAAACATGCAATTCATGATCCTGGACAGAGTGGAAAAGCTAGAAAATGAGGCTAAATCCAGTACAGAGAAGTTCAATGAGATCATGAGCAAGTGGTCTGAGGCCGAGACGAAGGTGATCCACCAGGAGCTGAGAGATGATCTGAGAACACAGCAACAGCTCTGTTGGCAAATCATTGAAGACAAGAACAGGCTCCTTAATGAACTGCTGCAAGTGCGTATACACACACACACACATACACACACACACACACACACACACACACACACACACACACACACACACACACACACACAAGAGATGTCTACTTTTGTGTGCAGGAACTAAAAGGAAGAGATGATCGTTTTGTGAAAGAGCGCAAAAAGGAGGCAGAAGAAGTGGATCTCTTGATTGAAAGGATGCAGGAACAGATCTCAAGTATGAAGAAACACTATAGAAAAGCGCTGGAAGCAGTTAAGGTGCGGTAGAACCCAGATGCTATGTTTTTATGCTGTTTAATAATTAATGTATATTTATTATACAGTATGGTGGCAGGTGGATTAGTGATTAGCACTCTTGCCTTTCACCTCTGGGTTCAATTCCCACGTTATCTGTGTGTATGAAGTTTGCCTGCTCTCCCTCTGCTTAATGGGTTTCCTTCCACACTTCAAAGACATGCAGATTAGGCTAATTGGTGTTCCCAAATCCTACCATGGTTGTACAAAATGGGAATAAATACAATAGCTTCTATGGTTCCTAGTTGGACTACAGAGGTTTCTAAATGGATGGATGGATTATACAGTATACGCTTTATAAATTTTAAACTTATAACGTTTTATAATTCTATGAAAATGTATATCATTGAGACTATAAATGCTTGTTTATTCACTTGTCACACTACAGTGGGTCCAGAAAATGTTTTTAAAAAATCTTTTGGGTTTTTTACACTTTATTATTTTATAGGTTTAATTTTAAATTAATTATATACTTTTCAGCCATCATCATACATATTTTTATTACATAGATAAGCAGTAAGCAGAAAAAAAGTTTCTAGACATCTCATATTTAAACACAATATGTATTCCCACTCTTTATTCAGAATTATGTAGAAGCAACTAAACCTTTGATTCTTTAAGTCTCCACAAGCTTTGCAAACGTAGATTTTGGCTATGTTTTCTATTTATAACTTGTTTACTTACATCTTCATAATTTTCTAGAAGATTTTAAAACGGCATACAGTAAATGAAAGAAAGTTGTACATGCAAATGATTAGAAAAAGCATTGTGCTTACTTTGTTTCTTGTTTGGGTTACAGTGCTCATTCCATGATGAGCAGAAGGATGTGCTCACGGCTAGCACGAACAAATGGGAACAGCAGAGGAAAGAACAAAATGACAAAGAGGTACAACAAACCTTTACATATTTTATATGTTTAACTTGGGTTTAACATGTTGGATTTGGGCGGGTGCCAGTGGTATAGTGGTTAGCACTGTGGCCTCGTACCCCCAGCCAGGGTTAAGGGTTTGATCACTACCTCGGGTGTTTGTGTTTTCTGTCCATACTTGGTGGGTTTTGTCTGGGTACTCTGGTTTCCTCTGACTCTGACTCCTCCCAGAGTCCAAAGATTTAGCCATTGTCAAATTGCCCAGAGTGTATGTAGCTTGCAGTGCATTGGCCCCCTATCCTAGGTGTCCCCTGCCAGTCTCCCGGCTTCTCTTGACCTTATACAGCAGGGATTCTCAAACTTAATATTCAAAGGTCCAAATCTGATTTCTATTTAAGGTGAAGGGAACGATCAGTGATAAGCAAATAATTTTTTCGTAAACTTGCTTCAAACTTATAAGCAACATACATTCACATTTAAGGCAGTCTGAGAGAACATACATTCAAACCTAATGGGAAAAATCAGATGCTTAAACCAAAACAACTCTAACTTTACAGGAATTTACATTCAAGTGTCAGAAATATTCAAAATACATCCACGTATTGCAAATTATTGCTTGTGAACCTTAAAAGTAGCGATGGGTTGTTCGTGAATGATTCATTCTTTTTGAATGAGTCTTTAACGTGACTCAGAAGAACGAGTAGTCTCAGAGAGTGATTCGTTCATTTTCTACTGGGCGTGCATGCGCACAGCATTGCAAAACCTCCGCAGGTTATGTACAGAAATGAGAAGTTACCTTTGAGACTTTTAGTCTGAATTGCTCGGTCTTTCTGTATGTGACTCCCATAGACGCTATGCAGTGCAGTACACAGGAAACAGAATTATGCAGTTCTTCTCAGTGAGTCTTCTAGCCTGAGTCTGTTGTTCTTTTGTCATACAGTATGACTCTCACAGACACTATGCAATGCAATAGATTCAAAAGAACGAACGACTCGGACTAGAAGAGTCATGAGAAGAACCGCTCAATTCTGTTTCCTGTGTAATGCACTGCAAAGTGTCAATGCGAGTCACGTGACAAAAGAACAAATGGAGTTTGTCGGAGGACAGCGCTATCCGCTCCTTACGCTCGCGTGAGCTCACAGACAAACTAAATAAGCAGCGTATATGCTTTTATGCCTAAATAAACCGATTAAACAAACACATAGCAAGATACTGTAATATCAAAATTATTTTGAAGGAAAGTTTCACCGTACCTTAAGGGGCTGTGCAAATGTTTAGTCTAAAACATCTTTTTTCCCCAAGAGGCATGGCGTGGTGTCTGTCATTGCTAAGCAACCATGACCATCGCATTCCATGACGGCAAAAATCCCTTGTATTAAGCTCTGCTACTAAGTTTATTTGTGGACAAGAGGGAAAAAAAACTATATGTGTTTTCCATCTTTCAAGGCCGAAGAAGCACGAAAAATCTCACTGGATGATGTATATCCCTCTTTATTGTGAGCGTGCTAGTCTGAGAAATGGCACAGTCTAATTTCAAATAGCTGCCTAAACCTCTGCAGAAAAAAGATGTGAGCGCTAGGCAGAGAGACTGAACTTTCCTTTGCATATTTGGATTGTGACATTCTGACTGCATAGGGGACATAGTGTATGCTGCCCCCAAAACAAAAAAAGTTTGAATAGGTATAACACATTTTTAGTTTACAGTAGGAAACATATACCTCATTACATTGTATTTTTGTAATCCTGGGCTGGGTCAGGATTGACTTGCAGAGGAAGTCCTAGTGTCCGGACTTCTGAAGTCCTGCAATACAGGATATTCAACAAATGATTACATCACTGCTCTGTGTTTATAAGTAGGACTATATTATTCTGTTTGTGTTTGTGTGTGTGTGTGTGAGCTGTAAATCATTGCCCTGTGTTTGTTTGTGTGCAGCTGAAGTTCTTGATGCGGAGGATGGATATGGTAGAGGAGCATGAGGCCCTGCTGGATCGCTTGAGAGCAGAAAACTCAGAGGAGTACAACCAGCTCAAAATCACACTAGAGAATGATCTACAGGTACACTGTCTAACACTGATAACACAATGTTTGTTGCCATTTTTATAAAAACCCTGTTTTTATAACCCTTAAAGCCCTATAAACACCAGAATTTCACCATAATTTAAGTTTAACCGAATTCATCTTAGGCATCACAGTGGTGTAGTGGTTAGCATGGGTAGTGCTCCCAAATCGTCCGTAGTGTGTGAATGAGTGTGTGAGTGTCTGTGCGTATGTGTGTGTACTCTGCGATGGATTGGCAAACCGTCCAGGGTGTACCCTGCCTCGTGCCCTAAGTCTCCTGGGATTCCTATAGGCCCCCTGCGACCGTGTATTCAGGATAAAGTGGTATAGACAATGAATGAGTGTGAGTGAATTGATTTTCAATAACTAAAAAATTGTCTACAGAAACAGGTAAATGTTTCTTTAAGAAAAATGAGAAACAGTATACCATCAAGAAGGATCCCCAAATATAAATATATTTTTTTCGGTATGTATGTTTTCATAAACAGCACCTGCAGCAAGACCTGGAGAAAAGGAAGGCTGTCTACCAGAGTAACCAAGAGAAACTTGAGTACGACCTACAGAAAGTAAAGAAATTTGAGGAGGAGTGTTCCGTCATTAAGGCTCAGCAGATAAGGAAGATCACTAGGTACTGTTAACAGAAATCTTTTGTCCTGAGCCACGTCATAAGTCTAACTGAAATAAACTCCCATAAATACTAACACAGTAGCTCTGACCTATTGCTCACACCTAAGCATCCTACAAAGCATACACAGGAAAGTTTGGAATTACATAAAGGTAGCTAATTTATGCAAAATAGGACCTTTATTCAAACAGGACAGGTGGCATATAACACTGCATAAGCAGCAGTTTGATGCAACGACTGTGTGTTATTAATATCAGGGTGCACGGGTAGTGGGTAGCTCAGTGGTTAAGGCATTGGCTACTATGCCCAAAACCCTCACAGATATACTCACTCACTCACTCACTCACTCACTTAGGGCACAAGGCAGGATACACCCTGGACAGGGTGCCAATCCATCGCAGGTACACATACACTCACTCACGCACACACTATAGGCAATTCGGGAACGCCAATTAGCCTAATCTGCATGTCTTTGAACTGTGGGAGGAACCCGAAGGAAACCCACCAAGCACGGGGAGAACATGCAAACTCCATGCACACAGAGATGGGAATCGAGTCTGGCCGTGAATCGAACACGGACCCTGGAGGCGCAAGGGGACAGTGCTAACCACACCACCACCATGCCGCCTCTCAAAGATATAATGAGATTAAAATGTACGTCACAATAGTTAAAGGTGTCTTCCAAATGCCATAACCGTTATCATTTGTACCAGTTTCTCAGGGGGGGGAATGGGTGGGAAATAATTATCACTACAAGACAATCACCAACCAAGGAAAAAGTTCAAGTCAACCATCAGCTGGAAAATTGATGCTTATTGAAGAGCCGTATTGAAGCCTAAACTTTGAATTAAATGCAAAGGACTGTTATCCAAGGGCGATGTGATCTTAAGTGACAAAGCACATCTGCCCACTTCTGCCAAAAATGTTGACACTCTGCAAAAACTTTGTTTTGAGGTTTTAAAGTATTCTCCCCATAGTCCCGGGACCATTTTTTTTTTTACTCACTGTCATATGTTAATAATAATTTTAACTACTGTATATTTTCAAATCTGCCCACAATAAGGCAACCCGACTTGGACTGGGTTATTCATGAACACGGACATAGTTGTTTTCTGAAGAATGTACAGATGTTGTCAAAAAATAACATCAACCTTAGCACCGTGTATTCATATTGGGGTCACTTTATTACAGACTGCAGGATGCACGCAACAATCTGAAGAAAAAATGTGCCAGTCAGGAAAAGCAGTCCCAGGAGGAGATCCAATCATTGACCAATAAATACAGGCGCCTCATACAACAGTGCAAAGATATTCAGAAGAGAATAAGGTAACAGTAACACCCATATACACACACAGCACATCCAATAACCACTAACTCCAGTTTCATCTCTAGTTCTCACACAGTAGGTTATTAACAATATTGATTGTAATGTGTCCATGTGAAGGCATTTTGCAGAAGTTGATGCCAAGCGTTATGAGGAGATTTGGCTGATGAATGAGGATGAGGCCAAAGCTTTGGTGGGCAGGGCTGTGGACTTGGACCGGGTTATTCATGAACAAGTACTGGGCCTGACCTGGAGTCCACCACCACTGCCCTTCAAAGATAAATCTAACCCCCAGCAGCCCGAAGACAAGACCAAAGATACACTGGGGGAATTTGGATGTCTGGGGAGCCCCATGGGCAGAATGAATTGTAAATCTGTGAAGAGGCTGATGGAGCTTCTGTGTGATGAGATGGTACGTACAGTCTGTTTATGGGGATCAGTGGTGTTTTCTGTAATTGACAGTTAGATAGCCAGAAATTACCTAATAATAATTTTACTGGCTACATACTTGTTATCATGGCAGTGTTATTTTAAACGTCAATAGCTCTTTCAGTTTATCGCATATAAAGGTTCAAATTATTATGCTGCACCATTAAGCACTAATTTATATATGTCCTAACAGTCAAATACGATGTTAACACTGGGTATTTTGCAGTGCACATCAGGATGTTTCACTCGATCTTAAATATGAAAAAGCAGCATTGTAGAAACAATTTGGTGCAAAGGGAATGGAAAAGGCAATATTTTACCAAGGGAATGATTTGTCATTTATTGTGGACCACGGGCAGCCACTCCATGTCTGTGTGGAGTTTTATATAGCTTAATTGTTTTGCATAGGTTTTATCTATCCTTTTGAGGTTTCCTCCTAAAACAGGCCAGGAGGTGAATTGACTACTCTAAATTCCCCCTAGGTGTAAAGAAATATGTGCCCTGAAATCACATTCAGGATGTATTCCCACCTTTCACCAAGTGTTCCTTACGACTCCTGGTCCACTGTGACCTTGACAAGGAAAAAGCTCTTACTGAAAATTAATGAATGAATGGTGGAAGAAAGGATGGATGGATAGAAGGAAGGAAGGAATTTAAAAATCTAGTATGAACATTGTGTAACATATTTCTATTTGGCCGATCCTGCATTGACATTGTATCCAAATACATATACTTCAATATGGAGTTTGTCTCCCTTTTGCAGCTATAACAGCTTCCACTCTTTGTTGAAGGCTGTCCTCAAGATTTTGGTGATCTGTTGGAATTCGTATCTATTTTTTCTGTAGAGTATTTATAAGGTCAGGGACTAATGTTCGACATGAGGGTCTGGCTCGCAATCTCCGTTCCAGTTAATCCCAAAGGTGCTCAATGGGGTTGAGGTCGGGGCTCTGTCCGAGCCAGTCAAGTTCTTCCACAATTAACTCCTCAAACCATGTCTTTATAGTCCTTGCTTTGTGCACTAGGGAACAGTCATGTTGGAATAGAAAAGTGACTGTTACCACAAAGATGTAATCATACCATTGTCCAAGATGTCTTGGTATGCAGAAGCAAGATTGCCCTTCACTGAGGACAAGGGGGCCTGACTGAAACTTCTGAATCCAATAATTGACTGGTTTGGTCGAATATTTGGTCGAATATTTGGTCGAATATTTTTGTATTTTCTCAAATATAATTTCTTATGTAATTAGATAAAGCATGATGTAGTTCAGGGTGAGAAGATCACAGACCACAGGCAGCACTGGCTTTTCTACTTCTGTTTTTATTTTTGTTTAATTGTATTTTTTATTATTACTCATTATACTTTAATTTTTATTTCATTTCCAAGTATTTTCATTTCCAAGTATCCAGAATTCATTCGAATACAAATACAAATAATGATATGGCTACTTGGAGCATTAAACTGATACAGATAATGTTATAGTGTTACACTCCAAATGTGTATACTGTGATTATTTCTGTGGTTAAAGTGGGAGGTCAATAGGTTTATAATAAACTGAATGTCCTAATATGTGAACATTAAAAAAAAATATGTTCATGTTTGTGTTTTAGGGCTTTCTTTTAGAGAGAAAATGTCTCGAGTTAATTTCTTCCATGGAGAAGAATGAACAGGATTTTTTAAAGCTCAGTTCCATCTGTTCTGTGAGTTATATTTTTCGTTAACTTCTCAGTATATCGGCTGGTTTTACTTGCTATAATAATAATAATAATAATAATAATAATACCTGATAGTCCCATTAATAATGTATTTTTATCTTGTGTGATTATTTGCAGGTGTTGGGGATTGAGAATGAAGAGGATGTAATTGAAATGACCAAATTCTTTTTGAAATATAAACAGCCACAAACAGAGAAGGTGGAGTTAGAAGGAACTTTGTGGTTCATTTGGTTCTAACAGAGTTCTGTTTCCCCTTTCATTTCATTTTAGGTGTATAATTACAACTACAGGGTGGGTGAAAAGTAGCTAGGCATTAAAAATTGGCAAGGAACTCCATATTTCTAATACAAATTGATTGAAACAAGTTGTACATGTAATTTATCACATAGGAAAATGAAAGCAAATCTTTAAATTTCATTGTAGGCACCGGTGGCGTCAACCAATCTCATCAAATGGCCGGGAATAGAACAGACAATCTTATGTAGGAAGTCGTTTGTGATTTTGCTGAGAACCTCCTGAATCTGTGCCTCCAAGTCCTCCAGTGTGTCCTCAAGCATTTTCCAGGACATTGACTAGAACGAAACGGACCTCATAAATGGCCTCCAAGAAGTCCACATTTCACAGTGGGGCTATGCAAAAGATGAGGTGTACAGGACAAAGCCTTGCACACTGGAGGACTTGGAGGCAGAGATTCAGGAGATTCTCAGGAATATCCCAAGCAACTCCCTTCAGAAAACTGATGGTATTCACACCACCGGTGCCTACATTGAAATTTTAAGATTTGCTCCTATGTAATAAAGTACATATGCACAATTTTTTTCAACAAATTCCTTTTAGAAATATGGAATTTATTACCGATTTTTAATGCCCAGTTACTTTTCACCCACCCTGTAGTAATATCTCAATAAATTTATGGCTAACTTGGTTTTCTTGGTCAAATTCTTAGAGTATGTCAGTGAAAAACAAGGCAGAGAATGAATCCAATCTTATCCACGCAAATGATCTACTGAAAGCTCTAAGAGCCTTCCATGACCAGTACTGCAAAGCAAGGTGTGTGTGTGTGCGCGTGCGTGCGTGCGCGTGCGCGATGGAGACATTAACAAAATAGTGTTTCAAAACTTTTATTATTTATTTAATTACTTTTATTACAGAGAACGACACAGACAAAGAGGCTGTGCTTCAGGGCTAGAGAAGATGACCGACTCCGAGGTCAAAATGTACTGGGAGAACATAGCTAACGTCATCCCTGAGTCCAAACTCAAAGTCTGGAGTGTGCTGGAGGCAGGTCTCAAAAAGTACTAGTGAGTATAAGCATGTGTGTCTTCACATCGTAGCAAATAACAAATAATGACTATTTATGCATGTGTGCAATCTGACTCCTGCATATCAGCTTCAGTGTAAAATCCCGTCTTTTCTAAAATGCATCTTTTTTTATTATTGTATGGACATAATCATATCAGTTTTATATTCTTGTTAATAGCTATGTATGTGTATTGTTTGTTCTCAGTACTGAACTGACTAAGAGGTCCAAGCTTCTGTCTGAAACAAAGCAGCTTAAACAACAAAACTCAAGGCTACGCATGATCCTGAACAAATATAAAAAAAAACCAGGGTAGGTATGTGTGTGTGTGTGTGCGTGCGTGCGATTGTTCACGTCCAAAATCAAATTATCTTTCTTACGTTTTATCTCCTGTTAGGAAATCGGGAACCTGTTAGGGATGATCCTGCCCATTCAGATGCCTGACCATGGTTGGAGCAGATATATATCAAATATTCTGTAAATACTTATGACGATAATTACAATGAACAAGTATTGCAATAATCTAGATAAATACTTTCACCAGTCAGCCAGGTGGGTCAGTGGTAGATTTCTTGCCTACCATTTGGAAGGCCCTGGTTCAATTCCCACCCAATGCAGAAACTAGCTGCTAGATGAAGTGCCGGTCTCAACCAGGATAAAATGTGAGGGTAGTGTCTGAAAGCGTAAAACCTGTGCCAGGTTGTGCATGGAGCTGCTGTGGCAACCCCCTTGATGGGAGCAGCCGAAAGTACGATAGCAACTTATACCAATCAACCATATCCTTAAACCATCAGTGAAGTGAGTCATTCTGAGGAAACACTGGAAAGAGCAGAAGTATTATTAATCCATCTTTTCAGCAGAGTGATGTACAGTAGTAAATGTTCCTGCATGTTCCCTTAGATAAGGAGGGTGGAACAAAGATCCCCATTTAGGTTCATTGTGATGGCTGCTGGGAAGCCATTCTTATGTCATCCTACTGTACAACATGGAATGGGAACAAACTACTTCGTCTAGTCGATTGTCGATTGCTGAAGCTCAGGAACTGAGAGAACTCAGGAATTTGTCTAAGGCTACCAGCTCTGTTACCTAGGACATAGTTAGCCAATTTGCCTGTTGGCTTCTCCTAATTGTGTAATTAAAATCTGGCTTCTCGGGTAGTCATAGCCAAGTAGGCCTACTTGTGGACTTGTGCTGCTACATTCATGATTGAAAAGATACAACGCACAAGGATTTCTTGATCAGCTCAGGGTAGTCAAGTATGTGCTTTGGGTGGTGGGTGTCGTATTCCAACCGGGCCTCACTTGTGAGAAAGGTGGGCATAGTCCACCTTTGGCCAGCCTTCATGGATGGCAACTCCTGTGAAGGTGCACATTTAGACCTCTACATCATTGTCCCTCATGAGCTTGACCAAGGAGTGCTGCACATCTCACCAAGGGTTGAGTAGCAGGGTATCAGCACCAACGATCGGGTTGCATTTGGTTGTTGGTGACTCTTAATTGCATTCCATATAGTGCACGTGATCAGTGATCAGTGCCACATCCCATGTGCTTCCTGGAGGTTCACAACAGTGGTACTGAACTGCACTTTCTGTATAGCACCACAGTATCATGTGAGGA
Organism: Clarias fuscus; assembly: GCA_030347435.1. Lineage (NCBI taxonomy): Eukaryota > Metazoa > Chordata > Actinopteri > Siluriformes > Clariidae > Clarias > Clarias fuscus. Next base: position 11,336,219 of record CM059209.1, on the reverse strand, counting down.
ACATCATGTCATAGTAGGTGTATCAGATGTCAGGCTCTGCTGAGAAATATCAGTGACCTAGTCCATTAGTTGTCCTAGTTTTTGGTTCTGTAACAAAGTAAAGTTTTCACCACTTTAAAACTTGGCAATTCTGAGAAAACACTGGCAAAATCCGATTAGGCATGAGTATGGTTAACCTATCACAATTGTGCGAGAAGCATGCTGTGCCTTGTGCGCGTCGTCTTATGCCCATCTTCAGAGGTCTTGGGGGTGTCTATGCCTCAACGTGTCAAGAGATGTTTTGCCGTAAGAGGGAATTATGCAATACCACAAAGGGGGTTTTAATGTTATTGCTGATATATACAAAAACACTATAAGTCTCACATAGGTGTATATAAGTTTTCAATTTTAATAATGTTTTCAAAAAATGGCAGACTACAATAAACTTAAGCAAGATTTGAATGTTATTGGTTCAGCGACATTTATTTATTTTTGTGTATTTTTATTTATGTACAGTATGACTGCATTTATTTAGTAACAACAAACATTTATTTTAATTGCATTAATCAACGATGCCAAAATACATAAATAAGTATATATGGAAATAAATATTAAGAGTAAGATTTATAGAAATCAGTAGGATCATATTTTAAAATCATCAGAATCCAACATCAGAAATACTTCCTTGTTCCTTACTTTCTCCATTAAAAAGATGTACATTGAGGCTAAGGATTAAAAAGATAAAGGAGAATGAAGGTGTAAGATAGTGTATATTATCATGGAAATGAAGATCGTGGGCTGCACGGCACAGAATATTACATTTCTTATAGAATGGCACTGCAGGGGTAACCTTTGGGTTTGCAGGGATGAAGAAGGGAATGCAATGTTTAAAGGGAAAAATACAAGGAATACTGAATTGAGGAACAATTAATGAGGTGAATAATCACTAATATTAAAAGAATAAGAAAATGCATAACCCTAAACCACAACTATTTGCAAGAAGAAAAAAGGGAGTCCAACAGGAAGAAGCCCCTAGTTCTGGGGAAACATTATACCATAGTATCTAGACCTATTGCATAAAAACTACTGGAAAATTCATGTCTGGTGAACACATTTCATGCTGGTGCAAATTTTCCTACACTGTAGTAACAGTCCTATATGCCATACTACTACAATGTAGATCTTGTTCCACATTCCCTCCCAGCTTTGGTGTTTCAACAGTTTCAAAAGTTCCCCATTTCCATACTGTGTAAAAATGTATACAAACAGTTCGGTTCAATAATTTTTTTTTTTCCAGTATTCATTTGTCTAGTCTGGGAAGTTTGTTGCCACCATAGTTTAAGATTCTGATCCATTTTAAGGTTAGAAGTGTTGCACCTTCTAAAATGCTTTTCTTCTCACCATGTTTGAATGGAATTTGCCAGCGCAGACTAGTCTCGTCTTTCTAGTTGGATCTCTTATCAACAAAGGTTTTCAGCCTGCAGACCCTCTGCACACTGAGGGTTACTCCAGGACCAAGATAATTAGATACTATGATAAATCGTACATTTAAGCAAATGTGCAGATTTTCCATCTGTAGCATGCAAATTTATGATGGTTATTTTATTCAACATACATTATACAAGACAGGAATTTCCTGTGTTATTGTTCAGCTGGCCTACACTCACACAATATTTAACACTTTTATTACCACCAACAGCTGCTTTTCTGATTACTGTTATTAAATATAAAGTAGAGCAAAAGATGATCGGTCATTTGTTTTATGATAAAACAAATTAAAGTAAACTTTATTTCAACACAGTTCTACTCATTACGAGCTTGAACATGTCCAGGTCTGGTGACGATATTTTTGCTCATTTCTGGCATGCATCTATCAATAATCATGATACTCTTTCACCCGGGATCTGTACTGTTACCTAGTATAATGCAGTAATGGATTTTGAGATGCTTTGATAAACCTTTAAAGCTTTAATGTTAATGTAAATTAAAGATAAACTGCGTGGTCAGAAAAGTGGTAAGTAGACAGCCATAGATTAATCCACAAACATGTGTTACCATTTTGAATGAGTAAGGTCTAGCTGTTAATAAAGTATATTAGTAATACTTTGTTGATGTTCATCTAGCCGCTTTTAAAGCAAAACTTGCTGGGGTATACAGAAGAATGAAAGGGTTATTCATTCATATTCTATACCTGCATCCTGTGTACAGGGTCTCAGGAGACTTAGGGCATATCCTGGACAAGGTGCCAATCCATCACAGGGCACACACACTGTGGGCAATTTGGGAATTAACCTAATCTGCATGTCTTTGACTGTGAGAGGAAACTGTAGTATCCCGAGGAAACCCATCAGGCACTCGGAGAGTATGCAAACTCCATGCTTGCTGACCCAAGGCGGGAATCAAACCCTCCACCCAGTGCAACGCCACAGTGCTAACCAATTTACCATCGTGCCACCTCATTGAAAGGACTATTCTCAGAAGATATTGGAACAGCATGAGATGTCTTTCAGAAGGACACCTTGGATGGTTCATCTTTTTCTTTAAAACGTTCGGACAATCCCTCCTTGGATTGACTGACAATCCAACTGACCTCTTTTCCGAAATCTCTTCAGGATTTTTAATTATAGGTAGGCTAAAAGGCTTAAATATGGGTCTGTTTCAAATAGTACTTATAACACTGGTGAAAAAAAAAATTGGTGCTGACTTTCCTACTGTACATTTCATCATAAAGCTTTGGGTGTCTGTTTACTTCTTGCATGTCTGTGTATACTGTACATAGGAGGCTTAGTGGTTAGTACTCTCACCTTGCACATCCAGGGTCTGGATACAATTCCCAAATTTGGGTCTGTGTGCATGCAGTTTGCATGTTAACCCCGTGTTTGGTGGGTTTCACCCCACAGTCCAAAGACATGCCATTTAGGATTCAGATCCCAAATGAGCGTTTAAGTGTGTGTGCCCTGTGATGAATTGGCACCATGTCCAGTGTGTTCCCTGCCTTGTGTCCCTAGGTCTCCAGAATAGGTTCTGTAATGGTGTATGCAGGATAAAGCGTGTAACCATGCACATGTAAAATGAATAATATGAAAAGTAACTTATGGGCGCTTTGGCCATGACTTTGGCTACACATAAGAGCCCACCTGGGTTCCCGGATCGCAGTTCGGGGGTTTTGTGCGCAGACCTGAGGGTTTATAGGGTGTCTGAATAGCGGTGCAGGACGGACGGAGAGCTCGTGTTTCGCGGAGGAGGCGGCGCTCTGCAGGGAGGAAGAGGAGGAGAAGGAGGAGGAATGCAACCGAGTCTCAAGCAACTCATGCACACATTTTAAACATGACCAGCTGGCTGAGAGCGTGTGTTCTCGTGGGACTCCAGGTCGCCTGCTGCCTCGCGTATGACGGTAAGAGACGTCAGCCTCCTTCCCTCGTGTCCCGTTAAGAGGTTTGTTTCTGGCGCGCGGATCTGCAGAGTCCAAGTTATCCCGCGCGTTTTCTCCTTGATCGCGGCCGCTCTGTGAACTAAAGCCCACGCTGTTGTGTGAGTGCGAGGACGAGAAAGGTTTGTAATTCTCGAGGTTTACCTGGCGCGGGGTCTGAGGTAGTGTGTGTGTGTGTGTGTGTTCGTGTGTGTTTACGTGGACGGTTTGGGGGGCAGAGGTGGCGCTGCGCTGCGCCTTAAGCCGCGAGCTAACAGTGTGAAGCAGGAGAAACACTGTATCCATATTCATCCAGCTGTTCCGAGGCTCTGATGTCTGTGCTTCACTGAGTTTACTTCACTTATCAACACATTGACAATGGAGATCATTTGGCGTTTGGATAGATTGGAGGTGGATGTAGCACAGAGCCTGACAAGTCATTAAGATAATGATAAATAATAAGATAAAATTATTTGTTACACATGAAATTTTTATTATTATAAAAAAAAAAATATATATATATATATATATATATATATATTTTTTGTTGTTGTTGCAAATCTGACCCCAGTTAGGAAACTGGGATTGGAGCCCAGGGTCAGCCAGGGTACAGGACCCCTGGAGCAGCACCCCCATCCCCGGGGTCAAGGGTAACTACAGGTTGGAAGGTCCCTGGTTCAAACCCCGCAACCATCAAATTGCCACAATTGGGCCCTTGAGTGAGCTCTGGTTTCTGACAGATCGGTGTGCACCGGGAAGGGATGGTCAGAGTTGGGGTTCTGGGAGCGGGTGAGGTGGGTTTCGCATTGCTGGTCCACTGTACTGCACTTCGGCTGTCTATTCCTGAGCAGATTGGAGACGGGTGATGCCACAGAGAAGTCGTCAGGCACAAAACCATGATAACATTCCGCTTAATCCTCAACTGCTCTGAGATAATAAGGTAAGTCACTCTGGATTAGTCAGCCAAATGCTGTAAAAACAGTCTTGCTCAAGGCCGAACAACTGTGGCAGCTTGAACCCAGACCTTCCGAGCAGTAACCCCGAACCATAATCGTCTCTGCCGCCACTGCATCCCTTATGTGGGCTTCTTAGTGATCTGTGGTCCAAGGCTTTGGGTTGAATCTGGCTTTATGAGGTAGGGAGACTTACTTGTTTGGTGCCAGTATGACACACCATACATAGGGAAACGGACACTTTTGCCACTGAATGCCATTTCTTTCATCATTCCCACTCAGTATGATCTTATATTAACAGATATGAAGTTATAAATGTAATTGCACTGTGAATGATATTTGTGCTGTATCTTGTCCTGGGAGTCCATGGCCTCCATATGCCCCAACAAATAGAAATCAAGTGGGCTCAGATCTGGATATCTCTGACACCACTCTATGGGACCACAGTGAATCAATCCAAGAACCCCAAAACATGGTTTTTAATTTTCCCTATGTGTGGGCACTTGGAAACTACAGGCACACTGTAGAATTTTCTACGCTGTTCATGGAAATTTAAAGCTTTCGCTATATATTCTCCATGTAACAGCAGAGTAAACAGACTTTGGGTTTTCAGTTTTACTTGTTTTTTAGTTTTAGGCATCAGAATTATGCTTTTCTGGATATACTGTAGATAAATAATGAAACTTGCAAAATGAACATGATTTGCTTTAACTGTTAAATATACTTTGGTAGAGATGGGTATAAAGGGATGTATGAAGAAAGAGGTAATTAAGAAAGCATCTTAAACAAGACTCCTCATCTTTCAAGTGGTGCTTTAAAATTCCAAAAGTCTGCATAAGAACATGTATGAGCAAAACCCTAAAGTGCAGACAGATCTGATTGCAAAAAAAAAAAAAATCCTTGTGATTTTGGTGGGGGAAATGAGTACACATGCATGATGCATATAAAAGTAAATCAAATGCTGTATGACTCAAGAGTCATTAATGGTGTGTAGTGCACTTCTGGGATTTTGTGGAAAATGTAACATGCGCAAATATTAGCCATAGTATACAGTATGTGTGTGTGTGTGTTTGTCTAATCTTTGCTGAACAAAAACTGAATTCACTGACTTGCAGACTTGTACTGTACAGTAAGTGTGGTGTGTATGACAGGGGCTTTAGGTGTCTCTATATGAGTGGAGTTAAGGTAAAATTGTTAGTACTGTATGTATGATGGATTTCACACAGGTTGCAACATGAATCTATGTTCCGGGGCTCGGAGTCATATTTGCGTTAATGGAATGAAAACTGATGCAAACAGCTCTTACAGCTTTCTATAAGGCTATATTCTGACACATCAAAGAGATGACAAAAAAGAACAACACTATGGCTCCAGTAAAGGCTGCTGTGAGTGGAAAACTTGTCTCTGTGTGTGAGAAAAGAGTTGCACGACATTTTGCTGAGCTCAACAGATGAACTCATCTGCCAAGAGGACCTTGGAGCACTTACTCACTCACACACACACACACACACACACACACACACACACACACACACACACACACACACACACACACACACACACACACAGAGATAGAGAAAAAGAGCGAGATCAGAATATAGAAGTCTTTTCCAAGTATGATGAGATGTTAAGCCAAAGGTAGATCCTTACTAAATGAGAATTTCCAAGAAATGTGTGTGCATATGCCGCCGTTTGGGGCTGGGGGTCCAGGAGGCTGCTTAGTCTCGTGCCAGGAGTACATACAGTATAGTGAGAGAGATGATTAATGGTTGGTAGGAAGAGCTCATAAGAGCCCTGGTTAACGTAGCTCAGTTTAAATGTTAAGGTTCACTTCAGTCAGGATCACATGTTTTTAGTCACCACAGATTTAAATGGAATAAACCACAGAAATCTGTTTCTGTTGGAGTTCAGTTCTGTTTATCCTGAACTGTGTAAATGGAAGAGAAAATTGCATGTTGACTGTAATAGAGCAGCGGTGGCATGGTGGCACATTGGGTAGCATTGCTGCTTCTTCAGGGCTCATGAACTCAGGTTCTTTTTTTTTGTACATTCTCCCATTGGATTCTTCCAGATTCTTATTCTTATTCTCCCAGTAAGTAGACTGACTGCGCTAAATTGTTCCTAGGTGTGAATGAGTGTGTGAATGTGTGTATGCATGTTGCTTTCAATGGACGGACATCTCATCCAGGTTGTATTTCTGACTCACCCTCACTGTTCATGGGAAATTAGCTATCGACCAGTTGCAAATTAGTGAATCAGAGGGCAAATTATAAGCCTTTACACAAAACAGTTGTGTTGAATTCTGGAATGTGACTGGTCAGAAGATGATAATTAATTTTCTCTAACAGCACCTTGGACACACACAAGCTACAAGCATAGGTGTAGTCTTGCTGGAATGGACCGAGATGATGCTTCAGCACTTTTCTATAGGTGAGGAGAAAATAATCATGTACAAGCATGTGTACAGAGTTCATGTACATTTTTGTAAACTCTTGAAGATCCGATCATCCAGTAAAACATGTCACACGAAAGAAACAATAAGAAAACAAATTGAATGGTCTGAGTTGTAGTAAAATGTAAGGTGTGTTGATTCACAATATTAAAACTCATGCAACAAGTAATATGCAAGAAAACATTCTACTTCAGTGGTTGCCAGAAGCACTGTGAGTATGGCTGTTTTTCTACCTAATGTTAACTAATTAAAGGCAACAATCTTAGTTTGGGAACAGTCAAAAAGGTAAAAGTTTCCACAAGCTGCATTTTCATATCCTAGACTATTAGCTAAACGTTGACCTCTGCCTGCATGGCAACATCTCCAAGAATGGTCCAGGTTAATGGGAAGCCCGGAGCCTATCCCAGGAGACTTCAGGCACGATAAGGGGGACACCCTGGAGAGGGTGCCAATCTATCGCGGAGCATACATGCGCACAATACACTACAGGAAATTAGGGAATGCCAGTTAGACTAATCTGTGGTAGATACATCCTTTATCAGTGACACTCTAAAATAGTTGTTTTACAGATGCTGTTCCAAGGGAGTGCTGGGCACCTCTAATGTCCCTGTAGAGATTTTTAAACATGCACATTGACACACTACAGGCAATTTGGGAGTGCCATTTAGCCTAGCCTGCATGTTTTTGGACTGTGGGAGGAAACCCACCAGGACTCGAACCCTTGACCCTGGACATGCGGGGCTACAATACTAACCACTATGCCATCTTGCCACCTGTTTGCAACATGATAAATGCTATTCATAAAGTCAGTCTAAAAACTGATTGTGTGGTCAGCTATAGTAGATGTATGTAAACTCTGGCAAATCATATGTTTATATTAATTCACTCATTATAATGCTCTAATTAAACATATTTAGGTCTTAAGTGGTGTAGCAGAAGCATGGTTGCCCTATTAACATTCACGAGGTTAATTCCTGGTCAGTGTTGCCAGATCTTGAAATACCAAGCCAAAATTAAGTAATTTGACAACATGAAAAGCTCAAAAGAAGAAAATTTATCAAATATAAAACAGTGTCCATTAATTTAACATAATAAATAATTCATAATAATAATTTAAAAAAACATGTAGGGTGCTTTGTAATTTTACTTTATGTGCCTTAAACAAAAACCAACTTGCCAACACAAATGAGGAATGAATAAAAAATTAAGTAAATAACGTAAAACACTAATAAATTACTCAGTGACAAGTATTAGGGGTAAGAGCAATTTAAAACTTTTAACAATAACAATGTAATATCATAATATTACCTTTTGAGAAGTCAGCTATACATACCAGCTCCACCAGCGGATGGCGAGAGTGGGCCATGGCTGACACAGCGCTGCTACCAACATAGTTAACAAATGTAACACTGATGTACAATTACAGTAAGGAATATCACATGAAAGGGAGTGCTGTTGTACTGGACTGACTGTGTGAAAACCACATGTGAGAATGAGAAGCTTTCTGAGCAGGTGAGTGTACACTGAATTTCTCTTTTCTGCTATGACCCTGCAACCACCGGTTCCTATTCCAGTGCAGTTTTTGATGTCCAGCTCAATACTCGACACAACAGAGTGGAAGCAACAGCCTCTGTTGTCTCACCCACAAGTCTTATGTATGTATTTTTAAACATACATAGAGCAATGTCATAGTTGATCAATGCTGTGTATTTGGCCTGGTAGTATTTGGATATTTTTATCAAAGGTAGAGTCAATTGATTTGCTGAGGTGGTCAACAGAACTGAGGGATGTGTGACAAGCTATGTAGGTTGCTTTAGTTCATTTCTCTGTCTTGTCTTGTTCTGTTTTGAAACACTGTAAGTCGAGAATGACAAGAGACGAGAATGGTGCTGCATTTCTGTTCTGTTTATCTGTTCTGGCATGCTGAAGAATATCTGCATGATGTGCAAATATTTCACTTTTCTAGGACCATAGTGCCTTTGAATCAGATTGACTGCATTACTTGCATGACTGCATTTGTCAGATGCCCTTATCCAGAGTGACTTACATTTTTATCTCATTATACATATGAGCAGTTTAGGCTGAAGGGCCCAACAGTGACAACATTGAACCTGGGAATTTCCGAACCATACTCCAATGCTTAAACCACTGAGCGACCTTTGATTGAATGCAGTTCGTGAATGCAGTCTCGCTTTATTATATTATATTTTCCCATATTCTCCCACGTTGTCCCTGACATAGCTAATTAAAATTTAAAGTAAAAAAGCTACTGAGATAAACAGCAAAAAAAAAAAAAAAAAAAAAAGACATTTTGCATTTCAGAGGGCTCTGTGTTTTGTATGGGGAAGCGGAGGGGCAGAGAGAAGGGGGTTGTGCATGGATCTTGCAACATGACAGATTAGACATTTTTACTTTCAGACAGTAGAAAAGATGCCAAAGAAATTGGTGGAGGCCCAAATAAGTAAAAAAAAAATTGGACTACAAACCTTTACAATTTACAACCTACAATTTCTCTTTGGGATTAAAAAGTACCTACCTACCTACCTACCTACCTACCTACCTACCATCCATCCATCCATCCATCCATCCATCCATCCATCCATCCATCCATCCATCCATCCATCCATCCATCCATCCATCCATCCACTGTATCAATCTTCAAGCAACAACAACAACAAAAACAAGCTCAAAAGTGGACCAGTTGGCAACTGTGTCCCAGGGGCATGGATGCACTCAGCCTTGAGTGAGTAGGAGTTCAAAAAGATTTGGTCGGCTAACATCATGTACTCAGAGAAAGCATATCAAAATCTTCATACTCCCTAGTTGGTAGTTGACTTGTAAGAGGGCCCTAACAGAGAGATGTGTGGGAATTAGATGCAGTCAATTTAGGAGAAAAATCGGGGGAGTTGTAGGTGTAGCTTTATAATAATAATAATAAAAAAAAAAAAGAAAAAAAAAAAAAATATATATATATATATATTTATGGTTGCTAACATAAAGAGGTGACAGATGCTTCACAACAGTATACATTATTTTAATGGATAAAACATATGGTTTGTTGTTCTTAAGTTAAAAAAAATATGATGCATCATCTCCTAGTATTTTTCAAAAATGGGCAATTACATTCCGTTTTATTTCTCATTTGTATAAACGTAGCAATCTTTGAAAATATAATTAAACACTCAAATAGAACAAACAAAAGAATCAAATGTTTATTTTTAATAAAGTGAAAAATTATGATTTAAATTAAAATTTAGTTAGTTCTACAGCCATAACTGCATCATGAATTGTTGTGGAATTCTTTATTATTAGCTTCAAGCAGTTTGCCAGTCTCACTCAACCCTGATATTTAAATACAACTGTATATAAATATAGCAATTTTACATTCTAGCCTTACATTTATTTCTGAATATTTCAGTGATCCTACCTGGAAAAACAAACGAGAGAGAACCTGTATGTCAGAGCGATCAAAGCCAATGACTGTATTTTTGATCAAAGCCAATTTTTTTGTTTCATTTGATTTACAGTTTGCCTTAAAGCACAGAATAGAAAATGCTGAACATGCCTGGACAGACCTATGGCAGTCTGGTTAACCCTTGAGCAATCTATACATTCTATACATCTATACAAAAGGTTTTGTTTTCAATGATTAATTAAATGTATCAATCAGTCAAGTCTCAATTATTGACTGAATCACTCATTAATCATAAGTCTCGATCATCATTCAATTGTTCAATAAAAAGTCTTCATCATCAATCAGTCATCAATCAAAATTCTTTATGCGTAATTAGTCGTCAATAGAAAAGTTAGAAAAACATAAAAATGGTGTAAGGGGGGTACAGAAATAGTACATTTCCAGAATCAGTTAGAATCAGGAGACACCACAAATGTAATATAAAAGAGTGGGGTATGCAAAGGAGGCACTTAATAAAAATAGACTTTTCAAAGTGTACTTTAAAGAAAGTAAGTCAAGGAAATGAGTATGAGGCTAGAATAATAATGATGGAAAATATTTCCGTTCCTGTCGTGAAGGAAAATAGAGCATTCAAACACTTCTGTTATCTGAAATATGTATTATGTATTTATAATAAACATAGAAGTGTTTTACAAAAACAGAACTGAGGGTAGAAAAAGTATATTTTCTGTACACACCACAAATCACCGAAAAAGCACATTGTTTCAGTGCTTTTGTTGGCAATTTTTCGGAGACATCTACATGAAGTTTTGAATATTGTGGTTCAATTTTGGCTCATTTCACTAGGCAAACTATCTTCTAGGTTATTATGATCCCTCAGATTGAATAACAATTTCAATATCATTAATACATTTTCAGTGGGATTCAGGCCTGGAGATTAGCTAGGTCGTGCATGCCGTTATTAAATTATTTTGGCTTAATGTTTGGGTCATTGTCTGTGAAACATTCATCTTGTCCCCGTATTCAGTTTTGTGAAATCGGGGATAAGATAACATAAGAAATATATAAAAAAATATATATATATAATTTATATATATAAAAAAGTATTTTTTTATTTAAATATGTTTGCATTTGAGGTGGTACAATATTGCTGTCCCTCTATATTCCTACAGGATATATAATCCTACAAAAATGACAGAATCACAATACAAATTGAATCGGTATCTAGGTATCGTTAAAAAACAGTACATGGATCATCATGCATCATCGTACATGCATGTGATGCTGTGTACTAAACATCGCCTTGTGTTACTGTATGACGTTCTCAGGCCAGTTGAAGCAGCTACTGGTTTGTATTTAAATGTAATTGCCAGCGATGGAGGAATCAGAGATTTAGCTTGCATGCAGACCTGTGTGATCTCTGTGATTCCGTGGCAATTCAGACTGCCCTTGGCTCTCTTTTGCTGTCTTCTGTTTTCCAGGGTCAGGATTCTGGTCTTACTCTGACGATGAGGATGTAAGATATACAGGTGAACACACACACACACACACACACATACACACACACACACACACACACACCTATTCCCTTCCCCTTACACCTTCACATTTCTGACTGCATCTCATGAACTCTATTGGTACTTTGAAACACATCTGTCTTTTTATCACCTCTGTTTCTGATTCCTTTCTCCTTCTCAATGGCTAATCCACCTTCACATCTCATTACTCCTCTCTGCTTTTATCCACGACCACTCTGAAAGCTATCAGTGATTCAAGGTAAGTGTGTGGAACTACAGTATGTTTCTTGGTTCTTTCTTGCAGATAACCATGATGAGATTACATTTGTGTGACTTTTTTAGTTTGTGTGAGAAAAATGGGAAAAAGAAATCGATCTATATATATTCTTTTGGTCTTGTGTAGGTGTGCCATGGTGCGCTCCAGTCAAAGTCAAGCATGGGCAGGCGAGCTGCCATACGCCACGTGGTGAGCATTATAAGAACGTGCTGGGAGCCCGCTGTAGGATCCAGTGCAAGAGAGGCTATGAGCTCGAAGGCAGCAGCGAGATACTCTGCATGGCCAGCAAACAGTGGTCAGGAAAATACTCCTGCAGAGGTCAGCCTCAAACAGATAGATAAGCTACATACATATAATTCATGGTGCATCTAGAACACAGTTAAGTACCAGTACAAACCAGTACATTTATTTAAACTTCTTACACCTGCAATTTGACAATAAATACATGACATTAATCCTAAGGTGCAAATGTATACATAATTTTTTTTTTAAATGAAACATAGACAACAACAAACTTACCATTAAACAGCTGACTGTTTAAGCACATAATGAAATAAATGAACTGTGTTTTCGCAGAGGTCCGCTGTCCACCATTGGCCATGCCATCTAACGGCGGATTTAAGTGTTCAGACGGTTCGTACTACAACTCCAACTGCCAGTTCTTCTGTTCACCAGGATACACACTCCGTGGAAATCAGCGAATCACCTGCCAAAGCAGCAAAACATGGAGCGGTGGCCAGAGTGTGTGTCTGGGTGGGTAAAATGATCAAAAACAAAAAACAAACTCAAACAATCTATTAAAATTGAGAAATGAAGGTATGATTTACCATCAAGTTTTAACGTGCTTGTGTTTGCAGATCTGGATCCTCCGGTCATTAAGTGTCCAAATGTGAAGGAGAAGACAGCTGAGCCAGGAAAAGTGACTGCAAAAGTGACATGGGATACACCAGAGGGGAAAGACACAGCAGATGGCATACTCACAGAGTTAATTGCACACACACACATGCACACACACACGCACGCACGCACACACAGTACTTGCTTGGGATCTTGTGGTTTGCCTATCTTCACATAAATTTCAAAAGGGTTTAAATATTTCCACATTAACGCTGACATTCTGTTCTTTCACTTTAGTGTCCTATTTTAAATCCAGCGTGCTTGGCACAAATCCAAATCAGCGAAATTTGAGATTTGCTAAGTAGTATATGTTAAATTATAGCTCTTGTGCTTAAATAAAGTCTTATGTAACCATAAACATTTTTGTGCTTTACAGTGTAATACTAAAGGGAAAGCCTCCAGGAACGTACTTTACTGAGGGAAACCATAAACTTTCATACACTGTATTCGACCGAGCTGGAAACAAAGCTACCTGTAAATTCAACATCAGAGTAAAAGGTGACTAATACAAGAACATATTTAGTATCTTATGATCCAAACTAGACATATCTCCAACTTGTGCACTAGAGTATAAAAGTCAGACTCCTGTTGTGAGCACTGCTCGTCTAAGTCTCTGGTTATGGTACATGGCACATTCCAAAATGTACTAAATATATTTATTTATATATAAATATATTTTCTGTCTCAAAAATTTGTGGCCTGGTCTCCACAACCTCGGCTATATCATATGTATGGTCACGGCAACCGGAATTAAAATGTCACTTTAGTACCTGTAAAGGGTTTATAAAAGTATTTATTTTAACTCCGTTTAATCAGCAAACATATATTTTTGACAAAGTAAAAACATCATAAACTTATGATAATAGTGCTGTAATTAATGTTAATTGGCTTGCCTACAAACAAAATACTAAAAAAATACACGGTTTCATAAAAGTGTCCATGTTTCCTCAGTTTATTTTAAGTAGTATTAGACACAACACTAAAATTCCCATTCCCAGGTGAATCAAATAACATTGATTATCAATTATATACCAGTACACTAGTGGCAGGATCATGCACACAGGCCCCTCTGTGTATTTCTGGTGGACCAAACACTAACCTGTCTGTTCCAGTCCCAGAGAAAAGCCAATGTAGCACAAATTGCTTAAAAAAACACCAAAGGATTTGTGCATTCAGAGCTGCCCTGATGCCACAAGTGGGTTTCATGCAGCGTTAGTAGTTTAATCCAACACATCTAATGCAACAAATTATCTAATTAGCACAGGCAAAGTGTCTAAGACTCAATAATGTCTATAGCATCTTACTGTGTATATTATGGCATGCCGTTTAGGAAAATATTCATGAGAGAACTTAATGAAAACTCTGAATATATTGAATGAAACGTGAGAATATTGAATGGATTTCGAATATATTGATTGAAACTCTATATATATTGAATGAAATCTGAATATATTGAATGAACTGTGAGAATATTGAATGGATTCTGAATATATTGATTGAAAAATAGATATATTGAATGAATTCTGAATATATGGATTGAAAACTGATATATATTGAATGAAAAGTCTGAATATATTGAATGAAACATGACGTCATCGAAACACAGCGCCATCTTTAGGAAGGATGAGTGAGTCGGCGCGAAACTTGGTTGCTGCAATTGTGAGAAATGAAGAGATGGTCAACTCTTTGATGAGTGTATGTACGGCCCAAAGTGGTGGCGCAAGCCGCACTCTACGAATTACGGACTACGGATGAAGAAATATATTCGCTATTCCACCGCGGAAGACCGGTGTTATGCGCTAAATGCCCCCCTGCCACAGATTGCACCCCCTATTTAATCTCCGTCGAATGTTATATTAGACCAGAAATTTCTAGGTTTATGATTTAGAAATTACAAATTAGACCAAATGGATTTGATTATAAAATAAGCATTATAAAAAAAATTACATGTTGTATAGGGGAAAAATATAAATTATTATTTTTATATACAAGATGTATTTTTGATATTGCTTATTTACTAATAAAAATAATTTCGTAAAATTTTTCATCATAAATATTTATTTAGTGCAAGCATTTTTGTATTACATGACAAATCCCTGTAAAATAAATGTGCCACAAAATAAGCATTATATGAGAATTTGTATTCATGGTCTCGACACCTGTCACGTGCCAAGGGTTAATTATAATAGTTATATCATATTTGATAACAATAAACCTATGAATTTATGTTGTAATATAATATTTGATAGAGATTATGTAGTGGGGGGCGGGGGGGTGCAATCTGTGGCAGGGGAGCATTTTAGCGCATAACACCGGTCTTCCGCGGTGAAATAGCGAATATATTTCTTCATCCGTAGTCTGGTACTGAGTGCGGCTTGTGCCACCACTTTGGGCCGTACATACACTCATCAATGTGTTCACCATCTCTTCATTTCTCACAATTGCAGCAACCAAGTTTCGCGCCGACTCACTCATCCTTCCTAAAGATGGTGCTGTGTTTCGATGACGTCATGTTTCATTCAATATATTCAGACTTTTCATTCAATATATTCAGACTTTTCATTCAATATATCAGTTTTCAATCCATATATTCAGAATTCATTCAATATATATATTTTTCAATCAATATATTCGGAATCCATTCAATATTCTCACGTTTCATTCAATATATTCAGAGTTTTCGTTAAGTTCTCTCATGAATATTTTCCTAAACGGCATGCCATAATATATATATATATATATATGTAGCCAAAGTATAGTGGACCTTTATAGACCGTGTTTTGTGCACTGGTGTGCAGTCATGTTGGAACAGGAAGGGGCCGTTCCCAAACTGGATGTGCTGAAGCATTAAGAGTTTCTTTAGCTGAAAGTATGGAGCCGAGCCCAACTCCTGAACCCCAAACAACACCATATCAGTTCCAACATGACTGCGCACCAGTGCACAAAGCAAGGTCCATAAATACATGGATGAGCGAGTTTGGTGTGAAAGAGCTTGACTGGCCTGCAGAGAGTCCTGAACACCTTTGGGATGAATTAGAGCGGAGATTGTGAGCAAGGCCTTCTCGTCCAACATTAGTGTCTGACCTCACAAATGTGCTTCTGGAAGAATGGTCAAAAATTCTCATGAACACACTCCTAAACCTTGTTGAAAGTCTTCCCAGAAGAATTAAAGCTGTTCTAGCTGCAAAGGGTGGGCCAACATCATATATGGATTAAGAATTGAATGTTACTCAAGTTCATATGCATGTGAAGGCAGGCAAGCGAATACTTTTGGCAATATAGTGTATACTTTATTTAATGGTAGATCTTAACTCTGTTTGATTTTAAAAACTTGAATTAGCACTCATTCCTTAAAATGTTCTTTTATGTTTTCCCCATTATAGTCCGCCGCTGCAATCCCCTCTCAGTGCCGGAAAATGGCTGGATGAAGTGTGACAGTGCTGGTGATAATTATGGGGCAACATGTGATTTCCGCTGCATGGGAGGTTTTGAGTTGAGAGGCAGCGCTGCCCGAGTTTGCCAGTTAAACATGGAATGGTCTGGCCCTGAAACCAGCTGTGCACGTATGTGGAGCAAGTAAAGTCACACTCAAACAGCTACCACAGCCTTGGGCATTTCAGTTTATGTGTAATTGACTTACAAAAAGACTTTTTGATAACACTTATCAATTTTGTATACTAAATTAACTATTAATTTAGTTTTTTTTTTTTTTACAATAAAATGTTATGTATTTGCACACAACTTTCATATTTCATTAAATTCAGGGCTGGATAGGAGACAGGTTCCACTTAGTACAACTGTTTCCTCATTGCATCGCTACTACAGGAACAGCTAGAACAGATCATATAAAGCAGGTCACCAATTTAACTTAAAAATCCACTGTAAATCCATTTCCTTTTATAACTTACACTACTGTCTGTACATGTACATAAATAAGATACATTTATATAGTCCCACTGAAGACTTTATTATGAACATCTGTATTCATTCATTCAATTATCTTGTACGCCAAATATTTGGCAGCAGTGCAATGCATAACATTATGCTGATATGAGCTATTACGATTGGGATAAATTGTGACAGTAGCATCATCACTGGAGCCAAACAGGCTGGTTTGAATATCTATAGCTTCTTATCTCATAGAAATTTCACACATAGATGTCTAGAATTTACTCAGAGGGCCGCAGTAAAGATCTGCAGTGTAGAAACACCCACTGGGCCACGGATCAGTAGACAGTAACACCTCGTTGATAAGAGCCAGAGAGATTAACAGATAATGACCAGACTGGTTTTGGCCGACAGAAACGGTACTGTAACTCAGACAATTATAAAGTATCATCAGATAAGCTAAAACAGCAGATGGCCATGTTGGATTTAACTCTGTCCACCAAGAACAAAGTGCTGAAGCTGCAGTAGACACAGAATAAAAAAAAATTAAAAAAACATAACCTGGTCTAATGAATCTCAGTTTCTGTTGAAGCATACCTAATTTGCTTCTAACAACATGAATCTATAGATACAACCTGCCTTGTCTGGACAGTCCAGGCTGCTGGAGGTGGTATAATGTGACAGGAAAGGTTTCTTAGAACATTATTACACAAGCTCTTAAGGGGACATGGCCCTGTAGAGTTCTAAATTAGCATAAACTGTGCATATGGAAATTTAGGAACTTGTTCATAGCTTGCACAAAAAAAACATCATACCAGCGAAGTAGGAGACTTTAGAGTTAAAAAAACAAGTGGCCCATCAAACTTGCATGTTCTGAAATACCTGCTGAAAATACAAGCATATGCAAATATTTTGGCAGAAATCTAATGCCAAAAGGGATTAAGTTATTACAGTATATTAAGTTAGACAAGTTTATTTTATGCAAATTGCTGTCAACTGTCAAAGCTTGGTTATTTAATGTTGTTGCCTTCTCACATCCTCTTTCCATTGGTGGTCTTTTAACTCCTTTGTTTTCTCTCTTTTTTCAGCTTGGTTTTACCACTAACTTAATCTGCTAATTAGTTAAGTTCTACCATACTCTGCAACAAATGCTATTTGGATAATACATTTAAACTTCGCTGTTTTGCATAAGGATGTAATAGGGGTATCAGGCACCCAAATTGCACTCAAATAATTTCCCAATATACTCCATATCTGAGAGAAATAATCAAGCACCTTTAAAAAGAAACACCTGATAATTGGAAATTTGTCAATAAGGCATTAGGCATTGGACTATGATTTGGAAGATCCCAGGTTCAAATCCCACGACCAGCAAGTTGTCCCTGTTGGGCCCTTGAGCAAGGCCCTTAACCAACAACTACTCAGAGTATAATGAGATAAACACTTTTTTTTTTTTTTTTTAAAGTAAGTCGCTCTGGATAAGGGTGTTTGTCAAATCCCTAAATATAATGTAAATGTAAATCATTTGCTGCTACGCACCAGTAAGACCAGTAAGACTAAGAGAAAAAAAACAACAAACATAATTGGAACAGAAGATGCAAGCTGTGCACGAGTTAACCAGTGAGCTGGATGTATTCTAGTTGTACTTCTTGTCTTATTACCTGCTGCATTACATATTTTCAAAGAGAACAGTACTACAAATTGCCAGGCAACAATACATTAACCTCAAATACTTACCATTTACTATTGCTTGTTATAATTACAGCCATGAGCATTAACGTTGGAGTGCGATCTGCTAATCAACTACTGGACCAGTTCTATGAGAAACGACGTCTGCTTATAATCTCCACCCCCACTGCTGCCAACCATTACTATAGATTCCAAATGACTAATTTACAGGTAATATATATTTTTCTTCACATTATGTCTGTACTCTGCGAATAAATTATTAGAAGAATTTGTTAAAACTGATGCGTGTGAATATCTGTGTTTCAGCAAGGACAATGTGGTTTGGACTCAAGGCATGTGACTGTGATTGAGCTAGTGGGAAGGTTTCCAGCTCAAATAGGACGCATTAGATACCAAATCTTCCCCCCAGGTCTGGTCCTACAGCTCAGGTATGCTTTTTCATTTACTGGGGCAGATGAGTGGAATGAATAAAACAGAAAACTAATCCATATAGTGTTAAATTTCCTCAGTATGTCTCATCTCACAAATAGCTGCACAACTGGTTTGAATACTCATATAATCAGAAGCAGTACTGGTCTCATTTGGAAGGGGGGGCTTTTTGTTGGCATGGTTCGATTTCATACACATATTCTTCTGAGCTATGTTTTGAGCCACTCTGGGAACCTTCTGAACTTGTGATTCCTAACAAGTTGTGCAACTCCATTCAGTATGTAACATTTATGCATGCAGATTTGCAAAATGCTAGATACTAGGCTTTTCTTTTTTCTTTTCTCCGAGACCAACACGCTTTCGGCGTGTCCTCCAAAAGAGGAGACAAATTCATAATAGATTATTCCTCATCATTTCCCTGCATTTCTCTTGCAACATTCTCACTGCAAGCGCTTACACAGGCTGGTACAGCAACAGGTCTCTGTCTTTGCCGATATAAAAAAACATAAATAAAGTTTCCTGATAAGAATGGTCTTGTGTGTTACCTGTTGGCTTCACCCTCCTCACTCATGGGCACTTCGTCAAATGTACAATCCTAAACCCAGTAAAAAAAATTATAAAATAAAATAATAATAATAAAAATACTGTGTTTTACAGACTATAAGTCACTTTATGTCCAACCTTTAGTCACCTGGTTGGACATGCGACTTATTTTGTAAAGCACTCATTTTGTCACTAGATGGCGCTCTTGGCACTAATTTAAAAATTATACTGTAACACCAAAAAAAGTAAAAGTTTAATTTAAACTTAAATGGAAATATAAAATAGCCATTAAAGTGTTTCTCGGTTAATTAAAAAGCGATTGACCTCATGAAATAAATAAATAAATAAAAAGAAATGCCAATAGATATATATTCCAGTATGACACAGTCTGGAAAAAGTGTGAAAATGATCTCGATCTCATCAGCTAGATCAGCTCATTTGTTAAAATAATTTATGATGTTCAAACCTAATTTTACAACAGTGAGTTCTGGTCAAATAGCTTGATTATGTAGTGTTCCAAGACTGCTGATATTCAGTAATAACAGTACTGGCACATTTCACTGTTCGTATCACTACACTCGTCTGTTTATGCTGAACTACCTTACAATTTTTTTAATAGCTTGTTATAGTAAAACCATTAATACATTTACCATGTGCAGTCTGTACACATCATGTCAACACGCACCACTCTGGCCAGCTGTGGCTTCTTTGGGCATTATTTCTGTATTGTAAACAACATCTTTAGTAATATTATGACTAAATTGTGCATTACTTGATATTCAGTGTTTTGTTTATTTAACTGTTCTCACATTTGTAATAACGGTGTTTCCCAGCATGGTTGTGTTTTGGCAGCAGGTAATCATCCCAACCTTTCAATTCTCCCTACAGTCTTTATACTGTTCAGAACCTGCACATGTGTATGTGTTTCTTGTACAGAATGCTACTTCAGCTGTCTCAGAATTCATTTAATCTGGTGCTGCTGGACAAACAGGGAGTAGACAAACAGCGCTACACATACCCAGTCACAGCAGCAGAGATCTTCAGCATCATTGACACCTTCCCACTGCGCACTGAAGAGGCACTTCTGCAGAAAGAAGCTGGTTATGGCTGCTAGAGACCACAAACACGTGCACACACACACACACACACACACACACACACACACACACACACACACACACACACACACACACACACACACACACACTTGCCCCCTCCAAACCACACACACACACACACACACACACACACACACACACACACACACACACACACACACACACACACACACACAATGCATGAGGGAGTTTTCATATACCTTTTTGTCATTGTTAGATGCTCTAGTATTTTTGTTCCAATATATAAATATTATTGTGTCAATATTTATATTATTCTGTCATAATATATATTTTAAATTTACTCAGTTCAATTGAAACTATTTACTTGCCTTTAAGAAATTAACATGTCTCTTTAACTTTAATGTCTCTGAAATGTAAAATTCCAATGTGTGATGTTACTGTATGCTTGGCAACTCTATCCACAAAATAAATGTTAATTTCATTAATGTTATACAATTGCAGATATGTACTTTTTATTGTAAGCAGTTTGTTCATGAAACTGAACCAAAATGTATATTACATATATTATGTATAAAAACTACCAATGCTTTTATTTATAGAGCTGGTGCTCTAAATAGCTCACATAGATTGCACGGTAGGCTTAAAAACATTATATATACACCCACTGTATGTTTTATCATGCTTAAATGCATTAAATAATTTACTAAAATATTGATAGAAAAGTCATATTACAAGTATTTTTAATGTACTTTTTTTCTACAACCAGCTTATGTGCTTTTATGAATAGTCATGTGCATTAG
This sequence comes from Clarias fuscus, assembly GCA_030347435.1. Lineage (NCBI taxonomy): Eukaryota > Metazoa > Chordata > Actinopteri > Siluriformes > Clariidae > Clarias > Clarias fuscus. The sequence goes on along the minus strand of CM059209.1, from coordinate 11,314,892 downwards.
ATATAATGTACAGCTCAAAAGCAAAATGTTTTAATTATAGTTCTTGTGGTTCATTTAAGCTTGATGTAACCATGGAGATTTTGTGCTTCGCAGCGTAATGCTGAAGGGGAAGCCTCAAAAAACTGACTTTACAGAGGGACACCATAAACAATCATAAACTGTATTCAATATGGTTGGAAATAAAGCTATTGTACCTGTAACTTCAACATCAGAGTAAAACAGGATTAATACATCTTTAAAGACAACATGTGTATTTATTTACAATCTTTCCAGTACATTATAAAGGGTAATCGTCCTGCTGTCAGCATTGGGAGATTACACCAGTTTGGTCTTAGTCTGTAATCTTAGGTCATCTTAGGTTTCCCTACATTAGATTAGATTAGATTAGATTAAACTACATTGTCATTGTGCAGAGTACATGTACAGAACCAAGGAAATGCAGTTAGCATCTAATCAGAAGTGCATAAGTGGCCTATTTACAATAAATAAATACAATGTGATTATACAAACAGAAGTATAATTGGTAATAAAGTTTTGGTATATAGAGTGACATAGTAATGTACAGCTGTACAGTGTGCAGTGAATGAGCTTTAGCACATTTATTAACTTTCTTATGATCTAGAAATCACTGTGCACTACAAATGTATGCACAAGTGGGTGGATCTGTATTTCTTGTAAAGTTCTTTACTTTATAATATAATGTACACTTCCCATGCCTCTATTCCTGTAAAACATTCATTCAGGAAGTGCGCTTCATTGCACATGTGGTTACACTGTTTCTTTTGCTATTTTTTATTCGAAGGAGTCGCCTAACTTTGATAACACTACAATTCACCAGTAATCAGAGCGTGCTCATAAAGAGTAATGTACACACAACAAAAAGACTGCAGTGACAAAAACAAATACCAAAGAGATAATTAAATCTTTGAGATGTAACCAACTATTGGCCCAACTTGGTCACCAAATTATGCTGCATTGTGCACTCCATCGCTTCATATTACCCATATGCCTTGGCTTGGGTTCTCACAACAATGTCACTCCTTTTACAGACAAAGAACAAACTTTAACCGGTATTCACACCAACATACCTGAGCGGAATTAAAACATTTGGACAGATTGTACAGTATGTGACAAAGATTCATGTCACCTGTGTATGACTGTACTCCTGTTTGAACATAACCACATTGCACTTACAGACAAAGCAACAGCAATAATATTTTATTTTAATGACAAACTTGACCAAAGGTTCTTAAACCTTAAAAACTTCACTGGAAGGAAGCAGGCTGCATGGCAATGTGACAATATGTGGTTCCATTGTACCATTCGTACCACCTTCTCTTATTTCAGATACAGAATCTGAAATAAGAGAAAGTGGAGATTTCAACCATGCAAATCTCAAGTCAGTGCTTCCTAAATTCCATCAGTATGTGGACTTTGCAATGAGAGGGGAAAACACGCTGGATCTTGTTTACACAAACATCCCCGGCGCATATCGGGCAGAGCCCCGCCCCCACCTCGGCTAACTCAGACCACATCTCTGTTATGCTAATTCCAGCATACAGACCACTCGTCAGGCGTTCAAAACCGGTTCTGAAGCAGGTGAAAACCTGGCCAGCAGGAGCCATCTCTGCTCTTCAGGACTGTTTCGAGAACACTGATTGTAACATGTTTAGGGAGGCTGCAACTTACGACGACTACACCGACTTGGAGGAGTACACGTCATCAGTGACCAGCTACATCAACAAGTGCACCGATGATGTCACTGTCTCCAAGAATATCATCTCACGACCCAACCAGAAACCGTGGATTACTGCGGAGGTGCGTGCACTTCTAAGAACCAGAGACTCTGCCTTCAAAGTGGGGAACAAGGCGGCCCTAAGAACAGCAAGGGCCAAACTGTCCCGGGCCATCAGAGAGGCGAAGCGCGCACACGCCCAGAGAATTGACAATCACTTCAGGGACAGCGGTGACACACGGCGCATGTGGCAGGGTATACAAGCCATCACTAACTACAGGACTGTGACAGTGACGGCTCCCTTCCAAATGCGCTGAACAGTTTCTATGCACGGTTCAACATGCAGAACGACGTGACGGCGAGGAAGACCACCCCTCCTCTGAACGACCAGGTGCTGTGTCTCACCACGGCTGATGTGAGGAAAACTCTACGCAGAGTCAACCCACGTAAAGCTGCTGGACCAGACAACATCACAGGCAGAGTGCTCAGAGAATGTGTAGAACAGCTGGCGGATTGACATCTTCAACATCTCTCTGAGCAGCGCTGTCGTTCCCACATGCTTTAAGTCTACCACCATCGTCCCAATGCTGAAGAAGTCTACTGTGTCCTGTCTCAATGACCGCCCTGTTGCACTCACACCCATCATCATGAAGTGCTTCGAGTGGCTCGTCATGAGACACATCAAGACCCTGTTGACCCCCTCACTGGACCCCCTCACTGGACCCCCTGCAGTTCGCGTACCATTCGAACCGTTCAACGACGCCATCTCTACCACACTCCAACTGGCACTGTCACATCTTGACAAGAAGGACACTTACGTCAGAATGCTGTACATAGACTTCAGTTCAGCATTCAATACAATCATCCCCCAATACCTGATCGGGAAGCTGAGCTTGTTGGGCCTGAACACCTCCCTCTGTAACTGGATCCTGGACTTTCTGACCGAAAGACCTCAAGCAGTGCGGATCGGGACCTACACCTCCAGCACCACCACACTGAGTACTGGGGCCCCCCAGGGCTGCGTGCTCAGTCCCCTGCTGTTCACACTGCTGACTCATGATTGTGCAGCGACTCACAGCTCCAATCATATCATCAAGTTCGCTGATGACATGACCGTGGTGGGTCACATCAGCAAGAACGACGTGTCAGCGTACAGAGAGGAAGTGCAGAGGCTAACGGACTGGTGTAAAGACAACAACCTGTCTCTGAACATCGAAAAGACAAAAGAGATGGTTGTTGACTTCAGGAGGACTCACTCTCCGCTCAGCATCGACGGCTCTTCTGTGGAGATCGTCAAGAGCACAAAATTCCTGGGCGTCCACCTGGAGGAGAACCTCACCTGGTCCCTCAACACCAGCTCTCTGCATAAGAAAGCCCACCAACGTCTTTTCTTCCTGAGAAGGCTGAGAAAGACACCACCAATCCTCACCACCTTCTATAGAGGAACTATTGAGAGCATCCTGAGCAGCTGCATCACTGTCTGGTTTGGGAATTGTACCATATCGGACCGCAAGACCCTACAGCGGTTAGTGAGGACAGCTGAGAAGATCATCTGGGTCTCTCTCCCTTCTATCGAAGACATTTACACCACACGCTGCATCCCCAAAGCCACCAGCATTGTGGCTGACCGGACACATCCATGACACACACTCTTCACACTCTTCACCCTCCTGCCATCTGGAAAAAGGTACCGAAGCATTCGGGCAATCACATCCAGACTGTGTAACAGTTTTTTCCCGCAAGCCACCCGTCTCCTCAACACAAAGGGACTGGACTGATAAACACACACACACACACACACACACAGACACACACACACACACACACACACACACACACACACACACACACACACACACACACACACACATACACACACACACACACACACACAAATCACTCAGACGAACTAAATAACATCTGGACTGAACTGATAAACACACATGCACAATCACACTGATATACATCCATCTCAATCTGTTCATACCTACCTACCTGTGCTGCTCTTCGCAATTTTTGCACAATATTTATTTCACTGCTATTTGCACACGATATTCTTGTCACAATGTAAACTGTTTACTGTACTCTTCCCACTACCTCAATTCACACTTCATCAAAAAAAAAAACAAAAAAAAAAGTACTGTTATATGTCATATTGTTGTGTCTGTCATGTACCTCTTTGTTTGCACATTTGCACGTGCACTTTGTCTATTGTGTATTTTTGTATAGAAATTTGATAGTTCTTTTAGGTTAACTTAAAAATTTTTAAATTTGTGTTGTAAATTTATGTTGTTGCATGTATATAGCACCTTGGTCCTAGAGGAACGTTGTTTCGTTTCACTGTGTACTAACTGTATATGGTTGGAATGACAATAAAAGCCTACTGTACTTGACTTGAGAAATTCTACTGGAGCAGTCGACGATTGATTCTACTGCGTCTAATGAAATTCCTGAATGTTGTTTACACCTAATCAAACAGCTCTCTAAAATTGACAGCATTTTTACAGCGGCAACAGTCAAAAATGATTTTTTTTGGCTACATTTTCAGAGCTGTTCCCAACTCATACAGATGTATTTCTAATCTGAGAACTTAATGACTCATATGCAGAAACTATCTTCTGTAGCAAAAGACTGATGGCATGGGCCCGTAATGAAGTGCTAGTGTCCACTCTTTTGGGCTCAGCATGGATAAAGACTTGGATGTTTGGACATTAACTTTCTTATTCACCCTTTACCACATAAACACTGTAGTCAACACTGTATTAGTATTAAAATGCACATAGCGAAATTGTACATACATAATAGATTGTATTCAATTAAACTGGGCACCTGATTATCTATACCTGAAGCACACGTAGATTAGTTAGCCTTGAAGTCTTTTACTCTTTCCTAGTCAAATGTGGAGCGAGATATTTGGCCAGAAGTACTGGAGATGGCCTGTTGAAATATAAAGCGGAGGTTCAGAGTTTAGGGCTCAGTCCACTGAATTATAACAGTATATTCACAGAGAGAGGATGTTTTATTATCAGTTCCTGTAGCTTAATACAACATACATCATGAAGACACCACAAAAAGGGCATATTTCCTTATTTTCAGGCACAGGCACATGATTAGCTTCATTTCTCACATCTGATTTTGGTGTATCTATCCTATTGCAATACCTGACTGTTTATTTATTGTCAATTTCAGTGATACTTTTAGTAAATTCTGTTAGGATTTAAGTGGGCATTGTAAGGGCATTTTATAATATGACTAGCGTAAGTACCCATCGTTGACGAGAAATGTCACGAACTGGTATGACACTGGGAACACACTGGAGGCTAGGGGAGCACACTGGAAGCTGGGGGAGCACACTAGAGGCCAAGGGAACACACTCGAGGCACACCACACAGTACACAACATAAACCAAAAAGACACACTTACACACGTGGACAAAATTGTTGGTACCCTTCGGTCAATGAAAGAAAAACTCACAATGGTCACATAAATAACTTTAATCTGACAAAAGTAATAATTGTAAAAAATTCTATGAATGTTAACCAATGAAAGTCAGACATTGCTTTTCAACCATGCTTCAACAGAATTATTAAAAAAAATAAACTCATGGAACAGGCCTGGACAAAAATGATGGTACCCCTAGAAAATACTGAAAATAATGTGACCAAAGGGACATGTTAATTCAAGGTGTGTCCACTAATTAGCATCACAGGTGTCTACAATCTTGTAATCAGTCAGTGGGCCTATATATAGGGCTCCAGGTAGTCACTGTGTTGTTTGGTGACATGGTATGTACCACACTCAACATGGACCAGAGGAAGCGAAGGAAAGAGTTGTCTCAGGAGATTCGAAAGAAAATTATAGACAAGCATGTTAAAGGTAAAGGCTATAAGACCATTTCCAAGCAGCTAGATGTTCCTGTGACTACAGTTGCACATATTATTCAGAAATTTAAGATCCATGGGACTGTAGCCAACCTCCCTGGACGTGGCCGCAGGAGGAAAATTGATGACAAATCAAAGAGACTGATAATCCGAATGGTAACAAAAGAGCCCAGAAAGACTTCTAAAGAGATCCAAGGTGAACTTCATGCTCAAGGAACATCAGTGTCGGATCGCACCATCCGTCGTTGTTTGAGCCAAAGCATATTTTATATTTTGTATTAATAATTTTTATGTATTATTTTTTTAGGCTGTGGAACGAATAATTTGCGCAGAGGTGGAAAGAGTACAAAAATTTTGTAAATTAGGTAAAAGTACTGTTACTTCAGTGAAATTTTACTCAAGTAAAAGTAAAAAGTAGCTCATAAAAAATTTACTCAGAGTAAACGTTACTGAGTAATTTTTTTTTAGTAGCAGGGATGGGATAAGGCATTCTAGCGTAGTTCAGAAAAGTTGAGCAGATATAAATCTCAAACTAGTTTTTACCTGAAGGAACACCTTTGCATAATAAAGCCGTTGTCTTTCTTGTGCTTGAAAATCAAAGTGGTCACTTAAATATGGCGTTACGTCCCAGTCTAGGGTTGAGTTGTACAGCAAAAGAATGGTTCAGGGTTCTTATTTTAAACTGTATGGAAATGGTGGTATATGACAGAAAGAACTAGATCCAGTCATTAACTGATGAAATAATGAGGTTTTTATTGCTTTACAAAAAATACACACACACACAACAGGAGGAGGATCGGATTCAGGGTGGACCCAGGCCAAAATAATAAACTAAATGGTATTTATATTTAGTAGCTAGATTACCTGCAAAAAAACAAACAACACAAACAAAAATACAGTTACCTTCCCTGACTCCCTAAACCAAAAACAGTGAATAAATTCCCTCTTCCCAAAATAAATGGCAGCCACGCCCCTACTACTGGTGAGTGCACAAACATACAGTGAAATTATCTACAAATATATACAAAGACCAACCAAACTAAAGGGGCAAAGCAACAATCAAAGTCAATGGGAGCCAAATATCAAAACGGCAAAATCAGAATCTCTTTCCTCTTTCCCGCGTCTCTCTCCGGTTTATACATGGTGGCGCTGGTTGATGACGTCACACTCAGGGCGGAAGCGACCGTGTGGAAGGTCAGGTAGATGCCGATGTGGGGACAGTAACAAAACCTGGAGTGGAGTCTGGAGCGGCGCGCAACCAGGACACGATACACACACGCGAGCGCAACGAAGCATTTATACAAAGCATAATATTTTTTGCAATTTCATTCATTTGTTTTACTCAGTAGCGCATATGATTTAAAATGTAGCGAATTACAATACTTCAAACAAAACATACTTAAGTAAATGTAAAATTACATATTTTAAAAAGTAGAAGTACACAAAAAAACTACTCAATTACAGTAACGCGAGTAAATGTAATTTGTTACTTTCCACCTCTGAATTTGCGTTTTCATTATTTTTCATGGTAAATTCGCTTTGATGTACAAGTGTTTTGATATATGAGCCCGCTTCTGGAACAAATTATGCTTGCAATCCAAGGTTCCATCGTAGCTCTGTTAAGTGATGTGAGAAAAGGCACTATATTTGTCCAAAAAAAGTGCTGGCTGCTGTGATGCAATCTGGCACATAATTGCTTATAACTTCACTTCTACTAAACATTTGGATTTAATTTATTGTGCATGTAATACACAGGTAAATACCTAAGTACTGTCAAAGTTTCATTAAATTCTTTTCAACCATTTTTGCCTGATGCTGTGACAGAATCAGCTAGATAAACATACAGACAGATATACAAAAACAAAAAAATTTTAGATTCTGAGATTGGGTTCAGGTAATCCAATGTATGAAACATAAATATATAATTAAACAAGTGAGATCTGACCAATATACAGACAAAAAACTTTCTTTTTTTTTTCTTTTTTTTTAAATAGAAGTGAACTTTATCATGTCTCTATGCCCATTAACAACCCCTCATTTTGCTTCCTGATTTCTTAAGTGGTTACACTTGGGTAATAGCCCAGATCCATAATGACTGGATCTTTTGATTTGCCCCCCTACCCTGATTTGGGAGCATAAAAAGTCATGCACAAAGATTAAAACGATTACCAAAGTTTTTGCATAAATAACTCTTTTGTCACTTCAAAATTCCAGATTTGTGCAGCACTTTATTCACATTTGGTATCAGTCTTTCTGCATACTCCCAAATTTTATTGTCCATGATCAGTTTCTCAGCACCCAAATCAGGACGGTGTGGTTTAGTAGTATGCATGACAATAGCCAAATCACTGGGCACCCAGATGGACTTTCCACTGATTTTATGGACGATGTGTACAGATGCCTGCATCACCTTTCTTGGGTCAACAATCATCTTGCTATTGTTGTTAACAAACCACTTTAAGGGCTCTCTGTGGATGTGTCTTAGGATGTTGACACCAGGCACATGCCTCCACTGAGGAATGTTAAATTTCTCACTGACTCCATAAACTTTTTGGGAGAAGACATGGGCCCAAAAGATGAAAGCTACCACATGTGGGTTATTTTGCTGAAGCTCTGTCATGAGTTGGTGTAGCGATGAGTGTTGATATGGCATAATGATTTCATCTGCATCAGTCAGAATCACATATTTGGACCTTTGCCTGTTCCTGTGAATACAGTCATTTATAGTGGCCTGTTGCCCATAGTAGTGCAGTTCCCCTGGATGCAGCTTATAGTTAGAGCCTTTGGATGGCTCTACAAAGTGATGGATCTGTGACGCGCACACCAGGCTCCGCCCCTGCACCACGTCCTACGTCACCCGAGTTCTAGCACGCACGCACGTCCCTCACACACACACCCACACACACAGCTGCTCCGTATTCGGCTGATGTACACACGCGCACATAAAAGCACCACTCTTTCACCAGCACACCGTCCGAGATTGATCACGCGACCCGAACTCTTCAGTTAAGGACTTCCACTGTATTTATCTCCGTGTTTTTTGCGTACTTCCATTGTGTTTACTTCCGTGTTTTTTCCGTATGTTTCAGTTTCTCGTTGTCTGCCTCGCTCCGCGCTCCTGTGTACTTCCGTGTTTTCGTGTCTCCGTGTTTTAGTGTACTTCCGTGTCTCCTGTGCACTCCCGTTTTTTCCCTCCTGCCAGCTCCGCTTTTTGCCTGTTTCTTTATTGGTTTCTGCTTTGCTTTTTGTTTCCTATTTTTCCCAGCATTTCATTTTCAGTGTTGATTTCCACATTTTGTTTGCTCCCCGTGTTTTTGTTGTCCCCAACTTTATGAATAAATCGCCCTGCCGGGCCAACATCAGAGACTGTCTCTTCTGAGTTCCGTTGGTACGCGACAGAATCTCGGACCTGCACAATTATGGACCCGGCAAGTGCTAATTTGATTTCGGAGCTGATCACCACTCTCCAGCGTCTTCTGCCACCACAAACCTCCGCCACTACACCACCTGCTGCACCCCCAGTCACTCCACCGATTCCCCCGGCTCCCCACACTGCGCCCATGGCGGCTGCCATTGCCCCGGTTTCCCCCGGTGCACTTACCAGTCCCGTGGCTACACCGCCGCCCTTCTCTGGTGAAGCGGGGAATTGCGATGGGTTCCTTCTGCAGTGCTCAATATTTTTTGACATGCAGCCCCTGCGCTTCCCATCTGACAGATCCAAGGTTGCCTACATTGTCTCCCTACTGACGGGACGCGCTCTCCAGTGGGCACAGGCAATGTGGCAACAGGATGGACCCGTCGTCCACAATTATGCGCACTTTACTGCGCATTTCCGGGAAGTATTTAATTACTCGGTGAGCTCTACCACCGCTGGGGACCAACTTTTCCGGCTGCAACAAGGTAAGGGTTCCATTCACGATTATGTTCTCTCCTTTAGAACCCTTGCAGCCGCCAGTGGGTGGAACGAGCTCTCCCTTTTAACCAAATTCCGGCAGGGGCTAGCACCACGATTGAGGCTGCAGATGGCGACCCACGACGACTCTGTTGGGCTGGAGCAGTTCATACGGCTCACCCTCAGAGTCGCCAACCGTTTGCAGGATTGCGCTGCCGAACTTCCTGCACCGGTTCAATTCCAACCAGCCCTTCTCTCACCAGACCCCAGGTCAGTACCCGAACCAATGGACATTAACCAAACCCGAGCCAGACTTTCTCCTCAGGAAAGACAACGCCGGCTGGACTCGGGGTTATGCCTATACTGCGCCGAAAGGGGACACCTACTACCATCATGCCCTCGGCGCCCAGCGAGACCTCTGGTGAGTAACGTCAGTCATGAATGTCCCCATGCCAAACCACTCACTATGAATGTCACTGTCCACCATGCCACCATGTCTCCCACAGTAAGGGCTCTCCTAGACTCGGGTTCCGCTGGGAACTTCATCTCTAGGACACTCTGCCGCCAGCTCAAGGTTCCCCTTGAACTCCGCCCTGTTCCCCTTCAGATCTGCTGTGTGACGGGGGCACCCCCTGCGGGGGGGCTGGTTCGTTACATCACTCCTCCGTTGCATATGCAGGTCGGCTGGCTGCATGAGGAAAAGATCCGATTCCTGGTCCTCGAAAGATCTACGTCTGACCTGATTCTAGGGCGCCCATGGCTCACTCTCCACGAGCCGATCCTCTCATGGAAGGATGGGGAGATCCTGAAGTGGGGCGCCGGCTGTTTTTCTCACTGCCTTTCCCAGGTCCCAGCCCTACCACTCAACTCGACCTCCGTGGAGAGTCCAGCCGGAGTGCATCATCCCGAGGTTCCAGAGGCATACTCCAGCTTTCAGGACATCTTCTGCCCAGTCCGAGCCACACAACTACCTCCACACCGGCCATGGGACTGCGCCATCGACCTCCTTCCAGGTGCACCGGTGCCACGAGGTAAAATCTACTCTCTCTCTCTCCCGGAACAGAAGGCAATGGAGACGTACGTTGAGGAGGCCCTTCGGCAAGGCTTCATTAGACCTTCGACTTCCCCTGCTGCTTCTAGCTTCTTCTTTGTGGCCAAAAAAGACGGAGGCCTTCGGCCGTGCATCGACTATCGGGCGCTAAATAAGGTCACGGTAAGGTTCAGTTATCCCCTTCCTCTCGTCCCCTCCGCTCTGGAACAGCTCCGTGGAGCTACTATCTTCACGAAGCTAGACCTCCGGAGCGCATATAATCTGATTCGCATTCGCGAAGGTGATGAGTGGAAAACTGCTTTCATTACTCCTACGGGTCACTATGAATACTTGGTGATGCCGTACGGCCTAGTGAACGCTCCGTCTGTTTTTCAGGGTTATATGAACGAGGTGTTCCGGGATTGTGTGGGTAGATTTGTGGTCGTCTACATCGATGACATACTTATCTACTCGCGGGATTCCTCGGAGCACCTCCGACATGTAACTGAGGTGCTTAAGAGACTCCGATCTCATGAGCTGTTCCTCAAGGCGGAAAAGTGCCTCTTCCATCAGTCCTCCATATCCTTCTTGGGTTATAACATCAGTCCAAGGGGGATTCAGATGGATGAGAGGAAGGTAGAGGCTGTCCGATCGTGGCCTACCCCAACCAATATTAAACAGCTCCAACGCTTCTTGGGCTTCGCGAATTTCTACCGCCGATTCATCCAGGGGTATAGCATGAAAGTCGCCCCGCTCACTGACCTCCTAAAAGGTAAGCCCAAGAAGCTAGTTTGGTCACCTGAGGCTACACATGCCATGTCACATTTACAACAGGCCTTTACCACTGCCCCGATCCTCACCCTTCCAAACGTTAACCATCCCTTTCTCGTAGAGGTCGACGCCTCACAAACCGGGGTGGGAGCGGTATTGTCACAGCAGCAGGGGAAGGATCCAGCTTACCATCCATGTGCCTTCTTTTCCAGGAAGCTGTCACCGGCGGAGAGGAACTACGATATAGGAAATCGTGAGCTTCTCGCCATCAAGCTGGCCCTGGAGGAGTGGAGGCATTGGTTGGAGGGGGCGATCCATCCGTTCCTGGTCCTAACTGACCATAAGAACTTGGAGTATCTACGTGAAGCTAAACGTTTGAACTCCAGACAGGCAAGGTGGGCTTTATTCTTCACGAGATTCCATTTCTCCATTTCTTATAGGCCAGGAACGAAGAATGTCAAGGCCGACGCACTCTCCAGGGTTCACGATCCCGAGGAAACGGCCGAACACCCAGAGAACATCCTCCCGACAACTCTGTTCGTCTCACCAATACAATGGGAGGAAGGCAGCTCCGATTCCCAGAGCCATTCCCCCAGCGCCTCTCCGCCCGGTTGTCCACCACAGCTTTCCTTCGTCCCCGAACCAGAGAGAGAACACCTTATCCACCAGGTACACTCCTCACTTGGCACCGGTCACCCGGGGGTCACCCAAACCCTCTCCCTTCTCCGCGAGCGTTTCTGGTGGCCACGGATGAGAGAACAAGTGCAGAGGTACGTACGGGGATGCCGGACATGTGCCCAGTCTAAAATACCCAGGCAACTACCCACAGGAAAACTGCTGCCGCTACCTGTTCCTCGACGTCCCTGGTCACACCTGGGCATAGACTTCATGACGGACCTCCCCGTGTCTCAAGGTAACACCTGTGTGCTCGTCATTGTGGACCGCTTTTCAAAATTTTGTCGCCTTATTCCACTCCCAGGTCTCCCGACAGCGCAGAGGACGGCGGAGGCCCTGTTCGAACAGGTATTTCGTAACTTTGGCATCCCGGAAGACATCGTTTCAGACCGGGGTCCCCAGTTCATCTCCCGGTTCTGGAAGGCCTTTTTCACACTCCTGGGAGTGACGGTGAGCCTGTCGTCAGGGTACCACCCACAAAGCAATGGCCAAACCGAGAGGAAGATCCAGGAGATAGGTCGATACCTACGTACCTTCTGCCACGGCCACCAGAACTCCTGGAGCCAGTACCTCGTCTGGGCCGAGTACGCCCAAAATTCTCTCAGGAGTCCAGCTACTGGTTTAACCCCATTTCAGTGCGTACTCGGTCACCAACCCCCGCTATTCCCCTGGAACGGAGAAACCTCCGAGGTCCCCGCAGTGAATCACTGGTTCCAGGAGAGTGAGAAGGTCTGGGCATCAGCGCACCGGCAGCTTCAGAGGGCAGTCAGAAGGCAAAAGATCACAGCCGACACCCGGAGATCTACGGCCCCAACGTACCGACCTGGGCAAAGAGTTTGGCTGTCAACCCGGGACATCCGCCTTCGTCTGCCCAGCAAGAAGCTGTCACCCCGATACATTGGTCCCTTCACCATCCTGTCCCAGATCAATCCAGTCACATTTAAGTTAAGTCTTCCACGCACCTACAGAATACACCCCACATTCCATGTCTCCCTACTGAAACCATACCACACCCCCTCACTTTCTGTTTCCCCAGAGTCTGGCGATCCACAGGAGCCCCCACCGAGCCTCGACCTGGAGGACGGCACGATATACGCCGTCCGCGAAATCTTGAGGTCCCGTCGTCGAGGTGGCCATCTGGAGTATCTGGTGGACTGGGAGGGGTACGGTCCCGAGGAGAGAAGCTGGGTTCCTCGGGATGATATCCTAGACCCGACCCTTCTCGCCGAGTTCCATCAGGCTCAGCCCCAGATGCCGGCCCCCAGGGGTAGGGGTCGCCCACCACGACGACGTACTCTCCGGCCCTCAGGAGCGGTCCGTGGAGAGGGGGGTTCTGTGACGCGCACACCAGGCTCCGCCCCTGCACCACGTCCTACGTCACCCGAGTTCTAGCACGCACGCACGTCCCTCACACACACACCCACACACACAGCTGCTCCGTATTCGGCTGATGTACACACGCGCACATAAAAGCACCACTCTTTCACCAGCACACCGTCCGAGATTGATCACGCGACCCGAACTCTTCAGTTAAGGACTTCCACTGTATTTATCTCCGTGTTTTTTGCGTACTTCCATTGTGTTTACTTCCGTGTTTTTTCCGTATGTTTCAGTTTCTCGTTGTCTGCCTCGCTCCGCGCTCCTGTGTACTTCCGTGTTTTCGTGTCTCCGTGTTTTAGTGTACTTCCGTGTCTCCTGTGCACTCCCGTTTTTTCCCTCCTGCCAGCTCCGCTTTTTGCCTGTTTCTTTATTGGTTTCTGCTTTGCTTTTTGTTTCCTATTTTTCCCAGCATTTCATTTTCAGTGTTGATTTCCACATTTTGTTTGCTCCCCGTGTTTTTGTTGTCCCCAACTTTATGAATAAATCGCCCTGCCGGGCCAACATCAGAGACTGTCTCTTCTGAGTTCCGTTGGTACGCGACAGGATCAGCCAGGGAATTATTTCCAGGAAGCCACCTTGCTCATAAATGTGCAAGACCTTCTCAAGCTCCGGACCACAGCTGGTGTTGTAGATAACCATATGCTCCACACCGAGAAGCTTATATGTTTCTACAGTCTGCACAAACTGAAGGACATTATTATACCCTCCATACAAGGAAGAAATGCATAGTGTGAAGTCCACATCAAAGTCTCTCCCATGAGTCAGAATCTTATTTATAGGCAAATACATGTGGCTTTGAATTTTTAGAAGGTTTTCCGGTCTTGAAATGGTTGTGTGTAGCATTGCATATTGGGTCTATGTTACAAAACGCGTCTGTGGTCACAAAAGGAAATCCAAAATGATCAACGTGCTTGTCCAGTTTAACAGGAGATAAACTGAGTCCATGCTGGTAACAACAAACTATACAGGTATATGGCTCTGAATGGGTCCGGTTCATTAACGTAATGATGTTTACCTGCCCATTTGTCTCATCATTGAGAAAAGCTGACACCATGAGATACCTAGTCCCAGTTATAGGTGTTATGCTCTTGCCTGATATAGATGCTGGACAATCTAAGGCAGAACATGTGGAAGGTTTCTGTATTGCTGCTCTCGGATTTAGATGGTCTGCTTTTTGATTTAAAAAATGCACGTATTTAAAATAAATTATTATTATGCACAGATATGTAACCATCATGAAGGCTGTGCCGAAGTACATATTTCTTAACTTCCAAATGAAGTTAGCCATGTTATCAGCAACAATCTGGAAAAAAAAGATGCATTTGAAAATCATTATCATCATTGAAATCAAATATTTTGACTAGAAACTATTTTTAGTGATTTAGGAAATATGGATCATAAATCTGTTTTCTTCTATTTTATTACTTTTAAATGATAGGTTTAATATTTTATGATCATGCTAATGCTCTACTGTATGTTAATGAGTTCATGAAACTTTAATACATTTAATACATTAACTAATTTAAAATGATATGAATGAAAAAAGCCAAACATTTTTCAGACTGGAATGAATATAAATACAAATATAGAAACAGAATATGTCCACAGTTACTTTCAAGTGATATATCAGAAGAAAGAAATTGTTGGGTTCATGATATTTTAATTTAAGGTTATAATGAATTCAGTAATAAACTACAGTACTTACCTCATAATCTACAAACATGAAAGTTCAAACATGAAAATTGCTGTAATCCTATGAATTTTATCAATTGCCATCAGAGTTGTACTTCCTAGTTGTTTCGTATTCTCTTCAGACTATAACTTCCTGGTTGTTTTCCTTCATCATGTATTGCATTACATAGTAGTAAAGAGTAGTCATATCCAGGGAATAAAGTGAGATTTGGCAAATGGGGGAACCCTAAAACCCGCCTGTGCAATAGGGGAAGTACTACTTTAATTTACTCAGAAAACTTCTGGAATGTCATCAAGGGGAAGATGGATGGTCAGAAACCATAAAGGAAAGCTGAGCTGTTCAACTTTTTGCAAAAAGAGTGGTATAAAGTATAAAGCAATGTGAAAAAATCTGGGGGAGAGCCAAAACACATGAAAGCTTTAATTGCAAATCGGGGTTATTTCATCAAATACTGATTTCTTAACGTTACCTAGCCAAAGGATTAACACAATTTGATTACAATTTATTTGCTTTTTGTTTTATTTGAGTTTGTCATGTCTCCTGGAGAATAATCAGACGCAGATGCAGATTCCATATTCACAAAGTATAATCCTTTTTATTTCTTTTTTCACACGACACACAATGTCTCAGGGCGCGCACTGCGGTCCTGAGCTGACCTCCCAGGCCGGGTCTGCAGGTGGGCGAACGGAAACAGTCTCACACGTGAGGAGAAAGATAACGAAAATAATGCACTTGCAAAGTCCATGCGGCTAGTGAGGGATTTTCCTTTTCTCCTAGGATCCTCACCTGCAGACACGCTCAGTCCTGGGAGTGAGACGGGGAGAGGAGACAGAACGTTTAACACACAACATGTAGACAAAAACCAGGTGAAGACAAGACGTGTGCACAACAGTGAACAGGCGAAGCCCTACGGGTTCGACTGGAATAAATAGTCAGACACACAAGGAGATCACAGGTGTTCATGTTTAGTGTTTAAGTGCTGGTAGTACATACATAGACATACTAGGTGGGGACAAAGTATCAACTCAGTAATCCGGGGAACCTGATCTTATTCCCCTGAGCTGTGGAGGTACAGATGTTACAGAGTTATTAAAGCTCTGTGGGTACTGCATGATCTTGGGTTATTTTGATGAGTTGTGATGTCATTTCCTTTAAATATACACTCTAAATAATAATAGTTATGTTTTGAATATAGGAGAAATATTGTCTGCCGTTCACAAAAAAGAAAACAAAACAGTTCATCTCACCAATACATGCACCTGTATGTGGGTGTAAAAGTGGTCTCTTTTTTTCCAGAGCCGTATAAGTCAGTTAAAAAATGTATACACACTTCAGCAAAAGAAACATAGTATGATGTATATTATATAAATATAATATTAACAATATTATCATATTATTAAAATATTGTCATATGTACATCAATGTATAACATATAGCAGTAAATGTAGTACCTTGTAGGTAAAGTAAATTTTTTTACTTTAAAAAGACCTTTACAAAATGTAGATCCTACTTGGATGGGAAGTGAAACAGTTCTACCTAACAAGAAAGGAGTCCAGTTGACTCAACTCCCAGATGTCAGTGCAAGGATTGACTTGCCAATGGTACAGAAAGACTACGCCCTTCCATGACCACACTGGCTGGTTTTACATCAAAATCCAGAAAGATATGACCGTTTTTACTGCAGGCAGGTCTTCTTCAGGAAGATTTTGACAATAGGTTAGTGCTCCCCAGTGATCCTTAAGGGACTAAACAGTGTAAGTTCTGCATTTCTATAAGAAATGAGGTCTGATCTACAGCCCTACAGCAGCCAACCATTACTAATGATTAAATATAACAACTTTAAAAGTCACAGATTTTCTTTTTCACATCACGTCTGGTCCTGGAATTGTTTACATTGGAGTTGCAGGATAATTTTATGATTTTCTGCAATGTGCTAAGATGTACTGTAGTTAGGGTCATTTTGTGAATGTGTGTTTTAGCAAACACAGTGTAACTTTGGGCAAATTTGATTATGAGCAGAGGTGGTTAGAGTAGCAAAAAATGTACTCAGGTAAGAGTAGCTGTACTTCACAATAATATTGTGTAGAAGTAAAAAGTAGTCATCCAAAATATTACTCAAGTAAGAGTAAAAAAGTCTTTGGTGAAAAGATACTCAAGTACTGAGTAATAGTTTCATCGTAATGTCCGATAAATTTTTTTAGAAATTAAAATTTTATATGTGTATAAATACTGTATATATACATATACTACTTGTGTATATATATATATATATATATATATATATATATATATATATATATATATATATATATATATATATATATATAAGTAATATATGTAGGATATGTAGTGTAGTGTAAAAAAAATTTGGTACTGTATGTTGTTTTTAGCAACAAGATGACTCAAATGAAGAGTAGGAATCGTGATTCGTGAGTCATATTAGTATATAGGGTTATTTAACCCGGATGAATCTGAATTCGCTCATCTCTACCCCCACCAGACTGATGCTATCAAACTGCACTAAAGAGGTGAAGATGGCTGTTTTGTGCACTCTTTATTATGGGTAGTATTTATTTTTCTTTTAAAATATGGTCCTGTCAGCTTACGAGTATTTTAAACAGTTAACACTTTATACGTCAGGCCGGTGTGTACTGAGTCACCCTGAAATTACTGAGGTGACCTTAGCGCTCAGCTAACGAATGCTCGAGAAAAAAACAGATAATTAACAATTAAAGAGCATCAGCGCTTCAGTACTCTGTATGTTAAGGGATTTATAAATGATCGTGTTAGTTTGGCTTCAGAGTCGCTAATGCTCACTGAGCGCAACAAGTGTTATATCGGTTAACTTATCTGTGCGAAAAGTGAGTTGATTAGATACCCGGTTATTTTAAAACTCCATTACACAGTTACTCCTGAGAATGACAAAGTAAAACCCTTGAAAATATCAAACCCTTTTGAATATGAAGCAATGCATAGCTTTAACCCATCATTAAAATTCCAGAAACCATATTTTACACTCTCTAGTGGTATATAGCCTTATATATATATATATATATATATCATAATTAGATTTTGGAACTACTGGAGCGTGAACAAGCCGATGAAGCCGTTGTGGTGTTTACATAAAAATGTAGTCCTTGATGGCTTGCTTTAGGAGTGATGGTTGATCAGGTCTGTGCTCTGAATATTAAATTCGAAAAGGCCTGGATGGACACCTATGAAGCCATCCAAATGATTTTTATTGGACTTGGAGAGAAATGCTCCCGTCATATTCAGATACTGAAAAACAAACTCTTGCTGCCGTAGACTCTTTTTTGTGTCTGATACACAAAACTGTTCATCTTTGTTAGTTTTTAAAAATGTTTATGATATTGTCATATAAAATAATCAGTAAGATACTGATAGGTATCAGGTGTTATCCAGGTATTATATTGACCTTTAAGTAACATAAAACCTGTATTTTCTTCTTATTTGCACATCACTGTTGACTAGTTTTGAAAGAATAGAAGTTTTTGTGTGGTTTAATTGTTGGGGTATTGCACCATCACTTGCACCATAAAATGGGAGACAACTTACCTTTTTGAATAGATGAAAAGTTGGGTTAAGTCAACCCTAGAGAAGTATAATTAATTGGGCCCACAACCAATGCTAGTTGAGCTTACTTAAATTTTTGACTTACAAGTTGAGTCAGCTTAAGATTTTGTACAGGGTGCATGTTATGGCAACTAAACAGCAATGTCAACTCGCCAGCCAATCTGTCATGGTAATGGAGAGAATGATGGACAGATTTAGTGAAAGATTTTTACTTTTTCTATGCAATTATTACTTGTTTCAGGAAGACATTGACAACAGGTTAGTTTTCCTTTAAGGTGTTGTAACTCATGAACCATACAAGCTAAAAATCCAAGGTTACTGTAGGTTTTTTTTTTTACACTCCAGATGATTTCTGCTTTAAAAACATTACTTTATACTGTAGGTACTTTATTATAAGCATTTAGTATGCAAACTAAAAAAATAAATCCCTAGTGATCCTTAAGGAATGAACCAGTGCAAGTTCTGCATTTCTATAAGAAATGTTGTCTGATCTACAGCCCTACTTTACTAATTTACTAATTACTAATGAAAATAACAACTTTAACCTTCCTTATCACATCACTTCTGTTCTTGGAATTCTTTACATTGGAGGTGCAGGATAATTTTATGATTTTATGATGTACTAATTGAGATATGGTTAGGATAATTTTTTTAACATCCGTTTTAGCAAAAACAGTGTAATTTTAGGTGAAAGTTATTAGATTGTGACTAATCACATGGACAGCATTTAACAACAGTAAAACATTGTGGCAAATGGTAATGATTATTTCATTATTTTTATTCATCAAAAAACATTAATAACAGTTAAAAATAACAGTTTGCCCCCTAAGCATGATCCGATTTAAAGCTTTCAACACATGAAATATTTGTTTATAGCTCATGGCTTTACTAGTAAAATAATACACTAAACATACTTCAAAATAATTCTATTGTAGTACATCTATTTCTGATAGATGCACGGGGCCCTCAGGGGCCCTTGATATGTTGCAGCATAGCTCATGCACACTTGCACGTATGCAAATGAAACATTAACAGAAAGTCACACACACACACACGCACACGCACATGCACACACACACACACACACGCACACACACGCACACGCACACGCACACACACACACACACACACACACACACACACACACACACACACAAGCACACACTCGTGTACAAACATATGCACAAACACATTCATATCACACACATACACACTCACATCTCTCTCTCTCACACAGACACACACACATGCCAGCATAAACACACTCATTTATCACACACACTCACAAAACAAGTCTGTGTACTCTCACACATGTACACAGACCCACACACCAGCTTTTTGAAGGTCTTAACATAAAATTTCCCCTATTCTACACACACACACACACACACACACACACACACACACACACACAGACACACACACACACAGACACACACACACACACACACACACACACACACACACACACACACACACACACACACACACACACACACATTTTTCCTGTGTCTAGACTAGGTGGTGAACCATGGGCACAATAGTTTTTTAAATGTACACATACACTCACTCATTCACACACTACGGGCAATTTGTGAACGCCAATTAGCCTAACCTACATGTCTTTGGACTGTGGGAGGAAACCGGAGAACCCGGAGGAAACCCACCAAGCACAGGGAGAACATGCAAACTCCATGCACACAGAGACGGGAATCGAGCCTGGCTGGGGATCGAACCTGGACCCTGGCGGTGCAAGGCGACAGTGCTACACTGTTACACATTTACCTATATTAGATTTCCTAATAGATTTATATGCAACCATAAGTAATACGTTATGTACTAATAAGTTTGTACTATAAAGAAAAGTATTATTTGAAAGAAAATGATTTCTGCAGCCTATTTATATTTTCAATTATTTTTATATTGCATTTGTAAATTGATTCTTAACCCTTGTATGTTAACAATTGATCTGTGCACTGGACTCCATATTTAATAAAAATGTAATGAGCAGCTTTATTTCCCCAGTTGCAAGGCTTCCAACAGGATTAAACTGTATATTTCAGATATACAGTATAACAACAGACATACTACTGCATAATCAAAAATCACAGCACCACAACTGGAAATCTCAACTACCATTTCTCAACATTAACATTTCACTAAATATTTTAATTGGATAACCAGTGCTTCCAACAAACAACTGATCACACACCTGTTTTGGACCAAATGAAGTAAAGATGTTAAATATATGCGTAATATGTGTTGATTACTACAACTACGGATTACAATGTCTAATACAGGGGTGTCAAACTCCGATCCTGAAGGGCCGCAGACCCGCAGGGTTTTGTTCCAACCCTGCGGGTCTGCGGCCCTTCAGGAACGGAGTTTGACACCCCTGGTATAATATGACTGCACTATATAATATTAATGTATATTAATTTCCAGCGTGATATATGTTAGGAACCTCCACTAGAGGTCACTGTTTATGTCTGTCTGTCTGGTGTAGTTCTTGTTGGTTGACTCAGTTTCCCAGAAGGCACCTCAGTCAGGTGATGAGTGCTCACCTGGACTGAGGTGCCTCATTAAAGTTTCTATAAATAGCAGTTTGTTCTGGGAAACTGGGTCGAGCAGTGTTTGTCTGTAGGTTTGTTTGGTATGTTTGTTTTTGTAACTACTACCGTCATGTGGGCATTCCTTTTTGTTTGTTTAAGTTTACATTTTAGTTATATTGTTTTACCTTTGTTTAAAGAGGGCTCTAGTTGTGTTTTCCTTAAGTTCCTTGTGTTGATGGATTCATGGAGCTGTCCTGTTTCATGTTTAGCTAGGCTGTCTCCTCCTGTGTACAGTGTAAGTACTGTTCTGTCTTCTGGTTTAATTCTTTGTCTGCTTAGTTTTGTGTAGCCACATGTGGGCCTAGCCGCTAGCAGGGTTAGCCGCTACTAGGTCGTGATTGCTAGTAGGGTTAGCCCCTAGTTTGGAATAGCCTCATGTGTGCTTTGCCTTTTGTGTTCAGTTCCCCACTCTTAGGTCAGTACTAACCTGGTTAGCCACTAACCCCATTAGATACTAACCTGGTTAGGTCAGCATCCAGTGCCCCCAGCATTCCATGTAGCTACTAACCCAACTAACCACTAACCCAGCCAGTCTCCCGTCTCTAGTCTCCCGTCTCTAGCCCGTGTTCTGTGTCTCCAGCCCTGTCTCTCCTGTCTAGCCCTGTCTCTCCTGTCTAGCCCTGTCTCTCCTGTCTAGCCCTGTCTCTCCTGTCTAGCCCTGTCTCTCCTGTCTAGCCCTGTCTCATCTCTAGTTCCCCTATGTGTCTTAGTTAGCTTCAGCTCCATGTTTCCTCATCCCCAGTTCTCTGTCGGTTCCCTGTGTCAGCTCCTGGTTCCCTGTGTCAGCTCCTGGTTCCCTGTGTCAGCTCCTGGTTCCCTGTGTCAGCTCCTGGTTCCCTGTGTCAGCTCCTGGTTCCCTGTGTTTTTCCTGAGCCCTAGTTTTAGTTTGAGTTTGTTGTTTGTTTCTTTGTTCATTTGTCTGTTTTTGAGTTTGTTTAAATAAAGACTCTTTCTGTTTAAAACCCCTCTGCCTTCATGCCTACTCGCATATGCCCGCGGCAACATCAGCCGGGTCTAGCCAGCACCACCGGCTAGACGCATGACAATATAACAGTTTCAAATATAAACTACAATTGCTGCCTCACAGTCCGTCAACAAATCAAGTTACAGTTTACATACATTTTTGTCCAGACTCGGTTTAAATCAGTTCATCCAAGAGTGCAAGTGGAGGAGTCCAAATTTTAATAAATTCTCTCAAAGGATTGCTGAGGTAAGGATTGGACAGACATACAATCTGAAAACATTTGAGCTATAGCATATGTACGACAGTAAATGTATTTGTAACATCACTTACATTATTTGGTCCAAAACAATTGTGTATCTATGAATACATACAGTACATATATGACAAGAGTACATACTGTATGTATTTATGTGGCAGGAGTAAAAGTACTAAGCACACACTTTTTTACTTCAAGTACAAAGTACTCCACTACAGAACAATGTATTTTCATTGATAACTCGGTTAAAGAAATGACTGTAAAACAAGTCTATTAACAACTATATAGAAAACGTGGAGCTGATTTAAAACACTATATACTGACAGGTGACTTCATAATACCTCAGCATTTATTTTTTCATTATATTATATATTTGAAATAATCTACATCTTCAAAAAGCAGAAATCAGCAAATTAAGCTATAAAACAAAATTCAATGGAGGAAACATACAATATTTCCCCCTGAATACTCCAACAAAGAACTGTTGCCTTGAGATTTCTTTTAAAGTACTTTTGCACACACTGCCCAGTTGAAAAAATTTCAGTCCAACCGCCTAAATTTTAAGATCCATGTTGCCAAAATCTGGTGTAAAACAGATTTCTCATTTTGCCAATATCATTTACTTATTGGTATCCAGATCAATATCAATATCGCACACTCGTACTGCTTATTATACCTGCCCTTCCAAACTTAAAACACCTCAGTTTTATTTAAAATAACTGAGCCACTGATCACAGTGGATCCTGCACTTACATCAACTAAAACTACTGAAAACAAAACTGAAAGCAAAACAAAACTGATAACTCAGGCTCTATATCCCAGCTTACATCTCATTACCCACAATGCACTCCCGTAAACAGCTGTCGTAAATAGGGTTGGGTATCATTTGGGTTTTTTTTCCCCCGATACCGGTGCCAAATCGATACTTTGCTAAAGCCACAAAATGATGGTGGATGATTCAAGAATACATTTTTATTGAACAAAAAATTGAATGCTTAAAATTGAACAATATATTAAAAGTTTGAGTACTAGCTGGAAAGCCATACTTATAAACAGAATCCATGTTATATAAGAATTTTACAAATTGTTTGACCATTTGTTAGCATGAATGCAAGATTTACTAACTACTACTACTATCCTGCGGAAAGGCTGCTGTCGTCACTATAACCGGTGGACTCGTTTTTGCTAGGTTGGTATGACTGGGGCTGGGGTCATCCACACCAATAGTGCCAGCTGTTGTCCGCAAGCTGTCAAACACGGCGCATCCCTCTGCGTTTAAGTTTATTCTGTGTGCCCTCAAATGTTTAATTAAATTTTATGTGTTTCCCCCTTTACACTCAACTGCTGTAAAATATTTACTGCACGTCACGGTGTCGGAATCCTTTCTTGTGAAATATAGCCACACTTTCGACCCTTTCGACACTTTCGCATTTTCAATGCTTTAGAGGTGTAGGGCAGGAAGAGCTGTATAAACTTATCACCTCGGCTAAATCAACAACATGCTTGCTGGATCCAATCCCAACTAGACTTTTAAAAGAAGTGATAAATATAACTGGAGCGCCCCTTCTAAACATTATCAACTCTTCATTATATCTAGGTCATGTCCCTAAACCTTTCAAGTTGGCAGTTATTAAGCCTCTTCTTAAAAAATCTAATTTAGACCCAAATGATATAATAAATTACAGACCAATTTCAAACCTTCCGTTTATATCAAAGATATTAGAAAAGATAGTATCAGTCCAAATATGCACATTCTTGCAGGAAAACGATATCCTCGAGGAATTTCAGTCAGGTTTCAGGCCCCATCATAGTACAGAAACTGCACTAGTTAAAATTGCAAATGACTTGTTTTTAGCTTCTGACCAAGGCTGCATCTCAATTCTTGTCTTACTCGATCTTAGTGCTGCATTCGACACTATAGATCATGATATTCTCATAGATCGCTTACAAAATCACATTGGTATTCAGGGACAGGCTTTAAAATGGTTTAGATCCTACCTGTCTGATCGATTCCATTTTGTAGATCTGAATGGAGAACAGTCTGGTGTAATGCCAGTGAAATATGGGGTGCCACAAGGGTCAGTTTTAGGACCTCTGCTGTTCTCAATATACATGCTTCCCTTGGGTAACATCATTAGAAGACATGGGATTAGTTTCCATTGTTATGCTGATGATACTCAGTTATACATTTCCACAAAACCAGATGAAATACCCAAATTGTCTAGACTAACTGAGTGTATTCAAGATATAAAAGATTGGATGACTGATAATTTTCTTTTACTAAATTCAGATAAGACAGAGGTATTACTTATTGGCCCAAAAACCAGTTCATACCAGCTCTCACAATTCAGCCTACGTTTAGAAGGATGTACTGTTACCACCAGCTCGACAGTGAAAGACCTGGGTGTAATATTAGACAGTAACTTATCCTTTGAAAATCATATCTCCAACATCACAAAAACATCCTTTTTCCACCTTAGAAATATTGCCAAGCTTAGGAACATTTTATCTGTATCTAATGCAGAAAAGCTGGTTCATGCATTCATGACCTCCAGACTGGACTACTGTAATGCATTACTGGGAGGCTGTCCTGCATCCTCAATTAACAAGCTACAGTTAGTCCAAAATGCAGCCGCCAGGGTTCTCACTAGATCCAGAAAATATGATCATATAACCCCAATATTATCATCCCTGCACTGGCTACCTGTTCAGTTTAGAATTAATTACAAAATAGCATTACTTACTTACAAGGCTCTAAACGATCTAGCTCCCACATACCTAACCAGTCTTCTGATACGTTACAATCCACCACGCTCCTTAAGATCAGAAAACTCCGGGCTACTGGTAGTTCCCAGAATATCAAAATCTACAAAAGGAGGTAGGGCATTTTCATATTTAGCTCCAAAGCTTTGGAATAGCCTTCCTGACAGTGTTCGGGGCTCAGACACAGTTTCCCAATTTAAAAGTAGACTCAAGACGCATCTCTTTAATCTAGCATACACATAATTAATTTCTTTACCTCATACTCCAGTACATCTATCGTGAATGGCAACCATGCTAAGTCTTTTCACCTGCTCTTATTTTTCCACCCATCCCGAGGCATCTGGAGATTGTGCCAACCCTGCGAGGTTCCTGAGGCATCCAGAGAAGGACCTGCTCCAGCTGAATTTTTCTTCATGTTGGTTTGGATCTACACATGCTGCTCCTGAGCTCCCAGTGATCCAGACCCCCATCTGCCCTCTGCACCTGCTGACTCATCCCTGTGCTGAACTGGACTTTGTGTTAATTTAAATAACTTCTGTTATATCGAACTTTCATCTGCATAACACACATGATGTTCTACAATTTCTGTTATCTGTCATCACCCAGATGAGGATGGGTTCCCTGTTGAGTCTGGTTCCTCTCAAGGTTTCTTCCTATTGCCATCTCAGGGAGTTTTTCCTTGCCACTGTCGCCATCACCCTTGGCTTGCTCATCAGGGACAATCTCATTATCTAGACACATTTTTCTTACACATATATACATTTCCATAAGTCTTCTTTTCATTTTCTTTTCATTTCTGTGAAGCTGCTTTGAGACAATGACCATTGTTAAAAGCGCTATAGAAATAAAATTGAATTGAATTGAATTGAATTTAGTTTTAGGCATTTTAACGAAAGTTGTTTAATTTAGCAAGTTAAGATAGCGGTAGACCGCCTGCTGCCGTCAGAGCAAGTGTGATGTTATTTGCTGCGTTCACGCGCATCTCGGATGGGCTCGTTTCCCGATGATTTGTGTTTTTAATTTTTTTATCTAATCTAATAAACTTTTAATCTACAAAAATAAAATGGACAGTAACATTACTGCAACAATGTTTTGGATTTGTATTATCAAAGCTTTCCGAAGTCCTCAAGATTTTTCTAATTAAGGAAATAATGTATTTTTCCAATCATTTCTGACACCCCATGAATGCGGTATTTAAATTTTACTAGCGATCATGTGTGTTGATGAATCTATAGCCCCAGAGAACAAATATATTAATCAACAGTTCAGGCATTTAAGTGGCACCGAAATGAGGCACCGTTCTGTTTCGGTCCGGTACATACCAGTTATATAGGTACCGGTGCCTTATTGGCACCGGTTTTTGGTACCCAAGCCTAGTCGTAAAGCAATCTCTCTCTCTCCCTCCCGCAACAAGTTTTACCCCTGGGGCACAAAAGGTGCCCAAATTTGCCCCATTGACTTATAATGGGGATTTTGGCGCATAACTAGTCCTGTTGCGTTTGTCGTAGACCCATGAAAGAAGTGTCAAATCGTGCCCCTCATTCATAAATAGGGTGCTTGACATTACTTTTCTAAGGTGTATGCGGGAAATTGTCCCAGCAGGTGGCAATTAACATATAATGGTAACTTCCATAGGAACTTTAAAACTGAACCTAACTATGGATCCCATTCTCGTACAGACACGGGCAACATTTAACTCAGGCAACTGATCAGTCTTTCGCATTTATCATGATGCTCATAAGCCACGCCCCCCTAGGATGTTTCTAGCATTAGGCTAGCATGATGTTATGATCATTAGCATGTTGCCAGCATGATGCTACCATAATTAGCATGTTGCTAACATTATGATAACTATATTAGCATTTTTCTAACATCATTAGCATGTTGTTACATCAAGCCCAAATCAAATCTGTTACTAAAAAAAAGACATTGTGTGATCATATTTGACTTTTGTTTATCCCTTCTTTACCAATGCCTGGCTGTTATTTATTGTTAATTTCAGTGATTGTTGTCCTGAAATGCCCTATTGTAGTAAATTCTGTTTAGTAAATTCCAGAATTTAAGGGGGCACTGCAAGTATTTATATGATGCGAACTTTACTATGTCTCTATGCCATGAAACATTTCCCTCATTCCTTAAGATCCTTCCTGATTCCTTAAGTTGTAAGACCTTCTATAGCCTATATCTAAAAATGCTCATTTATTTATTTATTTATTTTCTTCATGGTCTATGACAAAAAAATTCAAGCTCAATAAAGACTCAGAACTGCCACAGGCTGATCGCCTCCATGCCATGCCACATTAACAAATCAATTTGTGGTAAAGGAACCCTGACCCAGTATTAAGTGCATAAATAAACAGCATTTTTCAGTTCCTGTATTGTAAATAATTTTAATGTTAACTGGTTCCCCTCCATACGTGTTCCCTCCAGATACTGTTTATGCAGGAAGGTGGGAAGGTAATATAAAAACTGTAGAAATTTATATTAAGGCAAAAAATGAATTTAAATCTTTCAGAAACAGGGCAATTTGAAAATTTGCAACAGTTTCATATCTGGGTTGTCGCTGGTCTTTCGGCTGCTTCCAGCAAGGGGTCACCACAGCTGACTATCCGATCTGCACATACAAGCTTGGCACTGTTTTTTTACGCCATATGCCCTTCCTGACGCAAACCTCACATTTTATCTGGGCTTGGGATTGATACTACATCCAGTGGCTGGGGTTTGTGCACTTTCTTGGAATCAAACCCACCTACCACTGAGCCACCGATGCCCATAGTTTCATATCTAGTTATGATGTTTAAATATTACCAAAGTACATTACAGTCTGTATGTCGCTTTTACTTTACAGTGAGCTTTTGTACCAAAAATACAATATACCCATACTGTTATGTGTATAAATGGCAAATAATATCTCTTGAATCTTGATTGATCTTAGGAAATTTTATTGTAATTTGAGATTTTCATGAGTTATAAAATGTAATCATCAAAATTTTAACAACAACAACAAAAAGGATTAAAATACTTAAATTACATGTAATTAACCTAGAATATTAGAGCTTAACTTTTTTAATTAAAATAGAAAAAGGTAAAACTTTTCCACAATATCTTAAGTTTGAGATGCACTATACATTACAGCAGGTCTTAATGGTAGGAGAGTATACAGGGTGGCTTGGATCTGCAGCATTTTTCCTTTCATGAAATTGAATAATTTTTTTAGACCCAACCTAGCTTACAAATAACAAGAAAATCGCAATCCACTTTGGGAATTGGCCCAGAACAGAATTGGCCCAGAATTGTTGCAATCATGAAGAAATCATCTCTACATGTCACAGTCTTTATACATAAAAAATTTGAGCATTTGGTTTAATGTATATCAATTTACTAATGAGGAATTATATATTTTACCACCCTTGGATCCAGACTATTTATTCACCCTGTACAATACTTTTAAAGAGATTTTCGACAATCATAACCTTGCATATAACATTTGTTGAAACGTTTGGCCGCAAAAAAGACTTGACACAAGGGCCTCCAATGATCCACGGTTTAACAAAACTTTGAGCGAGCTAACAGAATGAATACAATCACTTGCACTGGCAAAATTATTAAAATCTTTATTTCTGTACATGCTTTTGTCCAAAGCAAAAAAGACTGAATTCTGTCACTGGGTAAAACATGTGTGTATGGCTATGATTATCTCCAGAGAGGAGCCTGTTAAAGATTGTCAGCAAATTATGAATCCGTCAGTCTCTGTCTTCTCGAGCGACGTACCACAGACCATGATCCCCATATGCATCATAGCAGTCAAAGGTAGGATACTGCAGCCACTCAGGGTTGTAAGTGGTCGCGCTATACATAAAGGCCTCAGTGGTGCTGCCCACCTGAGGTGCTTCCTCTCCCTCTTCAACCCACTCCTCAACCTCAAGCAGGACTGGTGTTCGCTGATACATCTGAGGACATCTTTCGAACCAGTCAAGGAATTTCTTCATTGTGTCGTCCACATTGTAGATTTCCCCCTGGATACGTTGTCCCTGTCCAGGCACATTGAGGAGGAAGGGTATATTGTACTTGCCTGCTATCACCAGGGGGTATTTCTCAACAGTGCGAGCACGGCCAAGGAACTTGGTACTACCTTTGGTGACGTCCACCATCACGTTGTAGTTCGGCTGGCCCTTTTTAAGAGTGCCATATATGAAAACGCGCATCATCTGAGTAGCTGGTAGCAGAAATCTAAGAATAACCTTTTGGAAGAAACAAAACAAAAACACTATTAAAGACTTAATGGCACTGGAATGTCCTTTCACAAAAAAAAAAACTTTGCTTACGTGAAATGGAGTAATAGACCTTCTCATCTAAGGAGGAAAGTATGAGGCCTGTACTATAAAAGTGATAAACAAATGTATGTGTTACATCTTAATAAGTAAGGAACTTCAAGACCCAATGAACTTGTTTGTAACTTGACTGCTAGCTACAAGAGTTTTGCTTATTTGATTTAGAATCCAATGGCGATAAGAAGGAGAAGAGCCATACAAGTGCTGAGCCTGTAAAAAGTATTAAGTCTAAACAAACACTGAGAAAAGTTCAAAAGCTTTGAACAAAAAATAAAATTAAAATAAATATTTAATATATTTAAAAAAATATTTCAAATAATATTAAATTAAATGAGTCTTTATATTAATAAACAATAAAACGTGCATTTTCACAAACATACCTCACTTTAAATGACTCAACGTTTTTTTTGACAGCAAACCTCCTTCTACTGTTCTGAAAGACCATGAAGTTCAGGGCGTTCAGGGCTTCGTTTCAAATGGCTCTCAAAAAGAGTTCAAACTAATTTTAACAAGCCCTGGAATTCAGTGTTGTCAAATTTACTGACTTTGTTTTTTACATTTGTTATACATTACCATCTCGCCTCTGTACAGCTCTCCAGTTTATATCACAACTGTTGGTTAAATGATTTGTAAGAAGTGAGTCATGTGACTGAACACCATACTGTAGTGCAAACCGTGACTGAGTTGTGCTTGCACAAACTGACACTCCCAGTATCTCATCACGCCTGTCCTGCCTGTACATTTTGTTCTTTCTTTAAAACTCTTAATAACTATATGTACTATTAACAAAGAAATTATTCTCTCCATTATTCCAAACCATTTTTTTCTGAAAAACTATACGATTTCATGAAAATATATAGTTGATTTGCCTTTTCGCATTCGCGATTGTCAACTGGGCATATCTCCAGACTCATGTTTTCCCAGTAGTGAAAACGATGTTGTGTTGGGCAGTTGTTGTTAGAAAGGTTCTCTTGACTGAGGAAAAAGTATTAATAGTTGAATTTTACTTCCGCTCATACGAGGTTGAAAAAGTTGGCAGAACAATTCCGAGAGAGATTTAATAAGGCGGCATCAAGTAATACACTTAAGCTGTTTATTGTTATGAAATTTCGCTGTTCTGGTAGTGTACTGCGTCAACATTACGCGAGCAAATTGTCTCCTTTTGCAGGAATCTGCAGGAACATTTCTTCTGGGATATGTTTGAGAAACTGCATGAATGATATGAACACTGTCTACAGCGAGGCAGTGCATACACACTTCTAACACTTACATTACTCATACCGTGTTAAATCAACATGCTAATAGTGTGTATATTAGTTTCTTTCAGGAGGAATAAACTCACATATGACATCAAGGTGATATTGTTCATCATTTCATTTCAGTACTGTTTATTTGGCACATACTTTACTTCCACATTCTATAAAATTAGTTTATTATTTTCTGGAAAGCTCAATTCTATTTTCTGTGTCTTCAGAAAATCTTTCTCATAACACGTTTTGATTCGCAAATGCTTATAATTATTTCTCAGAATATTTGTCAAATTGTCTGTATTGTCCAGTTACTTTTAGCCTCACTACTTGAATGCTGTGCTGTACTTCTGTAATTTATTAAAAGATCTATGTGCGGTAACAGTGTTAGGGATGTGAGTTTTGTATTCATGTTGGTACGTAAAAATCAAGCTTAGCATCAGTTAACTGACTGGCATAGCTTTTAATGTAATCTCTTCTGCAAACAACAAACACATCCTCAGCATTCTTATCATTTACATTATGAAAATATAAAACATTTTATCTGTGTTGTGTTATGGATGGGACATTTTTATGAGAAAGTACAGATTTTCTACAAACTCAATTAATCTACAAATCAATCTACACTAGGGCTGAAATGGTAACTTGAGTAATTAGATTACAAAAAATAATCGAGGCAGAAGATTTTGCTTCTTTTAATTCATTTTAAAAGCTTGTGTTATGTTTTTGCGCAATTATTTGTTTGGCGCGACACAGCGCGCTTCCGGATGCAAGCCGCCAGCAAACACCGACGAAGAAGAAGCGCTTATGTCACCCACAAAGCGGAAGGAGACGCAAACAGTTAGCTGTTATATTGATTTGAGGGAGCGTTCTGTTGCGGGCTGCAAAATGGAAGAGAGTGATAAAAATATATTAAAATCTATTTAAAAGTGTGCCTTAGTTTTTTTGATACTTAAAGTCATTTGAAATACCTTTTTTTTAAGTTAGTTTTTGCATCTGAGAAAAGGCTTTAAAATAAGAATGCATGGCACTGTAATGCACTTAATTCATCTCAATCAACTTTAAGCTTTCTAATTCCATGAATTTTTTTTTTATCTCTTTATACATTATAAGTCAATGCTGAATAATTCTGAATCAATAATATGGTACAAATCTCAAATTCGCCACATTAGAAGAGGCTTGCAAGCTGTCAGAGCATACCCCCCATGAGGGCATAAGTTGTACCTCTGGGGCGAAATTTGCCCCATTGACATATGATGGGGAATTTGGCATGTAACTACTCCTGTACCGTTTGTCATAAACCCATGCAAGAGGTGTCAAATCGTGTGGCTCATTCGGGAATGGGGTGCTTGACATGCCCCAGGAGCAATTTACTGCCCCAAAAACCTCATAGACTTAACATTGAGACCAAATTTGAAAAATTCTAGTGCGGAGCAAGAATTTGGTAGAAATCTCAAATTGACGACATTTAAAGAGGCTTGAAAGCTGTGTCAGAAAAGTTGTACCCCTGGGGCACAAGAGGTGCTCAAATTTGCCTCATCTATATATAATGGTAACTTACATAGGAACTTTGAAACTGAACCTAACAGTGGACCTTATTGTCGCAGAGACACGGGGCGGGCTCATTTAACTCAGGAAATCAGTCTTTCGTGTTTATCATGAGGCTTATAAGCCATGCCCCCTAGCAACATCATTAGCATGCTGTCAGTATGATGCTAACATGAAGATTAGGCTGTTAGACACAGGTTTCTCCCCAGGGTCAGGTCGTAGCGGTTTCCAGATACTGCGCATGCGCAGTCGGGTGCCAACATCAGCGCAACGTTATCGCGTAAAACTTCCAGGAAGTAAATTATTCAGAACGCTGCTAAGAGTAATCATACTAATCATCTGCTGATGTGATTAATAGAATAGAAATGCTGTCTTAGTTAAAAAGCTATTCGCTATCGCACCTGAATATGTTACGTGTACTGCATTTGTTCGTGTAAATATTAAACCAAGAAAGCTTCGTATTTAGGGGTCACAGCGTTTATAAACAGTGGTGAGGAACGTCTGAAACTTGACTGAAATTTAGAGTGAATACCTGCTTCTTCTTCTTCTTCGTCTTCTTCTGCTTCTTGATGTGCTTATTGGCGATTCACATCTAACGTTAAGGTGCATATAGCGCCACCTACCATACTGCAATGTGATGATTCTTTCCTACTCCAGATTCTTCACATTAATCCATTTTCTCTTAAGATAGATATAGTATTTCCTACACGTCCAATGTGATTCTTTCTGTTTAAAATATGACTTTCTTCACAAGCCTCCCTGAGCTTTCTATACACATTTCTCTCTATGCTTCTCATGTTTCATGCAATACATCAATACATGTTCTACTGTACCGCATAGTTTGCTGAGTGTTTCACTCACTCAGCCACTCACTCACACATTGTCTGTACCGCTTTATCCTGTATACAGGTTCGCGGGTGGCCTGGAGCCTATCCCAGGGAATTTAGGGTATAAGGCAGGGTATCAGTAGTGTTAATGGCTTGATCCCTTTTGCCCATTTTACTCTCTCACTCACCATCTATACCACTTAATCCTGTATTCAAGGTCACGGGGGGCCTGGAGCCTATCCCAGGAGACTTAGGGCACATGGCAGGGTACACCCTGGACAGGGTGCCAATACATCGCAGAGCACAGACACACACACACATACACTCACTCATTGACACACTACGGGCAATTTGGGAATGCCAATTAGCATAACCTACATGTCTTTGGACTGTAGGAGGAAACCGGAGTACCCAGAGGAAATAGTACTGAAGCTTTGTATGACAAGTCTGTCTCTCTCTCTCACACACACAAATACGTGACCCACAAAACAATGCCACTATAACCAGTAGATGGCGGCATGTGAGCACTTGTTGGCAAATTTATTTGTTAGGCATTTTCAAATCACTGTTATAGCATTTAAAAAATCTATGTTTGACCCGTTTGTACCCAAGCATGTAGGTGAAGCCACAAAATCTATTACAAAAAAAAATCTCTTCTTTCAAATGAGAATGAAATTACACAAATTAGGTAAAGAACACATCTTTTATGATCATTAAAGTTGTCAGTCAGCTCGAAAACTCTCGTATTAAACTGAATCCTTCGTTTTCATCGCATAGCTGGGGTTTAGGCACTGGCTGGAAATCAAACCCGGGCCAAAGCTACTTATCACTGAGCCACCAGTGCACATAATTTCATATCTGGGTATGATGTTTGAATAATACCAACATACATTATAGTGTGTATAGTGCTCCAACTTCCTTTCGCTATTTAGTTTGTGTATGGTATATCTCTTTTACTTTACAGTGAGCTTTTGCACAAAAAAATACAATATACCCATACTGTTATGTGTATAAATGGCAAATAAAATATCTTGAATCTTGATTGATTCTAGGAAGTATCCTCATATTTTGAGATTTTCATGAGCTATAATGTAATCATCAAATTTTTAACAAAAGAAAAATTATTGAAATACGTAATTTACATGTACTTAACCTAGAATATTATAGCGTAATGTAACTTTTTGAATTACAATAGAAAAAGTTATAACTTTTCCACAATATGTTAATTTTTAAGATGCACTGTACAGTTCAGCAGGTCTTACTCATAGGAGAGTAAACAGGGTGGCCTGGATTTGCAGCATTTTTCCTTTCATGAAATATGCATAATTGTATAATGTATAATTTTTTAAAAACCCAACGTACCTTACAAATAACAAAAAAATATCAATCCCCTCTGGGAATCAGCCCAGAACAATTGTTGCAATAATGAAGAAATCATCTCTGCATGTCACAATATATATCTTAATATAGTAAAGGTATTTATTCACACTGTACAATACTTTTAAAGAGATTTTTCGACAATCATAACCTTGAATATAAAATGTGATGAAAAGCTAAGGAAGACTTGACACAAGGGCCTCCAATGATCCACGGTTTAACAAAACTTTGAGCGAGCTAACAGAATGAACAGACTGACTTGCACTGGCAAAATTATTAAAATCTTTATTTCTGTACATGCTCTATTTCCAAGACTGAATTCTGTCACTGGGTAAAACATGTGTGTATGGCTATGATTATCTCCAGAGAGGAGCCTGTTAAAGGTTGTCAGCAAATTATGAATCCGTCAGTCTCTGGCTTCTCGAGTGACGTACCACAGACCATGATCCCCATATGCATCATAGCAGTCAAAGGTAGGATACTGCAGCCACTCAGGCTTGTAAGTGGTCGTGCTATACATAAAGGCCTCAGTGGTGCTGCCCACCTGAGGTGCTTCCTCTCCCTCTTCAACCCACTCCTCAACCTCAAGCAGGACTGGTGTTCGCTGATACATTTGAGGACATTCTTCGAAAAAGTCAAGGAATTTCTGCATTGGGTCGTCCACATTGTAGATTTCCCCCTGAATACGTTGTCCCTGCCCAGGCACATTGAGGAGGAAGGGTAGCTTGTACTTGCCTGCTATCACCAGGGGGTATTTCTCAACAGTGCGAGCACGGCCAAGGAACTTGGTACTGCCTTTGGTGACGTCCACCATCACGTTGTAGTTCGGCTGGCCCTTTTTAAGAGTGCCATATATGAAAACACGCATCATCTGAGTAGCTGGTAGCACAAATCTAAGAATAACCTTTTGGAAGAAACAAAACAAAAACTCCATTAAAACTCTTTTCATATTAAAACTGAGAGATGTTATTCTTCCACTTAGACTTAATGGCACTGGAATGTTCTTTTACAAAGAAAACTTGGCTTACCTGAAATGGACTAATAGACCTTCTCATCTAAGGAGGAAAGTATGAGGCCTGTAGTATAAAAGTGATAAACAAATGTACGTGTTACATTTTAATGAGTAAGGAACTTCAAGACCCAATGAACTTGTTTGTAACTTGACTGCTAGCTACAAGAGTTTTGCTCATTCGATTTAGAATCCAATGGCGACAAGAAGGAGAAGAGCCATACAAGTGCTGAGCCTGTAAAAAGTATTAAGTCTAAACAAACACAGAGAAAAGTTCAAAAGCTTCAACCGTGTTTCCAAATAAATTGTCCATATCATATGGGATTCTGTATAATCATCAGCAAAAACAGGATTAAATAAAGTTAAATTAAATGAGATTTTATATTAATAGACAATACAACGTGCATTTTCACAAACATACCTCACTTTAAATGACCCAACGCTTTTTTTTGACAGCAAACCGCCTTCTGAAAGACCATGAAGTTCAGGGCGTTCAGGGCTTCGTTTCAAATGTCTCTCAAAAAGAGTTGAATCAAATTTTAACAAGCCCTGGAATTCAGTGTTGTCAAATTTACTGACTTTGTTTTTTACATTTGTTATACATTACCAACTCGCCTCTGTACAGCTCTCCAGTTTATATCACAACTGTTGGTTAAATGATTTGTAAGAAGTGAGTCATGTGACTGAGCACCATACTGTAGTGCAAACCGTGACTGAGTTGTGCTTGCACAAACTGACACTCCCAGTATCTCATCGTGCCTGTCCTGCCTGTACATTTTGTTCTTTCTTTGAAACTCTTGATAACTATATTTACTATTAACAAAGAAATTATTCTCTCCGAAACCATCTCAACCATTCTCAACCAAACAGCTCTTTGGGTGGTACAGTATGCATTTACCAGTGAATCTCTCCTCCCATGGGCGTCGCTAGGCCATTTTTAGGTGGTCTTTAGCCAAGGTGTGTGTTTTTGGATCAATTGTTATATCTGCATCAGTGCAGTCCTTTCTTATAAATACTGTACAGTTTACAAAATGTCATGAGGGATTAATCAGTTACTAAGTTTTCACTGTGTTCACCCTCATCACACCAGCTCTTTCCTCTAGTGAAAATGAAGCCCTTAATACATACTGTATGAATCTATAGTCTACTTTATAAAACAATCATGCTGTTGCTGTTTTATTTAGAAAACGTAACGGTCTATATAAAACATTGCACAGTGCAGATGGCATTAACTACCACAGAGTTATGCACATAAATTATTAAAAACAGTGACAGACAGCATTCAATGCACCCGTTTTAACTGCATAGCAGTGTGATTTACAGAGATAGAAAAATCCTGTTTTTTGTCACCTTGATTTACAAAAAGTTACTTTTTTAATGAATATGTGAACAAAAAAATGATAATAAAAAGATGCTTTGTTTAATTACATTAAAACAATGTTTGTCTATATGAAAAGATAATACTAAATGAAACTAGATTACATGATCAAATCTGAATATTTATATTTAGGTTTGAAGGTTTTTCAAGTCACATTGGAGTAGGTCACACTGTGTTCCCAACATTGAAGTCATTGCATCAGAAAGTATTTTTCACATTTTTATGTCTGCCAGTTTCCAACAAAAAGCAGGAGTATTGTCAAAGAATTTACAGATAAACGTTTGATATTATTGGCACCCACACAGTTTATTCCATTGCCCAGCCTCATAGGTGCATTGTTTATATTGCTAATCAATGTAAGTTTAAAGTTACAGTGGAACCTTGGATTACGAGCATAATTCGTTCCGGAAGCGGGCGCGTATATACTTCTTCATAAATACATACAAATAATTAATACAATATATAAAGTAAAAATAAAACAAATTAACCTGCACTTAACATTTAAAAAAAGTAAAAATAAATCCAGACAGATAAGTGTTTTCGTTTGTGCACGCAGGCGCCGTGTATTTGTATGTGTGTGTGTGTGGAATTAGCCCCTCGCCTCGTCTTAAACAGTAAAACACCTCCTCCCTCCCCACACCTCGTTTTTTAAGTTTCACAACTAACATACACAACGCAAACACTGTTTTAACAGAGAA
Organism: Clarias fuscus; assembly: GCA_030347435.1. Taxonomy (NCBI): domain Eukaryota; kingdom Metazoa; phylum Chordata; class Actinopteri; order Siluriformes; family Clariidae; genus Clarias; species Clarias fuscus. The sequence goes on along the minus strand of CM059209.1, from coordinate 11,277,231 downwards.
AAAAAAAAGAAATCTTTCTAATGATACTCGCATGAGCATACTAACAGAATCACTGCTGTAAAGTAAAAAATAACAAATGAACCAGCACCTTACCTTTTCGTCTCCGCCGAAAGGATTTGTGTGTATTTATCATATCTTCAGTTCTCTTCTTTTTTTAAATATGTCAAAAGCTGTGCTTGAAAAATGCGAACAGCGCGAAAAATTACGCAGACTTGCATGAGCTTGTAAGCAGCGCGGTACAATGCTGAATTCTGATTGCGCATAGACCAGCATGATTTATAATTAATACTGGTTAATGCTGGTCTGATGCTGGTTTAGCTGGTGAACCAGCATAAATGATGGAAGACCAGCATATCTACGCTGATGAAACCTTACCACCAACATGGGTCTTGCTAGTTAGTGTGTTCATGGTGAACCAGCATAACTGGTGGAAGACCAACATGCCTGCTGAAAAATCCAGCATAGGCCAGCATGATTTATATGCTGGGCCACCAGCAATGTTTTGGTAGTTAAAATTGGTTACCATTTTAGCTCATTATCTTGTTTTGTAATAGCTAGTACTGAAAATAATGTGTGATGTAAATACATGGACCGTGTAGTGTTATCTTTAAAAGCATTTACATACAAGAGACAAAAATAATCAATTTACCAAAAACATGTAAATACATTATTTTACATTTATTAAATATCTGTGTCACAACACAAACCTTTTATATAAATGCACTTAAAAAAAACAAAGTAATCAATGGAAATCACTTAAAACTGAAAAAAAAAAACAGCATAGCCCATCATAGCTGGTTACCAGCTTGACCAGCAATTATACCAGCAGGGTTACCAGTATAAGCGCACCAGCACCATGGGGTCAGCTGTTTTTGGCGGTGGAACCACTTCCATTTTTTAAGGTAACCGTCAAAATAACTTAAAATGTTCCATCATTTTTAACCATACAAATACAGTATGTGTAATGCATCGGTATATGTCTTTATTTGTTAATGTACACTCACATATCAATAGAACATTGTGCTTTTGTAAAATAAAGAAAATAAACAGGGTGTGCTTTCTGTCGTCTCAGCCTCTCCGAAAATCTTTTTGAAATGTGTCACTAAAATGAACTAAAATGAACACACACATATTCATATATCTATATATCTATACATATATATCTATAGAAAGCTTAAAGTGTCTACTTTTAAATGTAGCAAGCTTAATCAAAAATAAATATTCTCAGTTTCTTAAATCCATATGAATCTAAGGAGAGATACAGTCTTTCTGTCAAACTTCATTCACTGATAATGACCTGAGACAGGACACGCCCACACGCTATTCACAGGGAAACAGTCAGGAAGCGGGCTCATGTTCCAAAAACACTCGTAAACCAAATAGAATTTTCCCATAAGAAATAATGAAAAGTCAAATTATTCATTCTACAGCCCAAAACAATAAATACATAAAAATAAGTAATAAAATATATAAAGTAAAAATAAAACAAATTAACCTGCACTTAACATTTTAAAAAAGTAAAAATAAATTTTTGTAAATAAGTGCTTCCGTTTGTGCGCGCAGGTGCCGTGTATTTGTATGCGTTTGTGTGGAATTAGCCCCTCGCCTCGTCTTAAACAGTAAAACACCTCCCCACACCTCGCTTTTTAAGTTTCACAACTAACAAACACAATGCAAACACTGTTTTAACGGGGGGGAAAAAAGAAATCTCTCTAATAACACTCGAGTGAGCATACTAACAGAATCACTGCTGTAAAGTAAAAAATAAAAAATAACAAATAAACCAGCACCTTACCTTTGAAAAGAATCGCGGCAGAGCTGAGTTTTCTGTGTAAATAAAGCGTGTGTGTGCAGCCGGGGAGAGAGTGTGTGTGTGTGTGTGTGTGTGTGTGTGTCGGTGTGTGGAGCACAGTGTCAAATTACACGCGCGCACACAGAAGAGAGAGGGAGATGCTGATTATACCAGTAAGAGACGAGCACGAGATGATTATCCATAATTCCTGCAGGGCAAGACAGAGAAAAATCATTGGTTCAGTTGTGATCAGTTGCCGCTTGGTGTCAAAATCGCATGCGTGATACATGACACTCGGCACTCGTAAACTAATACTTGCTCGGTTTCCGATTAAAAATTTATTTAAAATCTTTGCTCGGTTTGCGGAATACAACCACGTTACTCGCAATCCGAGGTTCCACTGTATATAATATAGTTCTGGTATATAAGATTATATAAGATTTTAAGTTTTTAAATCTTATATAATCCTTAATCTGATAATATAAAACTAATATTAATTTTTGACCCTCATTTTCTCACAAGCTTTTGACAGTTTATGTGAAACATTGTCATTTAATGTCACTCACATGGTTTGGATAGCATGTAGATAGCACTGCTAAATCATGCTAACATACTGTCTATGTAGCTTAGCGCAAACAGGTTAGCTGACAGGTGGCTAAACTAATGCCTTACAGTATGTAGATTACAGATGGTTGTCAGTATCAGTTGTGGTGTAAATGTTTATAATATATTTCGCCCTTTTTTGGATAGCTTCATGTTATAGTAGCTATTTGGTTAAGTTTTTGGTTAGCTTATGACACTGCTATCTATAATGTTATTTAACACAAACACTTTAGCTCCCGTTGCCTAAAATACTGCCTTATGTAGTTTACAGATGTTTGAGATATTATGGTGTAAATGTAAATCGTAATGCAAAAAGTATAAATCATTGTATAACATTGCAAAAGTTTGTGTTGTTTTTATGCATGGTCAATAGTTATTGATGATTATTGACAGTAATTTTATTATCATCATGCTTATGTTTCTTTTTCCTTTTTTATAAACCATTGTGACCATGAAAATGATCAGCCACCTGTTTTATAGAGACCAAATGCAAACAAGCAGGCAAGATACAGACGGACATCTTGTATTTTTTTAAGCGGTTGACCACACGATAAGGCTTCACCTGTGACTGCACACAACCAGCACATGGACTGACCTCAGATGCCAGGAATGTTACCACTGCTGGTCACAGGGTCTGTGTGAATTGCAAATCAGTTTATGGCAAGCATCCATGGAAATGCCAAGTATGCAATGTTCACTTGTGTCTTGAGTTAAACAAGAACTGCTTTTCGAGAGCGGCACAAAGATGTATGACTGTGTATAGGGTGTAAAAGTGGGCTTTTACAAACCTAATACTGATTCTGTATTATATTTTACATTTTGCATGACAATCTTTATATTCTGGCTCTTATACCATACCAACATTAGATGGGGTGGTGAACAGCATAGTATCATGGCACTATAATGCTGGCCACCAGCATACCAGCAAAATGTATGCTGGTATGCTGTGGACCAGCATCAGTAAAGTCACCAGCATACCGGCACCAAAAGACAACATATGCTGGTATAATGGTAACCAGCTATGCTGGTCTATGCTGTTTTTTTCAGCAGGGTAATCATGGTTATTTATAGTTCGTAGATGATCGTACGTATGGAGTTTTAATATTTCATTTTCATGACAAATTGTATATAATACACTGCACTATTAATCTAAAGGGGATGGTAAGGGGGAATAGTGGTTTTACAAAGTGAATGGGTTTTGTCTTAAAAAAAACTTTAAGCCCTGCTATATAGCCCTATACACTTCAGAATTTATCCTGCTACTTTGATCAGCAGTCAGATCTTCAATGTGATCAGGTTCCACCAGTGATCAGGTTCCACTGGCAGCCACTCCTTTCTTTCTCCATCCCATCCCATTTCTCTTCCCATCATTCTGTTACAATCTGACAAAGTCTAATCTGCCCGTTCTGTTCCTCAGTGTTACCAGTGGTTTGCAGCGTGATGTGAAGCGTCTACTGTATATTTACTTCATAATAATTTCTCTTGACTATAGACTTTGACAATGCCATGCCTACCTCTTTAACCTAGTAACTTTTTATTACATGCATTCTTGTACTTATTTGTTTATTTTGTTCTTTACTCTGCTGGCTTCCTCCAAAAAATATGTCATTGTACGTGACAGTAAAATCATATCAAAAGTGTCTATAGTATTCTTTGCATAACACACAGATCTCCAGCTGAGTGTAAGGGTGTGTTCACAATTAGCATGTTTGGTTTGATTAAAATTAATTCTGATGCCATTGTCATGTGCAGTAGTTAGAACTGGACGGGACGAGTTTCGAAAGCTGCTGAGATAAAAAATGTAAATAAATAAATGAATAACTACATACATACATACATACATACATACCATTCAATAACAGGAGCATTAGTGAAATGTTCATGAATGTATGACAATTTTTTTTCATGCTAATGCTAGCAAACTAATGTTTCATTTTATGCTTTGATCCAAACCAAGAGAACTAAACTATGTTATATACTATTATTTATATTAACAGTAAGTGCATATTAATATATGCATTAATATATTGCAGTGATATTACATGTCAATTTCATATTTATGTCTTAATCAGGTCATGTATAAGTATCCTATAAAATATACAATATGCACACATTGTCTGGCCTGGGATAAACAGAATTGTAAAAAAAATAATAAAAATAATAATAATAATAATAATAATAATAATAATAATAATAATAATAAAATAAAAATAATTTACAAAAGTATTCAATTTATTTCTCTCTTCAGAATGTAGTGGCAGGAAATTCCAAACTAAAAAAAATCCATACTCAACCTCAGGGAAATGAAAACCATAACATCATCGAACTTTGCAAAATATGTTCTGTCAATGCTTACATTTCATGTGTAAGTAATAATTTTTCTGGGTGACTTATTTTTACCACAGTGTGACTAAGGATTTCACTCTTGCAAGAAAGCTTAATGTTTACGTATGACTGTATTTATATACAGTATCACAGTAGTATGGAAGGTCGCAAACCTTACTTGAGTTTAAAGAACTCCATCGTTGGACCGTGACACACCAAACAGTCTTTTCAATGTAAAAGTCGTGTCTTCTCAAGGGAGGAAAGAGACAGGCCAAGCAGGTCTTTCGATGTCAAAGTAATTTACTGTAGTTGCTGATCAAAAAGGAGTGATTCTGCCTCAATAAAATCAACTTGGTGCACAGCTACTGCAGCTTTAGGTGTAAGAGCTTTGTATTTATAGACAAAGGGTGACGCGCTAGTAAAGGTTAATCCATTTTATTGTTTACTATGTAAAGGTATCTGAAGATGCATAAATCTCCCTGCTCAGAGCTGACAATGCACATATACACACTAAACATGCTGCACAGTCAGGCAACAAACACATTGACTTAACATTTAACACATTGAAGTCATACCCTGCTACTCAGTAAGTCTTACAAACAGTACACAGGTGAATGTGAAAATGGTTATACTTGAGAGGTGGTGCCATGTCTTGTTTTTAAGGCATACAGTTATAAAACAGAAATTCAGGACTAAAACAAATGGCAGCTTTTGCGCCAAATCCTCCTGGAAAACAAAATGTATTCAAACACAATAGGTCTAGGCAGGGGCGTCGGCAGACTTTTATTTCATGATACACACAAAAACCGCTTGTATTACCTTTAATGTCTAGGAGCAACGCACGCACGAGTCAAATTCTCGTTTTCCCTACCACATGCATTTTAAAGACCAAACTCAATGCTACTGTTGACAGAATCTTCATTGTGTACAACAGGGTGCTTTTTCTTTTTCAAAACAGTTGAAAAATGTTCAGTTGTTTGCTTTTGCTCATTATTACTCTACTTATTTGCCTGCTAACACACAAAATAAGCTACAGTGTTTGTGAAAAATCCTGAAAATGCATTGACACCACTGACGTACAAACTGACCAAAATCGTTAAAGAAAAATGTACACACAGTGCATACAGGTTTACGGCTGCTGATGCCCCTGGGTCTAGGCTGAAATGACTTGCTTGTGTCTGAGTTAGTGAGATTTGGATTTAACTGTTTCAGGTGCCTGGTGAAACAGGATAGTATGTAGTCGTTCAAATCAAACTGGGCCTTATGATTGTGCAGAGTTACAGACCACAGTCATGAGAGGGAAAAAAAAATAATTATCTGTCGATTTAATCCCCTGCTACACTAATGCACTTATCCCAGCGTTTCACTAGTGTTTGCATATGATCATGGGATAAACAATAGACATTCCTGTAATGTGCAAGTGGCCCACAAAAAGATGCATCTCTTCCCAAAGCTGTGAATTTTCGAGGATCAGGCATGGCACTGAATTTCAGTGTGTTCACAGGACCGACTGCTGTGGTCTACGTTGTCGTTCATAGATATACAGCCTGCTTTAAAACGTTTCAACCATTCAAATGTTTTACAGCAGCGAAGAGTCGCATAACGTACTGTGCTTGAGGTTTCCAGTAAATGTCAATCAGATTTACACCCTCGTTCACCAGAAATTTCATCACAAGTCCTGGTTTGACTTGAATGCTCCTCATATGAAGAACACAATCATAAATGTAATAACTTATAATAATAATAATAATAATAATAATAATAATAATAATAATAATAATAATAAAGTACCACATTAACAAAGCAAAAAAAAAAAAATCTGGAGAGGTGACTTTCTGAACCGCTGAAGTGTGTGGGATAAGATCTCTAACTAAATTCTCCATAAAAAGAGGCAAAATGTAACATTTTACATAAGTAAAAAAATTTTTCATTTCAGTTTACTAAACTTCAGTAAATGTCTTATCCCAGTCAGGGCAGTTGTGGATCCACAGCACAAGGCAGGAACGCACCCCGAATAGGAGCCCATCACATGGTACCATCCACACATATTCACACCTAAGAGCAAAGTAGCCAATCCACCAACTGCCATATATTTGAGAAATGGGAGGAACCTGCAGGGACACTGATTAAGACAAGGAAAGAAAACGTAAAAGCAAACAACACTTTGTCATGTGTAGACATCAAACAATGGATAATGTAACTCTGTTTTTAACATGTTGCTGTTTTGTTGGCAGTTTGTTACTATATATATTGATATTGATATGTTCTGTCTATTATAGAAATGTTGTACTATGATATTTCACTATCACTCTGGACACAAAGACAGCCTGAGGTAGAGCAGCTCAAATCTAATGTACAATAAACACTGCTTCAGGCATGCACTACTGGAGAGTCATGTTCTGAGTCATTGAGGTGTGCTTGATTTCTGTCTCATCGCTACAACACCACTGGAAACAGACTCCTCAGACAAAATGTGCACTAAAAGCAGAATTGTTTTTTTGTATATATGAGAGTGGCAGTGAACGTGCTTCTCTGTATCTATTATTCGTGTGCACTTCGAAAAGAACTGTTTGTGCCATCATAAATGTGTTTCTTCATGTGTGAGAGCAATCTTTCTTTTGTTTGAGCCATGCTTTGGACTGCACAGCTATATGACAGCAGGATATGTATGAGGCATGCTTGTGCAGTGGTCAGCAAAGACACAGTGATGAAGGACAGGGTGTTCATATAGACAGCTAGACTATTTGGTCGTGTTTGTAAACTGCAGGAATCAAGCCTAGTCTCAAGGATAATGTTTCTGTGTAGGTCTGTGTGTATTACAATGTAGCATCTATCTATGTATGCAAAGTGCACTTTTCTATAAGGTGACAGGGAGTAGTAGCTTGTAATGGATATTGCGAGATGCATTTCTATCCCTCGGCATCTCCTTCTCTACGTCTTTTTCTTGGCCATGCTGGACCTCAGCATCAGCGTGCACTCCTGGGGAACCTCTGGGTTGTCAATCATGCGTTGCCATAGTCGCTGCTCCTCACCATAGGAATCATTCCAGTCCACTTCTTTCCCATAGCTCAGACCTACAGGGGAGGAACAAAATTAGCACTAAGCAACTTCCTGCATGCCGGAACATTCATTTGCTTCACACTGTAAACCCTTGTGCTTAAAACAGATTTTTAATCTGGTGGAAATTAAGATGAGGGAAAAAAAATAATGAAAGAAACTATACAAGAGGGAGAAGGCAGAAACCAAATCTTGAGTAATGAGTATGTGTCTGGAGAGAGAGAGAGAGAGAGTGTGTATGTGTGTGTGTGTGTGTGTGCGTGTGTGTGTGCGTGTGTGCGTGTGTGTGTGTGTGTGTGCAAATGCATCCTGCAGCAGTACAAGCAAAAGCATCTATATTCCTTGAACCTTATTAAATAGTCCATATAAATAAACCCATAACAATCATGGTGTAATTATGGTCTAAATAAGGGGTCTTCAATCTTAAGCACAAATGGCAGATGTGGATGCAGGTGTTTGTTACAACCGGCCAGATGTCACACCTGATTCCGCTCGTTTATTCAATTTATCTTGGGTCAATCACCTACTCTAGGTGCAGCTACTTCTGTATTTGAGATACAGAGATCTTTGTGCATAGGACTGAAGACCGCTTGTATAAAAAGCATAAAGCATAAAGGGTCGTGCTATCTGACCGTATGTTCACATTATTAAGAACATTTTTATCTACTTTTTGAAAAGCTACAGTAGCTTTAACATTTATGTCATTTTTCAGACACCCTTCTCCAGAGCAACGTATATTTATTCTATTTCATACACCTGAGCAGTTGAAGGTTAAGTGTCTTGCTCAAGCGTCCGACAGTATCAAGATGGGGCTGCTGGGATTTAAACTTGCAACTTTCGGATCGGTAGTAAATCTTTTTAACCACTAAACACCCATCCCTCCATCTACAGTAAGAACCGTGGAGGCCAGTGGTGACCATTGTACTTATTCCCATTTGTACAACTGTGGTTGGACCTCCGGTCAACGTTCACTCACTATGGGAACGCCAATTAACGTATTCTGCACATCTCTGAACTGTGGGGAGAAACCGGAGTACCAGCAGGAAACCCACTAAGCTCAGGGAGAACATGCAAACTCTATGCACACAGACCTGAAGTGGGAATCAAACATGGGACGTGGAGGTGCAAGGCAACAGTGCTAACCAGTAAATCACAGTGCCGCCAACTACTGAACTATAACGCACAGTTATGTATTTTTGTAGTTTTATGCAAAATAAGTAGTAATCTATATGCTGGTACTACCAACACTAGCATTCATATCCTCACTAATAAGCTAACCAGACAAAATAACTGTGCAATTTTGTACAATGTCACTACGGTGCATCTCACATGGATAAGTGTAACAGCATAAAAACTGGCTTTCAAAATCACTCAGTCTCAGTCTAAAAGAAAATCTGTGTAATTATTCCAACAACAGGTTCAGGGCCCTAGGGGAATGCTTCCCTGATAGGTATTACATAAGACTCTGTTATTAAGATGAAGGAAGACAAAGCACACATGACAATAGCTTCTTCCATTTACTGGGTGCCATTCAGCTTATTATTCAGCTTATTTCACCTGCTGTTATATGCAGCCAAGTTTTCTTCGAGATTGAGATCAATCCTTTTCTTAGAACAGAAACAAATCATTTGTTAACCAAACAATATATGAAGGAGACAATTGTTACAAAAGTAGATAATTTAAGATTCTGAATTCTTCCTACTCATAACTAGCTCGTGGTGTTTTACAAAAATACACTGCCTGGCCAAAGAAAGTTACCACCTGGATTTAACTAGGCTAATAGGTAAGAGCCTTCCACTGGATAATTAGTGCAGTGATTAATACTAAATTGATTAAAACTGGCACCAAGTTATTTTATCCTAACTGATGAAGTAAGTAGCGTCTAATTTCTTGAGAAGAACAACCATGTCAGAAGACATATCCTGTGGTCATGGCAAATATGTTACTCTGTTTCAGAAGGCTCCAATTCTTCAAAGATAAGCAATGAAACATCTCATCAAGTTGTTATTGAATCATTGAATGAATGAATTATTCATCAAGCAAAGAAAACAGCTAAGGAGATTACTCACTCACTCATCATCTATACCACGTAATCCTGTATTCAGGGTCATGGGGGGCCTGGAGCCTATCCCAGGAGACTTAGGGTAAAGTGCAGGGTACACTCTGGACAGGGTGCCAATCCATCGCAGGGCACACACTTATATACTCCAGCCAATTTGGGATTGTCAATTAACCTAATCTACCTGTCTAGACACACCAAGCATGGGGAGAACATGCAAACTTCATGCACACAGAGATGGGACTCGAACCTGGCCGGAAATCGAACCCGGACCCTGGAGGTACAAGGCGACAGTGCTAACCACTACACCACCGTGCCGCCAGAAGATCACTGAAAGTACAAAAATGTGGTTCAGAACTGTTCAATACATCATCCAAAGGATAGTATTTAACCATCATCTTAAAGGCAGAAATGTGGTGAAAAAAATAATTTTTAAATGAACCTGGTCAGAGATCACGTAAATGTTTAGTGAAATCAGATCACAGAAAAACAACAGGAGAACTCACAGCTATGTGTAATAGTGAAAGTAAGAGTATTTCCCAAAACACAATGTGAAGAGAACTCAAGGTATTGGGATTAAACTGCTGTATAGCCTTGAGAAAACCATGTATCAGTAAGGCCAATTGAAGAAAAAAGGCTTAAACTTGCTTTTTAAGATAAAGAAATAAGTGATATGCCCGTCATGCCTAGTGTCTACCGTGCAAGCGGTGTTATGATCAGGAGTTGCTTCTGTTGGTCAGTTCTAGGCTCATCAACGTTATGTGCCCAAAAAAAGATGAAGTGGTCAGATGACTACATAAATATCCTGAATGAGCAGGTTTTTCCATCAATGGATTTTTCAGTCTTGATTGCCTGGACATGTTCCAAGATAATGATGCCAGGTTCATTGAGAAAGAATGGTGAAGGAATGAGACATCATATTCACACATAGATTGGCCACCACAGAGTCTAGACCTTAACCAGATTCAAGAGATCTTTGGGTTTGCTCTGGAGAAGGCTTTATATAATGATAATGATCTGCCGCTCTCACTATCAATACAAGATCTTGAAGAGAAAATAATGCAACTCTGGAAATAAATGTTGGGACTTTGCATGAGCTTATCAAAATCAATGCAAAAGATGGTCCAAAAGGAAGGTGTGACTTTTTGTGGACAGGAAGTATATTTGTTGTATGGTTATGGATTTAGCAGTAAAACCAGTTAGCAGTAAAAAAAAAGTATGTCTGTTTTTTATATGACTGGTTATATTCTCTTTATCCATACTGTTTATAGATCTCTTAAATTATTAATATGGTAGTAAATGGCCTGAATGTTTTTTGTTCAGGTGTGACAGTGATAAAGACTGAGTGAGTGAGAGAGAGAGAGAGAGAGAGAGAGAGAGAGAGAGACTGACCAGTCCCAGCTCCTAGTCGCACTCCCCCAAGGAAGACGTTGCTGGCGAGTGGCTCTTTGTCCCAGACAGTAAGCTCCAGACACACATTGTCCAGGTCGCTGTGCTGCAGGCCACAGTAGGTGAAGGTATGATTCCAGCGTGGATTCACAGAACGCCTCACCACTGCAGTCTTGTGTTTCGTGCTCTTCTTGTCATCAGGCAGCAGGTACCTACACCACACATAAAAAATTCAACCAATATTGTACTTGGACAGTTAATGCCTAGGCTTGGTATCATGCATTCTCTTTTATCACATGAGAGACGAAGCTTGTCTTACCCTTTGACAAATGGATCAGAAGAGCCTGATTTGACAGCTGTCAGGTTTTTGGCTTCTTTAACCAGCAGCTCTACCATGCCTCCTTTTGGCAGAGTGATACTCTTCTTCCCTTTCAGAAAACCTCTTTTCACTGAGAAAGAGACAGCGGGCTCATTAGCTTCATTCATTATGACAGGGTGTTAAAGTGCAAAGCACATAATGATATCAGGACATCATTGACACATTATACTGGCAAGTAAAAAGAAAAAAGGAACAGAAAATCCATCAGGGCTTGATCCATCACTGCACCACATTAAGAAAGTAGGTGTGTAATCTGCATCTGTAAAAAATGAAGACATGGAATCTTCTCTGCACTACCTTGTATTTGGTCCAGTGGCAGTGAAAGGTTCTTCTCTGCAGGAATGTACTTAAGTACGACAGTCAACTCTCCTTTATACTGCATGAGAGTATCTGTAGAGCACTCCGCCTGCAGGAAATATATACATTTTAAAGCATTACACTGCACACAAGTGCGAGTTTTACTAGCTTAATGCAGTCCTTTTTTTATGACATGAGTATTGCTAAGCATTAAGTAACAATACCAAGCTCTATTCCTTGACCCAAGTAACTAAAGAGATATCTATAGTTCTTTTTAATTATTCTTTAATAGAAGGAAATCCAAATAGAAATTTGCATATGTGTGGGTCTCACTCTGGGTTGCAAAGGGAACCAATCCTCTATCTGTTTGTCAAATTCCCAGGAGTCAAAGGTCAGCTCAGTCTCTCCTAAGAAGATGTTGTGTCCGAAGCGGTCATGATGCCAGACGGAAACCTGTAGAGTACGCGTCTCCAGCTGCGAATGACTCACCACATACTTCACACAGACAGGGAGAGAGAGAGAGAGAGAAAGAGGATGTCACAGATGTTGTTAGAGAAACACTGACAAGCATGTCAGACACATGTGAACACGGGTCTGTCTCACCCTCAGGGTTTCGTTGAATACCGGGTCGGTGGTGTTGCTTTTGATGCTGGTTTTTCGTTTACTCTGGCGTGACTTGTCTGGTAAGAGGTAGGTTTTGACATAACTGCAAAATACACACAAGCATTTGCAAAGCTCTGCAAAATAATCGCATTTTATTTGCAATGAAACACACTTCGAAGCCATAAACTGAAATTTTTATATATATATACACATAGTGCAACATCGGGTACCCTCAAACACTATAAACAGTGTTACGGCTATCATGCTGATTGTCATTATGATGGTCAGAATCAGTGCTAATGCAGATGTTCAATGTTGGGGAGTTTGGATGAGCTGCAGTAAATAATCTTAAAATGGGAAAGTATTTCATTTTCTATGCTGCACTAATATGTATGTGTATGTGGTGCTTGCACATGCGGGCTCTTTACGGGTCAGTCCGCTGTCTCCGGTCGTCTCCGGTTGCTAGGCAGCGGCACTCTCGCACTAGAACGTTGAGCGCTCCTGTTTTATAGCTGTAGGAGATGTTGAGCAGGATCTCTCCAGAAACACGCGCGTTGCCGTAGTCACCCATCTCACTGTACACGCTCATAATACTGTTCAGACTGCTCTGCAAGAGTAGGGAAACAACTGCTTTAAAACTCAGACCTTCTGTGCGTGATTATGTGTGTGTGTGTGTTTGTGTGCATGATACAGACAGAGGCAGCTGTCAGGAATACACAGCAAGCATACGTCGACAGACGTAGAAAGAACACTCACAGTCTCAGCGTCTGAGTCGGGTAAATTAAGGTAGCCCCACTTTCGCTGCGAGCCTGGAGTGGAAGACTAGGAGGTGGAACAGAGCAAAGTGAAAGAGAAGAAAGAGTGACAGACTGAAAGTGGAAAAGTAATGAAGAAACAGAGAGAGCTAAAAGGGTGAAAGAACAACAGATGGCTAAAGGAGAAACCTACTACTTATGCTGTTTTATACCGAGTTCTGCTCTTTATTTCAGTGATTATTATACTGTAGCAAGAGCTTATTTCCTAGCTCCACTGTCTGTTTTGTCTTCCTCAGCTCGGCTAAGAACTGTTCACTTGTTGCAGAATGACTCACGTAGAATTTATGCATGAATAGTGCGCGGCAAGATACTTCACGAGCCATTCAAACAGCCCACCTGTACTGTATCAATTCTAATTGCACGTTCTTTTTGCTTTATATTCCTATGTGCATGGAGTTTTGACGGAGTAGGAGTCTGCAAGGAAAAATGATAAAGCACTTGACTGTGTGAGCGTGCACCTGCCTTCGGTTTTTAACGAGATGAAAAGTATACTTGCAAAAATGCTCTATAATAAAACTTTCCCAAGCAGAAAGGTTAACATATATAATATACATACAAGCACGTTGACATGATACAAACATGGACTCTACATATATAGAGTATTTACATCAGCTGCACTAAGAGGATAAAGGAAACAGTGATGTGTGTATAAATGTATGTGTTTGGGTATGGAGGTAATACCACGGACTGAGCACTGCTGATGCTGCGGGTGGTTTTGTAGTGAGCAGACATCAGGGCATCGATGTCTTCGTCTGAGTCCTACAACACAAGAACTAACGTCAGCCGCACATTCTGTGAGCATTTCATTTGTCATCACTCACTAACCTGATTTTCAGCCTATTACGGTGCACTCGCAGCAATCATTTATGTCAGTTACAAGCAATGTAATGCTCCTTGATCAGCAGTGTGCTGTGATGGCTGTGAAAGCTGTGCTTTATGGGAAGCGTGAGAGTGAGAGTGCAGTTACAACGTGAACATACTGCATCATTGAGCCCAGGGACTGAGCGGCAGCGACCAGGCAGGGGGTCATTACCGAACCCGTCACCCAGATTACTGAGATCGACTTCGGAACGACTGCGGTCTGGAACCACAGAGAGAGTAAAACACACAGATAAACAAAGTAAATGTCATGATCATGATTCACATCCCACATACCGGTAACTAAGTTTATGCACATGTTTGTGTAAGTGTATTCGTGTGCATATGTAATGGTGATACCTGACGAAAGGGAGGTTCTGGACACAGCGATAGAGGGTGTGCCTGAGTCTCTTCGCTTAACCCCAATGCTGATCTTTTCAGGAATACTGTCACTGCTGTGGACACTGCCCACACTCTCAGCCCCGTCAGGCTGTGCGAACAAAAATACAAAACATCTCGAAAATGCACTTGTGGTCATTGTCTATACCACTTTATCCTGTATCCAGGGTCGCACGAGGCGGGGTACACCATGGACTGGGTGCCAATCCATCGCGGGACACACACATACACACACGCTTACACGCTCATTCACACACTACAGGCAATTTGGGAACAGCTGTTAGCCTAATCTGCATGCCTTTAGACAAATAAACCTTAAGCTTAACTAATACATTTAACTTGAAGCAATGTGTTCATGCCAAATTCTCTAAATCTGTAACGATCTAATAAATAAAGATTAGATCTAAATGAATCGATGCTAACCCTGTATATGAGTCAGAGGTTTAACACCCCAGTGCACTTGCTGCTGATTTAGCAACCCTGGTACACATATATGGGGTTGCAACAAACATACCCTTTTCCTTCCTTCAGCTTGTGACGTTGGTCGGCTTGAGTGCGAGCGCATGTTATTCAGTGTTGTCGGTAACCCCGAAGCCTCTACAGCCACAGGTTTTGTCCTAAGAGACACAAACAGCTTTAACATGACAGAAAAGATGATTTCAAAATGCAGAACAAATTACAGTTACACTATGTACTAATTAAGACGATCCTAATGAGTCTAATGTGTAAGAAAAAGTATTTTGCACATCTTCTAAAGGAAAACATTTATATATCCCGTTCCTCACCCCTTCTTCTTGCCCATATACCGGCCAGCACTCTTCTCAGATTGGGGTGAGGCGGATCGCTCAGACTGTGGTGTTGCTGGCCGGTCCAGTCCTGATGGGGAAAGCTTCTTCTGACCCGAGCGTCCATCTGTAAATAAAACAAATCCAAATAAATAATGATGATCAAAGTTGAGTAAAGATTTTTACATAGTCTTCCGGAAATATGCTTTCACAAAAACACACACACACACACACAAAAAAAGCTTGTAGAAGAGGGTGACAGCCTGCTTTATTTAAAGAGTTTGTAAAGTGAACGAACACGTATATAGTGTAATTAATGTGTTGTTTAGACAAGGTGTGGTGTTTTACCTGGAACACTGTTGAGAATAGACTGTTTGATGACGTCACTGCTAGGGACTGTCGTGTGTTCAAAGCGCTTAGCCCGTTCTTCCAAAAACCACTCGCCTGTGACCACCTTCAGCTCCCTAAATACACAAAAAGGTTTGAGCTTAGTTGGTGTTTATTTCCTAATCAGTTAAGGTATGTAGATGAGAAGGTACCCCTGCGCAGCTCAATCAAGGTTGTAAGGTACTAAACACATGTAGTTCTCTTACTGCACAGCTTGCTGTGTCTCATAGTTTCTTTTTTGTGCTGATAGAAAATGCTGATAACTAAACCATCTGTTAGGTCACACAAACAGATTGAGCAGTTAACATGCTCCTGCAAGCATGATGAGCTCTTAGTTCCTGATGTGTGACGATAG
Source organism: Clarias fuscus (assembly GCA_030347435.1). Taxonomy (NCBI): domain Eukaryota; kingdom Metazoa; phylum Chordata; class Actinopteri; order Siluriformes; family Clariidae; genus Clarias; species Clarias fuscus. Next base: position 11,261,128 of record CM059209.1, on the reverse strand, counting down.
AAACAATTGTAATGGCCAACGATGGGCTGTGACTACCTCTGGGGAAAATGTCTGTGAAAATGTCCTGACTCACGCAGATTTAGCACACACTGTGCACTTGGTGTTGCTGCTTTTCGGGGTCATGGCTGTGCAGTAGCTGCAGACACGACGGTGACACTCAAAACACACACTGCCCCTCTGGAGGATGAGACCCAGAGCACGCAGACACACGCCACACTCCCGCTGCTCCGGGTTACCACGCCGACCACGACGCTTCAGCTCCAAAAGCTCGTTCTTTAGCTTTCTGCAGACAGGAATGATCGTACATGAGGAAGCGTCAATCAGGAATTGCTAATGCCTATTATTACGATTGAGAATTAACCTTGTATGAAAATTTCAAAGAATGGGCACACTGTTTAAATGTGTTCCATGAGTCACTCTTTTATTCATCCTCAGAAGCTACTTTATCCTAGTCATTGTGGATCTAGAGCCTATCTGGGACCCAGGGATCTGGGACACCAGTCCATTACACATCACCATGCAGACATATTTACACACTCATTTACATATATGGCCAACTGGTAAGAGGGAGAGGGGGAAAAACAGCTGAATAATAAGAGAATTTATGGGGTCAACAACTAAAACAGTGAATAATTAAACAAGGATAAGGAATAAAACTAATTATGGTTTATAATATCAAAACGTTTTTTTTTTTTTTTTTTTTACCTGATTCACAATCTAAATGTAATTCCATTGCTACAAAAGTCCTGACGATTATACCTACAATATACAAGGGACAATATCCTCTGGGTCTGAAAAATGAAGCCAACACTGAAATGCCAAAATGTGCAGTTCCCGAATATCCACTGGGGCTGGCTTCAAAAGCAAGTCAGTCCCATAGACTGTTTAAAAAGAACTGGACAAACCATCTGCAAAGTCACATATAGGTTTTCTGAAGAGCAGTTCTGAAACTCAAATGTAGATGATCTGGTTGTCACCATCTTTTCAGGAGCCACAAACTAGCGAGCTTAGCTTTAAATGCTATGGTGGCTAACATTGATTTCTATGCTAATGCATTTGATTGAACTCTGCCATTCTTACCCTTCACTTTATCCCATGTCAACTTCTACATTTCTTGTAGCAGGTAAAACTACAATGATTCCGGTTAGCTAATTAGCTAAAATGATGTATAACAGACAGCTAACGACTAGCAGTTTGCCATTCCCCAAATTATGCATAAAGTGATGGCTTGAAATTATTTTAAATGATGAGTAACATAAAAAATTGTTGTCAGGAATGGGAAATCTTTTTGTACCTGAATGTAAACATTTATTTCTGTTGTGGATTTGAGCATTTTAACATTGGGCTGTGTAGGGATTTATTTGCTTTCAGAGCCAACCCCCAGTGGACATTCAAGGAATTGCATCTTTTAGATCTTCAGAATTAGCTTCATTTTTCAGGACCAGAGGTTGCCAATTGGTCAATCCCTATAGAGCCCCATGTTAAATTGCCCAAATTTACAACAGAAATAAATGTTTACATCCTGGTACAATTTTTTTTATAAAACAACATAAAAAGAATACAAAGTGGGCAAATACCTGATGCGCTTTTCTTCTCGTTTGCGAAGTTTCTCATCTTTTTGCAGGACACTGAGGATCATCTCTCGCTCATTCTCCTGGAGGTAGGACAGGTTCAGGATTTCGGTTGTCTTCGCCATGGCACTTCAATTGTTCAATCAAGGTGCTTAATCACTGGGGCTCCGATAATCAGATCGGCTGGCGCATATATCCGTTAAGAAGAGATTTTGAATGCCTGCCATGAGAGTCCTCAGTGTAAAAGGCCGCTCCACCGCTTGTGCCGAGTCCCTTGGATTGTACGATTCATCATGGGGACCAGAGCTTGTAGTCTGCTGAGAGGATTTTCTGGCTCTTTTTCACCCACGCAATACGCCAGCCATACTGTTTGATCAGAGATGATTTGTTAGGACATAATAATGATTCACATACAGCATGTTTGGTATTAGAGATGAGTCATTACTTTCACATACTGTAATTACTTTCAGGAGTGTAAATGATACCATCGGCATATTGCACACACCGAAAGAGTACAGTCGTTTTGTTACTGTGTCTAACATCGAGCAGCAGTTCAGAAAGCACATAGATTTGTAGTGTGTACACGCATGGAAAAAACATGAGGAAAACACATCACCTCCACTTTTTCTTTAAATTTACATATATCTTTTTTTTTTTTTTTTTAAATAAAGATGCCTTTCATATTGGGCTATTGTTCATGAAGTTTCATTATTTGTGATGGGGGGAAAGGGTTTTAATTTGTCCAGACTTGAGGTTCAGCTCTGCCCAGGAGCATCAGACAGCTACAGCTCGGCAAAAAGCAAGACATGCTCTGTTGTTGGTTGTTAACAAGAACAGCAAACTCTTTTTCTTCCATCTTCTAAAGGAGTGAAGACAGTGGTTATCATTTATTTACAGTGGTCTGCAAATGTTCAGACAGACATCTTTAAAGTTGTATGTGTGGATGTGGGCCTGCACAACCATGGTCAAGGAATCGATTTTTGCCTCTGGTCTGTGTGTGTGTGTGTGTGTAAAGTTTTCATGTTCTCCCTGCACTTGATGTGTTTCCTCTCACCATCCAAAGACATCCAGATTATGCAAGTTGTTATAAACATGGGGAACAAATTGATTCAGTGATGTATCATGATGCTTTTGTGTAGTAATGCATGTATTGCCTCACTGTATCCAAAATCTTTTTTTTTTACATGTATATACAGTGCCTTGCAAATGAATTCAAATCTCTTGAACTTTTCCACATTTTAGCATGTTACAATCACAAACATAAATGTTTTTTGTGTGTAATGTTTTTTTTTTATGGATTTTATAAAAGGACCAACAAAAGGTGGCACATAATTGTGAAGTGGAAGGAAAATGATAAATGATTTATTTTTTTTTTACAAATAGATATCTGAAAAGTGTGGCGTACATTTGTATTCAGCCCCACCCCCCCCCCCCCCCATTACATTCTAACACATGAACATGCTTTAATCTAAACCATTCCATTGTAGCTCTTGCTGTATATTTAGGGCTGTTGTCCTAAGATTGCCCTGTATTTGGCTCCATTCATCTTCCTATCAACTCTGACTGGCCTCCCTGTCCCTGCTGAAGAAAAGCATCAACACAACATGGTGCTGCCACCACCAGGCACAGTTTCCCACCACACATAGTGTTTTGTATTTAGGCCAAAAAGTTTATTTATTTATTTTGGCCTTATCTAACCAGAGCACCTTCTTCCACGTGTTTGCTGCCCCCCCCCGTCACATGGCTTGTCACAAATTGCAAACATTTCTTTTAACAATGGCTTTCTTGCCAGTTTTCCACGAAGGCCAGCTTTTCAGAGTGCACAACTAATAGTTGTCATGGAAGCTGTCACCTAAGCTGTGGATCTTTGGAGCTCCTACAGAGTTCCCATGGACCTCTTGGCTGCTTCTCTGATTAATGCTCTCCGTGCTCTGCCTGTCAGTTTAGGTGGACAGCCATGTCTTGGTAGGTTTGCAGATATGCTATACCCTTCCATTTTTGAATAATGGATTGAACAGTGCTCAGTAAAATGTTCAAAGCTTGGGATATTTTATTATAACCTAGCCCTGCTTTAAACCTCTCCACAACTGTATCCCTGACCTGCCTGGTGTGTTCCTTGTGCTTCATGATGCTGTTTGTTCACTAATGTTCTCTAAGAAACCTCTGAGGGCTTTATAGAGCAGCTGCATTTACTAAGATTAAATTACACACAGGTGGATTCTAATTACTAATTAGGTGACTTCTGAAGGCAATTGGTTTCACAGAATTTTAGTTAGAGGTATTAGAGTAAAGGGGGCAGAATACAAATGCACTCCACAGATTTTCAGATTTTTATATATAAAACATTTTTGACAACCATTTATCATTTTTCTTCCACTGCACAATTATGTGCCACTTTGTGGTAATCTACCACATAAAATCCCAATAAAATAAATTTTACGTTTGTGGTTGTAAAGTGACAAAATGTGGAAAAGTCCGAAGGGGTGTGAATACTTTTGCAAGGCACTGCATGTTTACATGTGAGGTGGTAAAATGTCCACGGTGTTCCCAACCTTGTCTGTGACTCAAGTTCATCTGTAAAGGTTGCTATTTTTAAAATTACTTTAAGAATGCTTTCAAACTACGGTCTCAGGCACAGATGCTAGTACTCATGAATCCCAATGTTCGGTTTGGTTGTGATGTAAACGTTGCATATTTTGCCTTGGCATGGTTCAGTGTACCACTGCCTATTGCTTTAAAAAGTGGTCTCAAGCACAGTACACCATACTCAAATGGTTCAAATCTAATATGAAAGCCAACCGAACCTTTGGAGGCAGTGTTATTTTCTTGGGTTGCTTCAGTTGGTCAGTTCTAGGCTGAGTAACATTATGTGGCACTAAAATGAAGTCAGCAGATGACCTGAGTGTATTGCATGATATTGCATGTTATCTCATCCATGGAGTTTTTCTTTTTTAATGGGACGAAAATATAAATTCACCTTATACATTATGTGGCCATACCTAACTGTTATCTCTCCTTCTCAGCTCTTCTCTTCTCTTCGCCTCTTTATCTCACCCCCCCTCTCTACTGTATGTCTCTTTCTGTCTAGCTACACATGTCGCTCCTGAGCTGCCAGTGATCCAGACCCACTCTGCCCTCTGGACCTGTCTGACTTGTCCTGTTGCCTCGTTTATGGTTGGAGATGTAGTCGCACGGATGCCCCGTGTGGTCTACCTGGGATGCGTGTGGTGACTGGGGACGCTTTCACTTTACCATGAAGACTGTCCTGGCCTAGGCTGATTCAGGCAGTTGTTCTTTGAGGACTTGTGACTGTAGTCGCATAGTCAGGACTGGGATTTCCTACATTCTACGTGAGTCTCCAATAATGAACTGGACTCCATATTGACTTAAAGACTTAGAACTTAAAGACCTAACACAGTATGACTGCAAAACAATCCCTGCTGTCTGTTATCACCGAAATGAGGATGGGTTCCCTGTTGAGTCTGGTTCCTTTCAAGGTTTCTTTCTATTGCCATCTCAGGGGGTTTTGCCACAGTCGTCCTCGGCTTGCTTATCAGTGACAGTCTAATGATTTTGATTCATACACATTTTCACATTTCATGAACATTTCCATCATTTTCTTTTGATTGTGTAAAGCTGCTTGGCGACAATGACAATTGCTATTTGTGCTGTACAAATCAAATTGAACTGAATGTAATTGCATTTAGTTGGATTGAAGGCACAGCCGTATTCCAGGATTCAGACTGTGAAAGACTATTTCCGTGAGCACGAGGAATTATTTTCACACATGAACTGACCTCCACATTGAAATCAAAGCTAAAGTTGACTGAATGAAATTGTTCGAGTGTGCCTTTTTTGGACAGGGAGTGCAGTTCAGTGTAAATAAAAGGGTAAAACATAAGCCGAGTATTGAATGGATAGATCCGGGACTTCTGAAGGACATCGTCATGCTGTTCTGAGATCTGTTGAGAATAACCCTCGCATTCTATGCCTAGGAGAGATGCTCTTAAAACTGACACATTGTCAATAATGTGTTAATAGCTGAACTTTAAGAAACTGTAACTGTAAGAAATTGTGCATTCGTCATATCCTTAAGCTATGGGTGGCTATTAACTTCTTGCATGTCTGTGTGTATCTAGCTTGTAACCACACTGTCAGTGTTTCTAGCCATACTGTAGTTCATTACCATGTAACATAAACGGGCCTCAAACAAACACACACACACACACACACACACACACACACACACACACACACACACACACACACACACACACAGACAAACTCACATTGGTACATATTACGTAATGTTATTTAAATGCCATTTTACATCCTGCTTGAGAGTAAGGTTGAGTCCTAGTGAATAAGTGACTGATTGACCACATGCTCGCATAAAGAGGCAGTGAGCGATGTAAGAGTGTTTCTTCACTGACAGGAATCGGATCAGATAGACCTATGAAGGGGTTTCATTTCCTGTTTTACACTGAATTAGTGCGAATTGATTTCCTGCAACTGTCTAATCTATCTGTAGGATCTCAGGGCTGGGAGGGCAGCTCATAAATAAGATCAACTGTGTGCGTGCGTATATATGTGTGTGTGTGTGTGTGTGTGTGTGTGTGTGTGTGTGTGTGTGTGTGTGTGTGTGTGTGTGTGTGTACATTTTGTCAGCTTGTGCTTATTTTGCTTCTTTTGTAAACCAGATCATTGTAATACAGGTTGTTATTCTTGTCTCAAGAGCTATTCAACGTAATGAGGGTATTCTAATGTTGCTGTTCATCACATCAACACACACACATGTGCACCCACACACACACACACACACACACACATATACATACTGTACATATCTTACCTCTTAGAGGGTTGCATTTTACTCAACCAAGAACATTAAAGTGACAAATTACGTTGGCTATGGTATGGTGTGCGTGTGCGTGTGTGTGTGTGTGTGTGTGTGTGTGTGTGTGTGTGTGTGTGTGCAGGGGCTCCTGTCACATTTGGTTTCAAATTCTCTGGGAGGATTTGAAGCAAAATTAATACAATTTTTCATGCTGCAGTTTTCAACACACACACACGCTCACACACACACACACACACACACACACACACACACACACACACACACACACACACACACACATACAGATACCATGATGTCTCTGCAGACAAAGGAAGTAAAAGTTAACTCAATTTGCCGGCAGTAATGACAGGACCTCTTTGCGACTGCACTGTTGTTTGAGCGAGTGTGTGTGCGTGCGTGTGTGTGTGTGTGTGTGTGTGTGTGTGTGTGTGTGCGTGCGTGCGTGTATTCTTTGTTAACCGTGACTTAAACCAGAAAGGAGGAAATATTGTTCTATTTCATTACGCATGGGTTGTCGCAATGAACATCAAATGGTTTCACAAGGTGTGTTGTCTTACTGGCTTCCCACCTTGTGTATACACACACACACCTGTACATGTACACACAGTGCCCTGGGCAAACACACTCACACCACCATTATCTTACCTCTTAGATGTAACCCACACGGGCCCACACACCAGACACACATGTGCTAATTGTGACAATGCGATTGGCACAGTGACTTAGCACCCTCTGTGCATTAGCGCTTCTGAATATAGTGAAGCAGAAAGAGAAAAATAAATACAAACTTAACACAGGAAAAACCTCCCCAGACTTATAGGAAATGTAGTTTAGGGTTAATTACCCCTAACGCTGCTCCCAGACTCATCACAAACATCAACCAGGCTTTATGGAGATGAGCTTCATGAATATTTAATTTCTTCTGTTAACGTGATTAAACAACACAAGCACAAAACTGACCACTGAAATGCAGATTAGCATAACGCTATTAGCTTCGTCTTGCATCCTGAACACAGCGTCCTTTCATTGTCTATATAGCGTACATACAGGATTATAAGGAACTGAAAGAGAACACAGCTGTTTGATGGAGACGATCACAGAAACGATGCATGCACATATATGTGCGCAAATAAAAGTTGGCAGCATCAGTTCCTCTGTTCTCATTCCAGCTGCGCTCCATAACCCCCCTGCCATACATGCGCACACGCTCAGACACACGCGTGCACAACGAAATCAATAATAAATGTCAGGTAAGCACAGCGTACACCTACGGGAGACTGGGCAGGCATGATAAAGAAGCTTTAGGGCAGGCTGGCCTCAGGAGCTCCAAGCAAATCGTTATCCTTTGAATGTCAATAAGAGAGTGCAGACCAGACAGGTTAGACAGTCAGGAGACTGCATTTACAATTCTCTTTACTTAGACCATTATGGAAGAGGAAAATCAATAAGTCTTGTATAAAGGCTAACATAGTTTTGTTTCCATTGCACCACTGCAATCCCAGTCAAGTTCGAAAAAAGGAAATTATATATATATGTATATAAAACAATATTTGACATTCATTTAGGGATTAACATTTGACCGTAGGTGGCACAGCAGTTTAGTGGTTAGCACTGCGGCCTTCTGGTGCAAATGTTCGATTCCCACCTAAGGTCTGTTTGCTTGGAGTTTTCCCCGTGCTTGCTGGGTTTCCTCTGGGTTCTCTGGTTTCCTCCCACTGTCCAAAGACACACAGATTAAGCTAATTGGTGTTCCCAAATTGCCAGTAGTGTGTGAATGAGTGTGTGGTCTGTGCATGTGTGCCCAGTGATCAATTGGCGCCCCTGTCACCCCGCCTCATGTCCTGGGAGGGGCTCCAGGCTCCCTGCGACTCTGTACAGGATAGGTGGTATAGAAGGTGAATGAATTCCTCCTTCAGTCCAAAGACATGCAGATTAGGATAATTGGTGTTCCCAAATCACCTGCAGTGTGGGAGTGTGCAGTTTATATGGTAGTGTTTGCTTCTATAAGCTGTATAGAAGATGAATGAATGAATGTTTGACATGATTTACAAATACAATTATGGCATTCCATAATCTACTGTTGCAGTTTAAACAAATAACATATTTTGCTTTAGTCAACACATTGCTCTTGTCAACAAATACAGGCACGTTCCGTATGGAAAGAAAGAAAGCCGGAGCCTTTTTCACGAAACTAGCAAAACATACACACACACACACGCACAAAGATGAGCACAAAGCCTGGTTATGATACATCGTCGTCACCCATTCAGATCACGACATGACTCCTCCTATTGGAATGTTAATGAGCTTTATCAGCGAAGCGATAAAAGCTTCCACTCACTTCCATTCATTTCTGCTTCCATTTTTCAGACCTGATCTTCACTTTGGGTTAACATTAAGATGTGGCAGTTAGTTATTATCACAACTGAACTGAATCTCTGAAGGTGACCTAGGGGCCTTTATAGATTAGACTTGTTTGCCCAGCATATGCCTTAATACTTGGTTAGACTGAGATATGCAGAATTTAAGGGCCAAGTCAACACCTCATACTCTTCCTGAACATTTTAGCAATGTAGCAGGTCACTGTAAGAGGTTACTGCCTTCATGAAATGACCCTGACATGAAGAGATGGATTTGGGTGGATCTGCAGTAGTGTTTAGGTAGGTGCTACGTGTCAAAGTAAAATCGACATAAATGCCAGGACGCAAAGGTTTCCCAGCAGAACGTTCCCCTTTGCCCCATATTGCCTCCATTATCTTGTCTTCTACACATAGTACATCCAGCCACCCACAAAGCATGATTCAAATGTCCACGTCCATTGTAGGCACAGGTGGTAGTGGACAGTAGTCGACAAGGGCACTCACATCGGGACCAGCCGTGACCATATTATCACGATACCTAAGGGCCGATTCGATCTTCGCTCATTCGATTCTATATGTATAACGGTTTTGTAAATATCCCAATTCAATTTCATTTTAGATTTTGCTATAATTCTGAACAAACTTAGGGAAACAATAAATAAGTTGCTCCTACCGCACAGAATGCTGTTCAGTCTGCGAATGTATGAACAGTTTAGAGAGCACCTGCAGCATTATAGATGAATGGCAACATTTTACCACCTCAAATGCAAACATACTGTATATAAATAATAAATTTTTAAAAAAGTATTTAAAAAATTTCTCTTTATAAATAATTTGCTTTATTGTTTTTGATAAATCTTTTCCTCTTAAGAGTTGACAGCAATGTTTATATTACAAGCTTAATTGGTAAATTCTCCTTTTCACTCAGATTTATCTAATTCCATGGTTCAATTCTTTTATCTGAATGTAGTTGTTTGTTGAATGCATAACGTGAGCCATGAAGACAGGGTTTGTGAAGGTTAGCTTGGAAACTTAAGTGCACAAAGCCCTGACCTCAGCCCCAATTAAGTCCTTTGGGATGAACTGAAACATCTACTGCACTCTTGGTATCCTTACCGACCATCTGTCACTGACGTCACTAATGATGTTATGATTAATAAGCACAAATCCCCGTAGCCATGCACAAAAATCTAGTAGATGTCTAAAAGTGGATGGACTAAATTTGAAAAACAGATGTTCTGGTCAGAAATATGTTACATATTTTTGACAGAATAACGCAGTCACTCTAATTGCAAGCCTAAAAAAAAATAATCTGACCTGTATTACATTCACAGATTCGTGTCACTTCAACTTGGTAATGTGAATGTAGCCTGATGCACAACTGATGCAGTTGTCAAGCAGGTGAAATGATCTTCTTTCACTATATCCACACCAGAGTGATCCTTGTGACTTCTCGTAATAGGAAAGCAGCAAGTCATCTTATTGCCATATTTCTCCAGAGAACTCAAATTGAGAGCACTAGAGGAAATGCTTGAGCTAGAATTCAGTCATGGAGCGGTGTAATAAATTACGTCTGAGAGAACGAGCCTGGTTGCTGAACTTATTTTTACAGTTGAAATAGGCATGAAGAATTCTTAAAAATATAAAGATGTAACAGACATAAATATAACGACCATACAAATATCATTAGGTATTCATAACAGTGTCCATTTATACTATTATAACAATACTGAGCAAAATAATACTGTTTTTGGTTTTTAAATGCTCGAGAAGGTAAATATTAAATCTCTTTATGCTGTCTTGATGAAGAATTCAAGTATCGATGAATATGCATGATGGAGGATACATGCAGCTCAGACTGATAGATTGAATTGAGAAGACACTTATCCATGATGTCCATGTCGATTCACATAGGATTGTTTCCACATGGGGGCCTCAAAGGCCAGTTGTTTTATTACTGTTATTAAGAGATACTCTGATGAAATAAGTTCATCAGAAAACCTTTTCTGAAATAAAATGCTAAAATCTTGGGAACAGTCAAACACTCTAAGCAAAAATATTGACCCGCCACTTATTTCTTCATGTTAGATTAAATTCAATTATGTAGATTAAAGAACTGGGAACAAATGTTTTATTGTGACAAGCTGCAACCTGCCTAAAGATACCATATAAAATTGGTTGTTTATATAACAACCTCAGCAGGAACCTCATTTCCCTTCTCATCTGTTCAAACCACTCAGCATTCAGCCTCACCAGTATACTAATCACCGGCCTGATCATCTGTCATCATCTGCACCTGTTTCTCTCTGGTTCATCCCTTAAGTTAGATGCGGTTTTATGCTTGAATGATTCATAGATCGCTGTGTGGCTTAACAAACAAAAAACAATCCTCTGAAACTGATCAGGTACTAGGACTAGACTGAAAATGACAGGCAAAAACTTGGAGAGCAAAAGAAGTCATTCAGGAAGCCTGGAGAATTATTCCTCCGGACTATAAAAAAAAAAACATGAAAAAATTAGGATGGCTCAAGACCTTTTTAAAAGTACTGTATGTATAATATAATCAAGCAAAAATAAGGCTTACTGTACATCTGGATTCATTTAAATATGAAGATAACATGGAATTACACTGAACCTTAGAACATGGTATAACTTTAAACATATTTGTCACAATTTATCATAATTGTACAAGTTTGTCAGTATCACAATCAGGGCAAATATTAATACAGTAAATTTTTCTGTTCTATAAGCCCCTAAAATCACCCATGTTTGCAAATGCTGCACTTTTCATAAGAAAAATGGACTTCTTCTTAATGGATAGATAAAGAAAAAATGTCTATATGTCTGCTAATTCCAGGCGTCATTTAAGGTGATTAAATTAAATCCTGAACATGACTTCCTGTACAATGTTGTAATTAGAAAATATGACATTTTGAGGGCAGGAGGTGTGATGAACTAACAAACAAATAAAAAAAGGAATTAACAAAATCTGAGACTTACAACAATAACAACCCTATCTAAATAAGACACTGACTGATCCCTAAACATGAGTACTTTCAGTACTGCTACTCAATATCTCTGTACCTCCATTTAACCCTGGTAATTAATGTCCTAGAACAGCACGCCCCATCATGTCTTATTTCCCCCCTATCGAACTATGACATGCTCACACCAGTCAACTTACATACCCATCTTTGAACCAGTTTTGTTTCCCAAAAGTACTGAGAAGGTCTTGGTGAATTAATTACTGTATTAACAAATTTATCCTAAATCAACCTAACTAAAATATCCAAAATACGTCAACATCTTACGAATCATTGTGTTTGGTATAGAGGTACTAAAAAGAGCCTTAGCTTATGTATTTTATCACTCACTCACTCTATACTGCTTATCCTGTACAGGGATGTTGGGAGCCTGGCGCCTATCTCAGGGAACTCAGGGCATGAGGGAGGATACACCCTGGATGGTGTGCCAATGCACCACAGGGCATATGCACACACACACACACAATCCTAGGCTTAGTGGCACTTTGGAAATGCCAGTTAGCCTAATCTGCATGTCTTTGGACTATGGGAGGAAACCCGAAGGAAACACCTAACACAGGGAATTTGCAAACTCCGCGCGCACAGACACAATGAAACCCTTGACCCTGGAGTTCCAAGGCCACAGTGCTAACCATTACGTCACCATTTTGCATCAATGAAATGTAAATATGCCTGCTAGGTGTGTTGTTATTTACAAGGTTGCCTAATCTGTTATTGATATCCTGTAACACATCAGCCAAAAATCTTTATTGTGTCAATATCTCAAAAAAAGTCTACCATAATGTGAATGGAACACATTTGGATTTTAAACCATAGCTCATCACTTAGTGTTAAGTGTTTAAAACACCACCACATCCCTTACTCAAAATAAGACATTTTCACCTGTTTCCCAGTCCTTCAGTGAAAAGCAGCGCATGCACCTTAATCTAAACCGAATTCACAACGCTTGTTCCTCTCCCTTGACTGCAGAGTCAGTCTACACAGCACACACAGCATAACCATTAACAGAAGGTGTGGTGCAAAATTAGACTGAAACCGCACACACAATAGCACAGCTGCTAGGAACAGGTACAAATGACCACTGTAACACTATAAATAACACCTTATAAGCAAAAGAGGCACTTATGGACATCCTGAAGAAGTTGAAAGTGTGTCTTTGAAGCTGTGTGTGTGTGTGTGTGTGTGTGTGTGTGTGTGTGTGTGTGTGTGTGTGTGTGTGTGTGTGTGTGTCACTGAAATGGGACTTAGTGAGTATTGGTCTGGGAGAGGTTATGTCATCTCCCTGTAGTCCTCTTAGCTGCATGATTAAGTCAGGTCTGGGTCTTTAAATCGTTCAAATAACAAATGAATGAACATGTAGGTCAATGTTTAAACCCGCAGAGCCCATAGTGTGTCTGTGTGTGTGTGTGTGTGTGTGTGTGTGTGTGAGAGAGAGAGAGAGAGAGATACTTGGATCACTAAAGAAAGGGCAACATGAGGGTTTACGCCATCTAAATTGTTCATACTGTGACAACGTGACCAACTGATTACAGCATACGAAGCACACATAATTAAGTGCACCCCAATATGAAAGACTAAATAAGGCTTGGGATGCGTGCACAGATCTTGTCCTTCATTTGATTCTAATTGATCTCGGGACGCTACCAGACTGATTTCTAAGGTGACGGCATCATCTAACAGAGACGTTCATTTAATTTAAAGTGCCTCCTGAGCCAAATCCCAAACCCACTATTGATTTGCACATGGATTGAATGAAAACAACTTAAAAATTACAGGAGGGATTCAGGAGAATCATTCAAATCACAGGGTCAATAAGGAACAATATGCCCTCATCTGTTTCTGCTATAAGCATTAAGAAAAAAAGGCAATTCTAAACTTGTATGCATTTAAACCGGCTGTGTGCTGCATTGCACCTGTTCAAACAGCTGTTTGAGAGATCTGTAGCCTACAGTACCTCCTCACTCCTGCTGGCGAAAATCCCTGCCTCATTTAATCGACCTCAGTCTTATGCACGGGCTTTAGGAGGATTCTGAGTTAATCTAGAAGCTTGGGGCGATTTGATACATTTCAGCGTTACATGTCAAACACAGCCTTTGATCTCCGGAAGAACAGTCACCGATAAAAAGGATGATGCTTGTTCGATTAAAAAGCCCAGCTCCTGTCTCACATCTCTGCCGCTTCACGTCTCCTCAGTCGCAAAGGGTTTCCCCCGTCATTTATCACCGCTGAGGTGAATTTAAATAGATATATTTAGTAAATGAAGCAGATCTTACCTGCCGGTTTGTGCCGTGAACTACGCGAGTTGAGTGTAATCAAGTCTAATGTGCATGTGTTTGTGTCTGCGTGTGTGGGTGTGTGTGTGTGTGTTCAGTGCCAGCCGTTCTGCTTACTATTGGGCACGGAGAGCACCGAGGCAACCCCCACCCGCCCCATCTGCCCCCTCACATTGGGGGCGTGGCCTGGAGTCCCCACACTGCGGCCAGGGCTGCATTTCACAGCCGTCTGTTTAATCTTTGACGGCCAGCTTTCTAAGAATATTCATATCCTGCTGCTGGAGGGATAAGGAAGAAATACTGCAGCCAAACAATAAAAGCGCAAACACTCAAATATGTGGTAAATTAGATACTACTGGTGAATGCTGATGTGTGGATGATGTAAGATGATGATGATGTTGATGATGATGAAAATACAAGTTTTTTTTTTTTTTAAGAATAAACCACTTGTTGAGAATTCTTCAAAGAGGCCACCCTTTGCTTTGATGTCATCTTTGATGTAATTCTTTCTTCTTTTTTTACTTCTTTCTCATCAATTTTCATGAGGTTGGACTGATTTTCCAGCTGTTGTCACAGGTTATATGTTGAGCACTTGTTGTCTGGTAATTGTGTGCAAAGCGTTCAAGGTGATCAGTGATAACCTTGAAGAATATTAAATGTTAACTTTTTGTTGTTAAGCCCATAATTTTATGTGTGTTATTTTATAGCTTTGTTTTCTATATATATATATATATTTGAATGAGAAGGTGTGTCCAAACTTTTCTCATTCAAAGAGTTTTCTTTATTGTGTTCTTTATTGTGGTCTTTAGCCCAAACAAGTCCGTTCTGCGTGTTGCCTGTCCTTAGGAGTGGTTTCCTAGCAGATATGAAGGCCTGATTCACACAGTCTCCTCTTAACAGTTGTTCTAGAGATGTGTCTGCTGCTAGAACTCTGTGTGGCATTGACCTGCTCTCTGATCTGAGCTGCTGTTAACCTGCGATTTCTGAGGCTGGTGACTCGGATGAACTTACCCTCCGCAGCAGAGGTGACTCTCGGTCTTCCTTTCCTGGGGCGGTCCGCATGTGAGCCAGTTTCTTTGTAGCACTTGATGGTTTTTGTGACTGCACTTGGGGACACTTTCAAAGTTTTCCCAATTTTTTGGACTGACTGACCTTCATTTCTTAAAGTAATGATGGCCACTCGTTTTTCTTTACTTAGCTACTTTTTTCTTGCCATAATACAAATTCAAACTTTTGATCTGTACTGTATATATATATATATATATATATATATATATATATATATATATATATATATATATATAACATTTAATATTCTTCAAGGTTATCACTGATCATCTTGAATGCTTTGCACACAATTAGCAGACAAGTGCTGAACATATAGCCTGTGAGCCAAAAGTAGGGTTACAGTTACTTCATTATCTGCTTCATCTTCACAATCACGTTTTGGATATAAAAATTATTATTATCAAGAAGGTGGACTCTTTGAGCACTTAAGAGATTAAATGTTCAATGTAAAATGTCTAATATGTAATTATAATATATGTAAATAAAAGTCTAAATTTCAAATAAACGAAAACTTATTAAGTGTTAACTGTAACCCTACTTTTGGCCCACTCTGTATATATATGTGCATGTTTTTATTTATAAAATAAATAATAAAAATAATAAAAAATAAAGAAGTGGCTATACTTCTACTGAATGAGTTGGGTGTGTCCAGACTTCTGTGCTGTAAAGTTATAGTATAGTAATGATGATGATGATGAAGATCACTCTTTTTATTATTATTAGTAGTAGTAGTTAAAAAATAAACAAACAATAATAATAATAATATCTAAATACGTTTGCACTAGACAAATAAGATTTCTCGCCTTGTTTTTTCATACAGCCTCAAAGCTGCAGCCATTTACATTCATATAATTTTTATTTTTATGAATAGTTTTATTCATATAGTGCTTTTAACATGGTCATTGTCACACAGCAGCATTATAGAATAAATAAAATATGACATTAGTATGCAATTTGTGAGGAAATAAATCATAATCAACAGAATGCCCCTGATTAGCAAGCCGAGCGCAACAGTGGCAGGGAAAAACATTTAATTAAAAGGCATGGAAAAGACTGTTTAATTAAATGCAACTTTATCCAAAAGCAACTATGTGATACTTTCTAAAAATATGCATGAGCAGGGGAGAGGTATTTACTTGTTCGAATACTCATCAGTGGCAGTCTTGCATAGCCCTGAGATTTCAACTATCACTCCACTAATCGTTGGATCAGCACCTTGCTCAACCACCTCACCATGGTATAAAACGTTGTACAGGATATGCCAGTATGGTAAATAAAATATGATAGAAGTGCCTTCTAGATTACCCATACAGTGCAAACGTCTTCATAGAGTGACCTAATGGTTGTCCTTTAAAATTAAAACAACAATGACAACAAAATCCTACCTAGGGCCCTCTAGGTTGCCATGTCAAGAAAACCTGATAAGGTGCTCTAATGGCTGCCCTTAAAATAAGCAATGCTGTCTAGGTTGCAATATTCTGCAAAAAAAAAAAAAACATGATTAAATGCCCTGTTGGTTGGCCATGCAAGATAACTAGATGACACACCGTTTAGGTGCTCATTTGTGCAAGACCATGTGCCAATTAGAATGCTTCTAGAACTAATGAGTTAATGCTCTTCATATGTCTCATTCGCTGCCATTGCCGTACTTATACACATCCTCACGGATAAAGGCCTGCTTTCATGACTGCACCACAAATCTCACATTTGTAACTTCTCTTCGGCAACCCCCCCCCCCTCCCCCCTCCCTTTCAAGAACATCAACTTTCAAATTCTGTCTATGTCGCCACCTGCTGTTCAATAAACATATTATTATTATTATTATAGATAATTGTTTTTCAAATTATATTCACAAACAAGTATTATTTCAATATAGTTTATTTACATCGAATAATTTCCATATTCAGAAAGCTAGTTTTTCAGTATTTGTCCTTTGGGTATAAAATTGGGTAATCTGTGTACTTGGTGCAGTAATCATGAAATATGTGTATGTGTGTTATTGATACAGAATATAAGTGTGCAGAATGTGTGGTAGTTGGAGAAATCTGGTTTTGTTCAGTCTTTTTTGACCCAAGGAACGACGAATGCACAACCGGCTGATCTGTGACAGAGACCGTGGACCTATAACAGAACACAGATGATAAATCAGACTCTTTTAATAATATAGCTTTTACATTTAGTTACAACTATAATAATGTTTTTGTATGTGTTCTCTTACCTGCTGTTTGTAGTAGCTGCTTGATGCTGGTATCTGTAGCCAGATCCAGAGGTGTGATTCCTTCTGAATTCCTACGTTTCCCATCAGCACCATGTTCGAGCAACAGCGCCACCTCTTTGGCTCCGCCCACTCGAACTGCAGCATGCAATGGTGTGTCAAGGCCACGCCCACACTGCACATCAGCCCCTAAGCCAATATGATACAATGCTCATAAATCACATAAAGTGTAGAATTCTATAATTACAATACAAGATATTACTCAATAATATCACATTTATATTACATCCATATTTAGTGCTGTGATGTGTGTGAATTGATACTAAAATACCATTTGTTGGAAACCAAATGAAGAACAGGGTTTATAACCATCATTAAGTGTCTAATTTTTATCACAAGTGTTTCCAGGGTCCTAAGACTCTATCTATATGTTTAAGTAAATGTGTGTATACTGACCTAAGATTAGAAGACTCTGCACACACTCTGTACTCCTACTTTCACATGCACAGTAAAGTGGTGTGCCTACTTCATCCAACTCCATATCAGCATCCATCCCATAAGACAGCAGCAAATCCACACAAGCTGTGTGACCTGAAATAAAACCACACACACACACACACATTTCAGTTTTTTTTATACTTTTATATTTTACATATTTTCGTGTCATTGATCCGTTTCTTGTTGTTCTATCTAGCATGTTTGTAAGCCACTATCAGTACTTCACCAACCATGATGATCCTTGAATGAATACAACATAAGCTGCCTTGACCAATGATTATCCATTTTATATTCACACTCAAACACACTCTATATTCACTCTCTAAAGCCTCGCTATAGCTAACCAGATGGTAAAGATTTATGTACGGTATATATGCTACATCTATATAAATAAAAAATTGTCTGTACATTGGTCAGAACCCGCTCTTTCAATGATATCTTTAAATTTTATACATTGGAGGACCCGAAAATTCTTTATGTATGTTTGTCTGTCCAGCCAAAGTTTGTCTGTGACTAATTGGACAGAATTTAATGAAACTTTGGCAGTACTTAGGGATTTGCCTGAAGTCAAACCTGCGCCATAAATAAAACCAAAATGTTGAGTAGAAGTGAAGCTATGAGCATCTCTGTGCCAGATTATGTCGCAACATCACATTAAAATGGCTTATAAATGGACATTAATTTAATTAAACTTTTTTTTGTACTTGGAGATCTACCTAGGTATATCTGTGATGTTATGAACAGTTTTATAATCTACTTATAAGATACTTACTCAATGTAAATAAACACCAGAACCAATAGATATTAATAAAAAAAAAAGCTCAACTGAATATTTTACTGGGATTAGTTAATATTTTCACCACTGAAAATACATAGACAGCGCTGATGTAGTTTAAGTGAAGTTTAACATGCTGGAGTTGTTAAAAACCGAATTTAATCTCCATTCGATCTACTTTTTTGATTTCTCGTCTGTGATTCTCTCTCCGATTACCAAACAGGGAGTGTATTTGGCTGACGACGAAAGAAGTACAACAGGCAGACATGTACGTGGGCTTCAACCTGAAATAATATGATCACTGATTACATTAAAGCTGATCAGAGTATTTTTAACTTTAACATTTTAACTATTTCTACAAACTCTTTTTCAGGCAATGACGGATACTTTAATTAGTACACTGTTCCTGAGCCTTAACACAATGTGCTTAATAAAGTCAAGTTCCTGCTGTAACCCGGGACTAATGGTCAGCTAGCAGACATTTTTGGTTGTGTGGTTGTACATACAGTAAACATGTTATATATGTGCTAATATGCTTAAATGTTTTGCTATAAATATGTTTTGTATTGCTAGGTTTACTATTGTTGTTCTGTTGTCTATATAATGAGATCCAGAATTTGCAAGATAAGAGACTATAAAACCAAATAATATTCCCACTTACAGAATAACTGTGGTTTTGCCTGTGTTGGCAACTGTTCAACAATTTACTTCCTAATAATAGTAACATTTGTGTGTATTAAGTGCATCTTAGCAGGTTAGAGTTTTGCTAGATGGGAAGTCAAAACTATGAAATCCCCTTTTAAAACTGATCTTCACACACACAATACTAAGGTCATGTTGTTATAGAGAATAAGATTGTGATGTCAGAACGCAAGGCATTCCATGGCATAGGAATTTTAAAACATTGCACAAAAGGCTGAAATAAATACATAGATAATAAAAAGGTGCAAATTCAAATATAAGAGCTAAACTAAAAGCCTACTCCATTGAAACATTCTGAGTATCCGATCACTCTTAATGTTAATTTCCTTTATATTTTCTAATAGTACTCTTTTGCTTCATGAGGAAATTCACACTTGATTTTCAAATGGCGCATTTTTTTTTTCCTCTCGTGATTTGTATTTGAAAAACTGTGTCCTAAAACAAGGCGACTACTACCCATAATGCAATGCCCAATGATGTTATAATGCATTTATGTGAATAAACACACCTTGCTTTGCGGCAATGTGGATGGGTGAATTACGCCGGTGAGCTGGGTGATGGACAGAGCTATGTTTTAGAAGGAGTCTGAGAAGGTCTGTGTTACCACTGAAGCATGCATTGAAGAGAGGTGTGACTCCATCGACTGACGCAGAGTTGGCCTGAAGAAAAATGCACACACACAATAACTTATTCGCATATATACACTTGTATTTATTACTAGGAAATATTCAGGCAGTTCGGGACATACATCAGCCCCATGCTTCAGCAGTAGTTCAGCGCATGCAACATGGCCTCCTAGACAGGCCTCATGTAATGGAGTGATGCCATCCAGTGTGATCATGCCAACATGCATTCCCTGTGCAAACACAAGCATTGTATTACAGGTGTTCTTCATATAGGGGAAGTGACAAATGATATAAAGTAACTGAATAGATAAAAGCTTTTTGAGATTTAGTGGTTTACATTGTGCATACCTGCAATATCAGCTTCTTAAGTGGGAGGAGCCGGCCCTGCAAAGCTGCATCATGGAGAGGGGTCCTATCTGCACATGAACCTTAAACACACATACACACATGTTTGTCTTAATATCATTGTGAAGGCCTTCTGTTGATATAATTACACCTTAATATAAGTATTTTGTTGTTTTGTAACATAAGCTATTTTTCTCATGAAAACAATTCAAAATGATTCCTAAAGGGCATTTAGTCTGCACCAAGATATCAAAAAAGTACAATGTTATACATATGTTATACATCGTATAACAGTCAACTTGCTCATCCAAAACTGAAAAAAAAAACACACACACACACACACACACAAAAACAGATCTACAGTAAAACAACAAACTCACCTTCCATGAGTGTGTTACACACCCGTCCTCCATAGATCTGAAAAACTTGCTGCCATGGTTCAATCCAAACACACACCTCAGCATGAGCAGCAGCCATCCTTTACACTTCTTAAAATGTCTCACAAGAACAACTGGTGCCTTACAGTAACAAGGTCTAATGTGGTGTGTTTACTGTGACTGTGTTCGCCAACTCAATATGGCCTTCACAAGATGACCCCCCCCCACCCCCCCCCCCCCCACAACCTGCACCTCCCGTCAGTTATCATGCAAATACACACATCAGCCTCCCCCAAAGGAGAACAGCTCTTCAACATAATAATAGGACAGAGATTTCCTCACACACAAACCCACACCCACAGAACATGTTAAATCTGATCCCTAGTTCCTGGTGAGAGAAAGGTTTTCAAACCAAACACAGACATTACACAATAATGTAAATTAGGTTTTGGCTTGAATAAAGCAAAGTGTTTACTTAAATCTGAACAAAGCACAGTCTCAAGTCTTTCTTTCTTATAAGTTTAATCACTTACATATCTTTAAATCTAAAGTTCGTTGCACAGACTATGCCTCTAAACTTTACAAAAAACATGTGAACCGTATATGTGTGTGTGAAAGCAGTTACACAAGGTGAGAACAGTGCGTCAACGAGACTTTTTCTTTAGCCTTGAATGGGGAATTTCTGCATTATCAGACATGTTTGGGTTTTACTAATGTCTTGAATGTCACACCCTGGCCATTATCTTTCAAAATAACTTTTTATGCTCCTTTTTGCCAACCCATGTGATCTTTGCTGGGCCTGTTTTACTTGACGTTTACTTTTAATCTATCATCCAAAGAGTAATGTGAATTCTGCACCACATGGCAAAATGTGATTGTAAAAATAGAGAGAATTTGTTGCTGTCAAGATTACAAAGATAAAGGACAGGTTCAAGTCATTACTATGATATGATATGATACGATACGATACGATACGATACGATACGATACGATACGATACGATGTGGGTGAGTAAAATTGTCCTCTCAGCACTTTCCATTCAAGGCCACTGGCTGCAGTCAATGCTGTGCAGGTATGAACATGCTACATCAGTTCTTTTGTACCTGTGGTGCAAGCAATATTTGATGCCCCCTAGTAATTTGAACGAAGGATGAGCAACGTGCATCGATTCTTTAAAAAAAAACAAATTTTTATGTTTTTTGTGGTCTGAGGGTGTACCCGGTGCCGAATCAACTCACAGAAAAAGTGCTCGTAAACAGTAGTTTTGATATCTGCAAACAACATTTGGACCGATATTCCAAAGAAGGTGAAAGAGAATCATTACTGGTGACAAAAGACATGAATTCATCACTACGAGCCTGAGAGTAAACTGCAAAATATGGAACAGAAACATCGGTCACTAAAAAAAGTTTAAAATTCACAACACTTTTCTGGGATTCTCAAGAGCCAGTATTGGAACATTATCCGGAAAAAGGTTCAAGAATCGACAGTGCTCGTTACAGTGAGATGCTTATTGACGAGTAAAGCCGAAACTTGAGATTAAACACATTTTTAATGACGGACTATGAAAGCTTGTTGACATCTGGATAAAGTGTATTGAAAAGCAAGATCATGTCTCTTCTAATAATAATAATAATAATAATAATAAAAACACAGAACTCTGTGTGGCATTGACCTGCTCTCTGATCTGAGCTGCTGTTAACCTGCGATTTCTGAGGCTGGTGACTCGGATGAACTTATCCTCCGCAGCAGAGGCGACTCTTGGTCTTCCTTTCCTGGGGCGGTCCGCATGTGAGCCAGTTTCTTTGTATCGCTTGGTGGTTTTTGTGACTGCACTTGGGGACACTTTCAAAGTTTTCCCAATTTTTCGGACTGACTGACCTTAATTTTTTCATTTCTTCACTTAGCTGCTTTTTTCTTGCAATAATACAAATCCAACCTCTTTGAATGAGAAGGTGTGTCCAAACGTTTGATCTGTACTGTATGTTCGGGGGAAAATATCTCTCTCTTGTCTTAATGTCCTTCGTACAAGTCTGACGCTTTAATGTCTGTGGTTTCTAAGGTGCTAACCGATCATCCATATGAACAGAAGGGGGTTTTGGAGAACGGCCCTTGCTTTCTTCTGGCAGTGGAAGGTCAATAGAGTGTCTATGGTGAGCCCAATAAGCTTTTGTAGGGTGTTCCTCTCCTTTAATGTGGTGCTCCTGAACTGTATTGCAAATGCCTCTGTTGAGAATGCTCTTTAGCAGTAATTCACTGTAGATCTGGGTAAGAGATTGGTGGTTCAGGCCATCTTTTTTTCAACAGCCAAATAAAGTAAAGGTGCTTTGGTCTGCCTGCCATGTAAGGATTCACCTGCACACCTATTAGCTTTTACATTAAGCTTAATAAATTTAGGACAGGCAAGTTTTTTCATCATGTACGAATTACCAGGATTTTTCGATCCATACATGCTAAAAATAAAAAAAAAGTGCATGCTTAATATAGAATTTTTAGGGCAAATGCTACAGAAGGGATGACATTCAGTGCTTACATAGATGGTAAAGTATACATGTTTAATTAAATAATAATATTTTATTATTATTTATCAATTTATTAGTTACTGGAAAGATGTCTATACTATCTGGAAACAATGCACACACAATGCAAAGATCAAATGTTGATGTCAAATGAAAACCAAATAAATATGTCACTGTTACAGTTTTCATTCTATATTTCATCAACTGTATGTGTGTACATGTAGTTTTCGTTCCTGTAACCTGTGAGGATCACATTAATGCACCAAATAATTAAGTAAACCTTTTTACACTGGATTGTTGTAAATTGTTGTAAATTGTTGTAAAGTGTCCAGACGGTACAGTCCTACTGTCTTTTGTAGGCAAGGTTAAATGGAAGTTTGATTTCCCAGGTCAATTTGGTGTTCTTTTGTCATCTTGTTAAACTAGTGACTGCCAGGAGACTCACTGTGCCATGGTGTAAATACAAATTCTTATAATGCTATCCGTTTTCCTTTTTGTATGTATCTAAAATAAGTGTTGCAATGCTTGCTTTAGTAATGAATATTTCACTATTTCCCTTTTTTTTTTTAACTATTTTATTATTAGACAAAAATATTATATGTCTTCTTTAAAATATCCTAAATATGACTCTGTAATCGCAGCTATTTTCTCTATTTCTGTTATTAATTATTTAATGACTGAATGAGTAAGTGCAATCCTGTTTACTGCATCACACTGCCCTCTAGTGGGCTGCATGATGTATAATGAACCTAAAAAAGTATTAGCTTATCTAAAACTTGGTACTGTGAGAAAGTGCTACAACTGATATGATTGGCTTTTAATTGGTGATAGTTTGCAAAAAGAGATTCAGTTTAATTGCATTATTTATTTTGTAGCACTAATGAATGTTCTTGAAGTTTCAATAGATATCAGATCTCACAATTTACATTTGCTAGCTGATCAAAACTGCTCTCACTTCTTCCATTATCTTTATTATAAACAATAATGGGAATTTGGGTTTCTTTACCATAAACTTGGCTTGAGTTTGCTATTTAGGGACTAACAATAGTCACAGTCTGATTGCTGTGTTACTCCTGCTGATTGGATGCTTCTCAGATAAACCTCTTCATTATTTGCCTGATAGAGAACACTGTGAACTACTGGGATTGTAGTGCTACAACTAGTATGAACTACGCCTAAGCCAGCCTGCGATGTTTTGACCAAGGTAATTTACATTTAGATTTACATTTAGCTCTACTTGTGGGTAAAATTGAACTCCAAAGCTAGGTTACAAAATGAGGTTGGTCTGTGGGGCATTCTATGACCCCATTTTAGTGGTCCTTTGTTAAAAAAAAAATGTTTTTTTTTTTCATTGTAATCATATGCAATTTTTGGAATACTGACCAGACAAGGGCTGTGAAAACTACTGAAAAAAATACTGACTTTTTTTTCACCTGTCAAGGATAAAAAAAGGCATATGAACTTAGCCAATATACAAGACATTGAGCATCACCAACAGAGTTAAAAGGAATACTTGTGATGGAAGTAGTTTAGTTAAACTCTTAAGTAGCCAAGCAGCAATCTTTTCCCTCAGATGGATCAATGCCAGGTAAGCGGCATTGAGATATCTTTGGCTACTATTGCATCATAGCTGTGCTGAAATTCATTACCACAGCAAACCCTCTTGTGTGATATTGCTCAGTTATACACACAATAAACAAACAAATATTGTATGACTAGTAGTTAGTGATTTCCGCACCATTTATTACTGACTTTAAAACAAAACTCTATGTACTATGTACAACAGGCAGCACGGTGAAATGTCACCTTGCACCTCCAGGGTCCGGGTAGAATTCCAGGCTCAGGTCTGTGTGCATGGAGTTTGCAATTTCTTTCTGTGCTTGGTGGGTTTCCTCCGGGTACACCGGTTTCGTCCCATGATCTGAAGACTAAATGCTGTTCCCAAATTGGGCGTAGTTTGTGAATGTGCAGGTGTATGTCTGTGCACCGCAGTGGACTGGCACGCTCCCTCATGCCCTCGTCTCCTGGGATAGGCTCCAGCACCCCCCCCCCTTGATGATGTATACATGATAAATACGATGAGTAAGCTTGTTAATAAATAAGGATGGGTGGTTGACCAAAATCATAACTACTACAGAATTTTTGTGGAATAGAGTACGGTTAGATCAGATGCCCCCCACTGGAATGTAAACAGGTAAATTTAGTGCGCTTATTTAAAAATCTCTGGAGGTAAAATTGTAGTCACAACCAACAGAAGCTAAATCCTAACCACACTAACACCTTAACCGTCTTTTATCCGAAAAGCATGCTGGGCTACATTTGGGTCTTTAGGCTCTTCCTTCCCAAAGTCCCGCCCCCAATGACCATCTGGTCCAGACGCATCCACTGCAACATCAATGAGGTCATTGGGGCAAAGCCACTGCAGGTATAGCAGGAAGAGGAAGTTGATGACAGCCACAAAGGAAAATATAGAGCCAGCGACAGCGCCGCAGTGAGAGCGCAGCCTCCGCAGTCGAGCAGGTAGTGGCAGGACAGGTTGCTTGCAAGCACGGTCATACACCTAGCAATGCACAGAAATTATAAAGTTTATTGAGTTTGACTGCCATCATGCATGATTAAAAATTCTCTTCGAACAACTGCCAAAATGTTTTCACAACATAGGATGCTTTAAAAATGTCACAAGTGGACACTGACCTTTTCTGTGCGTTCAGCGACATTTCTCCAGGTGTAGAGAGTTTGGACCTGGCGGTGGATGGCTGTAGGAGAGGGCACTTTGCCTGCACGTTGCCTGCCAATAACCTTTTCCAGACCATCACAGAGGGAGCTGACTGTCGGTTCACACAATGTCACCAACTCATCAGGGAGAACCTCTGGTATGCCCCCAACACGAGTGCTAACCACCTACACACACGCACACACAGACGCACACACAGACGCACACACAGACGCACACACAGACGCACACACAGACGCACACACAGACGCACACACAGACGCACACACGAGAAATTAATAAACTACATCACTTTCTTCCCTCCAGGTTCCATGCCTGTGCAGCAAACAAGTAGCGTGTTCTGTTATCAAACAGTCATGGCATAGAGATATTTATTTTCCAATAACTACAAGCACACACTTAATTTCCAATTAAACACACTGACCTGCAATCCGCAGCTGGCTCCCTCTACTATGGCCATACAGAAGGCTTCAGTCAGTGATGTGTTCAGGAAGATATGGCCTTGCACCAGCACGTCTCGTACATCCTTATGATCCAGAGCTCCGAGAAGACGCACCCTAGAGACACAATCACATATGTGTTTAATATTTCTCCTTAATCTACCTACTAGTATGTGGTTGGAATGGGAATCCCCAGAACCTCCTCAATATGATATCTAAGTGCAGATTCAATTAAAATTGCGATTCTGTATCACAATATCCCAACTTTTTTTTTTATGTTTCCCCAATTTTAAACCTTAAAAAAAGTTTCATGATTAACACTACAAAAAACTAAATAAATAACTTCAAATTCAAGCGATTAACATTTAATCTGCCATAATTATTATTTAGCTTAGCAAATAATTCATTTCTACTACATGTGATGAAAATATATAAATAGTACAGAGTGTACCAACTGTAGGATTATAATGGAACGGTGATGCTTTACCTCCTCAAATACTTCCAAAGTCTCGAAGGTGAGCACGTGGATGCATGCAGCTTCTAATGCGCAGGATTTTTGACTAATTTGAGGCTTGTATACACGTGTCCAACATGTGGGTTTGAGACAAATTAAAACGTGTGATTTTTGATAACGTAATGCCATTAAAATACATTTCTGTTGCGCAACTTGAAAAGCTAATGATTTCGGGTAAAGTGTGCCAGAGCAACAAAAACTTGGAAATATGCAGGAGATATGGGTCTGAAAACCACCAGAGCTTAAAATCACCTGGTGTTATTGATTTGCCCTCTTCTTCCAAGATGAAAAGACACAGAGGAAGTACTATATATAAAGCAAGAATTCCTTACCTATCATGAAGCTGATATTTTTCTCTTACTTCTTCCAGAACAAGACGCTTAGGACCTTCTCCACCAATCAGAAAGCAGAGATCTGGATGTTTGGCACAAAGCTCTGGAATGATTCCACCTAGCAGGTCAATTCCTGAAAACAGCGATAAATGAACCAATCAATCACTGCACAAACTCCCTCACTATAAAAGTCCATTTTTATATCACGGTTTCCTACCTTTCCTGTAGACCAGTCGGCTTACTACGACAATGGTTATTTTGCCATCATCGCGGCGAATGGGGTCAGGTGTGAAATCGGTGGGGTCGACCGCATTAGGGATGACTGAGACGATGTCAGGATCAAGCGCGGCCCTCAGTACAGTATTCTCCTTGCTGGTGTAGGACACACACACGATGTGGTTGGTGTCACACAACGACACAGTAAGCAGTTTATTGGTCAGTACGGAGCTGAGGTCAGCGAATCCGAAGAGCGAGTGGTCCGTGAATACCGTGTTGAGACCCATTGTCTTGGCATGGAACAGAGCATCATGGGCCATGGCTGAGAAGGAGCTGTGTGCATGGACCACAGTGATACGCTCACGCACAAACACACACCTGAGCAGGGGCAGGCTGTGGAAGCAGGTGGTGGATGTGGATTGGTTATACATCACCTGTGGGAAGAGGTCATTATTGTTCATTTCTGGTTTTGCTCGTCAAATAAGGGACTTCACTTTAACTTTAAGGAACTTTGTATTGTATTTGTGGCATAATACTGATGAACACTACACTCAGCAAAAGCTACTTCAAGCACACTAATACTAAAACAAATACAGCACCGGTATTTGTGTTCCAGAAGTGGAATGGTATCCTTTCAGATCACATTTATTCTCCAAAAATGGGTTTTTCAAAATATTGATCAAAAATGCGGGGATAAATGCAGATGCACATCATGAACTGAAAACGTAAACAACATGAACTTAATGTCTGTAGGACAAATGTTGTGGTGATGAAAGCAATACGTCATACTAAACTTTATACAAACAGGGCATGATCAAAACCAAACCTTTTACTTTTCAACATTGTGAAGTCAAGTCTAAATTACCAACCTGCAGTGGAAGGTAATACACCTTCAGTCCATTGGTGAGATACCGAACTCCACGCCGGTTGCCGTAGGCATGTGTTACTATCACCACCTTATGGCCCTTCTCTATGAGGCACTGCGAGAGCTGGTAGATGTGGCTCTCCACGCCACCCATGTTGGGGTAGAAGAAGTCGGACACCATGCAGATGCTGTGCTTGCCGCTCTGTAGATATCCATGACATCTGGAAGTGCTGGAGGAGTGTGTGTGAGGAGGGATCCCACTCGAGGAGTGTGTGTGAGGACCAGAGGGCCGTGTGTCAGACGGACCGAGCACAGGAGTCCGGACATCACCTCTCCGTTTTTGGACCATTATGAGGTCTGGTCATGAAGGTGGAAAGGCTGTAATGGAAAGGCAACATTTTTAAAAAAGTTTACAAATTTTTAAGACAGGCGAATTGCAAAACTTTCATCCGCCTTCAAAACCAATAAACTACAGATATTTCTTGTTATATACATATATTTCTTGTTTGTTTGTTGAGGTTTTGAGTCAAATGAGGCTTAAGGAAAAAGTAAAGCTACTTTAAGCATTTTTGGTAAAGTTTATGTATCTTAATAATAAACTAAGTAATATAAGGCTGAATATTAGGACAGATAACGTCATTATTATAGCAGCCAGTTCATGTCAGCTGATTTACATCTGAGAATTATTCTGTAAAGACACCGGAATTCAGATTGGAGAGCACAGAAAGGTGATTATGAATATCTACGCAAATACGTAACACACCGTAACCACACAATTCATCTACAAATTATTTAAAGCAGTAATAAATCAGCGCTCTTACACCAGTTCACCTGCTGCTGCCTTAAACACAGCTCCGTCTTTCACAGGCCATCAAAATCTCCAGACATTTCCGCCATCAGTGCTCTTCTTCTGCATTACATTCCTTATAGCGTACAATGCAGTTTCATTGGTCACACTGCCCTCTCGTGGTCAGCTCATAAACACAGCATTCATGAGAAAGCCAAGTAAAAAAAAAAAAAAAAAAACCGGGGCCAATTTTTTATAGACAAAAGTAAATATGTATGTACACACACACAAACTATATAGACAAAAAATAGTTTGTGTGTGTGTGTGTGTGTGTGTGTGTGTGTGTGTGTGTGTGTCCACACACACACACAGAGAGATTTGTGATTTTGTTTGTTTTGGCCATATGTTCAAAGAAGTCACAACCACCACTATGTCATGTTAAACTTAAGGTGTCTTTTTTTCAACATCAAAAATGCTCCGCAGTTATGTACATATAACAACCATATAAATTTTCCTGTGTGAAATACAGTAATTAGGAATATATGAAGGTCATCACGGTCATTCTTGTGGGCGTCCTCATACAAAAGTTGTACTAATTAGTAATAAATGAGTGAAGATAGTCTCTCAGAGGGAGATATCTGTGGCAAGGCCACAGTTTTGGCATTGTTGTGCTTCCATTTTTTTTTTCTAAATTCATATTTGAATGCATTTTTTCTTCCAAACCTCTTAATTAGATTTTCAGTCTTCTGAAATGTAAAAAAAAAAAAAAAATCTAATAAAATACAAATGAAATCATGGTCACGTGTTTAACACAGATCTGAAATCAGGATGTGGTTACTATCTAGGAAATGAAAGTGAAACTCTGAGCACTCAGTCAGGAACTACACCTAAATAAAAAAAAAATGGCGTCTAATTTTGCAAAAGAGGATTTGTCCTGTCCTGTGTGCATTGACATCTTTACAGATCCTGTCATCCTATGTTGTAGTCACAGTATCTGTAAAGTGTGTTTGCAGAAGTACTGGGAGACCAAAGGAGCCAGAGAATGTCCAGTTTGTAGAAAAAGATCACACAGGAACGATCCTCCCTTAAACCGGGCCTTAAAAAACCTGTGTGAGACTTTCTTACAGGAAAGAAGTCAGAGATCTTCAGCATCTGAAACAGTCTGCAGTCTGCACATTGAGAACCTCAAACTCTTCTGTATGGATGATCAACAGCCGGTATGTGTGGTGTGTCGGGATTCAAGAAAACACAAGAACCACAAATTCTGTCCCATCGACGAGGCAGTGACAGATCACAAGGTAAACAGACATTTATACTCATTGAATTTACCACTAAATGGTGAGTCAAGAATAATGGTGAGTCAAGCATTTATTCTCAATAAATGTTGATTTGTTTCAGGAGCAGCTCAAAACTGCACTAAAGCCCCTACAGGTGAATCTGAAGACCTTTAAAGACTGTAAACTGAACTGGAGTCAGACTGCAGAACATATAAAGGTTAGAATCATTAAAACATTTTGCTATTCTAACTAGAGTTTGTATCATTATATAAAAAGTGGTCATTATTTATTTCTTTTCCACTGCAGACTCAGGCCCAACACACAGAGCGCCAGATTAAGAAAATGTTTAAAAAGCTTCACCAGTTTCTACGAGATGAAGAAGCAGCCAGGATCGCTGCACTGAGAGAGGAAGAGGAGCAGAAGAGTCAGATGATGAAGGAGAAGATAGAGAAGCTGAGCAGAGACATATCATCTCTTTCAGACACAATCAGAGCCATAGAAGAGGAGATGAGAGCTGAGGACGTCTCGTTCTTACAAGTGAGGGTCATTTAGTCAGTATTTATCCTGTGAGAAAATAAAACGTTATACCATCATCAGAAACGTCACATTTCAGTGGTGTAAAAATGTAAATCATATCCATTGATGTTTGCTTTATTGTTTTACAGAACTACAAGGCCACAGTGCAGAAGTGAGTAATTCCTGTCTCTCTCGTTCTCTGTGTTTCTGAATCCAAACCCACAGCAGCACTGACTCCTGAATGTTTTTGCAGAGCCCAGTGTACACTGCAGCATCCAGAGGAGCTTTCGGTAGAACTGATCCATGTAGTAAAACATCTGGCCAACCTGAAGTTCAAAGTCTGGGTGAAGATGCGACACATTGTCCAATACGGTAATATATTTCATCTCATGTTCCTCTTGGTGTTTGTGTGAGTTTGAAAATGAACACTACATTACATGTGAGCAGTTTGACAGCAAAATGCCATAAACAGCATTATCAGACTTTTTCCTTCTTTCAGAAGTGTTTAATGTGCACAATTTTTTTCATTTATAAAAACTACTTTGCTAAAATGTCCATTGCATTCAATATATTAGTTGCTCCACACATATGTGTTAGATAAACCTGATGTGTATACCAATAGATATGGCCAGAGATTCTCTTTTGAGCCTGTTCAAAATTAATCATACCCTATATCCAGTCCCCAAAAATTCCTTCTTTTGTGAAAGTGTATGTGGTTTCACATTCCAGGGACATACTTCCCATCATACTTCCTACACACACTTCACCACTACCCATCCTACACTCACACACACACACACACACACACACACACACACACACACACACACGGCACTTACACACATATAAACACACACACACACACACGCACACACACACGTCACATACACTACCCATCCAACACACACACACGGCACTTACACACACACACACGCACACATACGTCACATACACTACCCATCCAACACACAGACCAGACACACACACACACACACACACACACACACGCACACAGACACACACACTACGTATCCTACACACATGCACACACCTATTCAACATATTAACACACTACCCATCCTACACACACACTTCACACACATACTTCACATCATATACACACACACTTCACACGCTACCCATCATACCCACAAACACACTCACACACACACACTACACACACACATTACGCATCCTACATCTTACACACACTACATATCCTACACACACACACTTCCTACACATACACACTAGACACACACACTATACATCTTACACACACTACACACATCCTAGGCATGCACAGACTACACACACTACACATCCCACACACATACACACACTACACATCCTACACACATACACACACTACACATCCTACACACACGTACAAACACACACTACAAAAGATGAAAGATGCTTTTTAGAGGTCTTAGCATGCTAAAAAGGCACACAGATTGTGCAGTGTGCCCGGGTGACAATGACACATTAGGGGTGCTTGGGCCTGGTCGTTGTTGCTTGCAAATACTATGTTTTTATTTTTTACGTTTCTCATGACCATCAAAATTCTCTTCATTAAAAAGTTACTGGCAGTTACTTCCCTCATAAATGACTAAAAGCATGATTTTGCTATATTTTATATTAAAACTCAAACTACATATTAATAATAATAATTGTATTATTATTATTATCATTTTAAATTAGCACAAAACAACTTTAGGCTGATTTATTCAATCTGACAAAACTGTGGAAGGTGAAGTCATAGTGTTAAAATCTCACAAATATAAAGTAATGACTGACATAAAAGTAATGCAAACAATTTTTACTTAATATTTTGTCATTTGTGCTTGATCTCTTGTGACTCAAAGAAAACCAGCACAAATTAATGACTTCATTTGGGGGGGAAAATCAAAAACAGTTATCTGATTTTGATAATAATAATAATAATAATAATAATAATATTTTTTGTTTTATTTATATAGGTGCCTTTCTTGTCAGCCAAATTCACCTGTTCTCAAAATGCTCAAATATACTCAATATACAAACGTTTAGAAAAAGTGCCTGTGTGTGTGTGCATGCATATGTGTGTGTTTTCAGTGCCTGTTACTCTGGATCCCAACACCGCTTATCCTGGGCTAATTGTATCTGATGATCTGACCAGTGTGAGATGTAGTGATGAGAAACAGAAGCTTCCTGATAATCCAGAGAGATTTGATGAAGTACCATGCATCCTAGGCTTTGAGGGCTTTAAATCTGGGAAACATTGGTGGGATGTTGAAGTTGGAGACTCCAAACAGTGGTTAGTGGGTGTGATGACAGAATCTGCTCAGAGGAAGGGAAAAATACAATTAAGAAGTGGAATGTGGTATGTGGGGCATAATAATAATGTATATAGAGCACGTTCTACACCACAACCGTCCACTGTCCTCTCAGTACCACAGAAACTCCACAGGATAAGAGTGCATCTGGACTGGGACAGAGAAAAGCTGTCATTCTTTGACCCTGTCACTAACACACACTTGCACACTTTCTCACACAGATTTACTGACAAATTGGTGCCATTTTTAGCTTTTACTTGTAAAGACTTTACTCTGAAAATCCTCACACTTAAATGCTCTATAAACGCAAGTTTTAGAGCTTATACTTAAAAAAAAAAAAAAAGAATATATATGTGTGTGTGTGTGTGTGTGTGGTGTGAGAGTGTGTGCCTAAAATATATGAATATGACAAATAATGACACAAAAAAAAATCTGATTTTTCCTGTCTTTATGGAGAGCAATGATTAAAAATCCCATAGTACAAGTGTACAAAGTATGAAAATCCTTGAGTTAATGACCTCAAAAAAGCTTACTGGAGTCAGGTGTTAGCATACCTCAAGTCTTGTTAAGAAAATGTGTTTGGAGAAAAAATTTGAGCTTGTTCTGCACAAGAAGAATATCCTAATGTAAGCCATGCCTCGCTGAAAAGAGCTTTTATATGATATGATCTATAATCAAGAATTTGATTCTTACAAGAATATGAATTACATAAAGCTGGAAAATGATTTCAAAGACTTTAGAAATGTACCAGTCTACAGTGGGGAAAAAAGTGGGAGCCCAGTCATAATGACCCGAAGAGAACAATGAAGACTCATCGATGAGCTGAAAAAACAACCCCAAGTGACAGCCAAAGATTTGAAGACATCATTGAAACTGCCTAACATCTGTGTTTATGAGTCTACAGTGCATATAATATTGAACAAGCAATCTGTCCATGGCAGGACACCACAAGGAAGTCGCTGCGTACTGTGTGTGTGTGTCTGTCTAGTGTGATGTGTAGGAAGTGTGTGTGCGTGTGTGTGTTTGTATGTACGATGGGTAGTGGGTGTGCACTGCATATCATCCCAATTGTGAGGTGTGTTGGAGGAAACATAATAATTTCTGCTTTGCTGCATCAGGATCTGGCCAGCTTGCAGTCATAGAGGGGAAGATGAATTCTCAAGTGTATCAAAATTTATTCAGGATAATGTGAGAATGTCTGTACGTCAGCTGAAACTCTGTAGAAGTTGGGTGATGCAACAGGACAATGACAATTTGATCAGATCTAATTTTATGGCAAATTAATGCAGAAAACCATTACAAATCCTTTGCTAATATATATAATATACTGTCTTAATGTTCTTATAGTGTGTCCAGTCCATTCATTCTATTCTTTCTGTTGTGATGTCATTGGATATACTGTATCTAGCATTGTAAAAACCTGTAATGTTGTTGCATTTTAAACTATTAAAAATCTACAAAAAAAAAAAAAGATGTGTGTGTTTCAAAGATAAAGTTGTTCCTGAAAATTAATAAATTAAATTTACCCTAATTTTAATGCCATAACTCAAGGTAGCAGTAATTCTGGAGTTTGTTGTAAATTCTTTTACATTATTATACTGCGTTGATGCTTTTAATAGATTAAGACTCTAGAAAAACTCATCTAGGAGGATTAATCTGCTTCTTAGTAGAGCGCAATCTAAAATAATTTCTGTCTGCCAGCAGATTGTTGTATTGTATTTGTAAAAAAATAGATTCACATTTTTAATCGTATTTTATGTCGTTATCGTATTTTGTCTTAAATACATTTCGGTGAGTGTAATGCAATCACTTTTAATGTTAAACTTGTTTAAATTGTGTAATTTTTCTACATTAGACCGTTCAGGATGGAGGATCGTAAAACAATTAATACTAAAAATTTACAGGAGAATGTGTGTTTTTTTTTAACTTCATTTTCATTTGGTGCTTCAAACATAGACACCAGTATTACCAATAAAGTACTAAACAATTCATGTATAGCTCTGAGTAATAATAATAATAATAATAATCATTAATAATAATAATAATAATAATAATAATAATAATAATAAAATTGAGTGGTATTTGTGAATAATTAATAATACCAGTGATGCCATGCAACAGAATCAGAGACAAAGTGCAAATGCAGTTTCATCTAGAAGAACCTCTGGTATACCACCAACACGGGTGCTAAACATCTACAGCCATGTACCATCAGTCCTGTATCATGCCAACAGTAAAGTATCCTGAGAACATTCATGTGTGAGGTTGCTTCTCAGCCAAGAAGGTGGCTTCACTCACAATTTTGCCTAAGAACATAAAGAATGGTACGAAAACATCCTCTGATAGTAACTTCTCCGAACCATCCAAGAACAGTTTGGGGTTGAACAATGCCTTTTCCAGCATGATGGAGCACCTTGACGTAAGGCAAAAGTTAGTTAAAGTGGAGTGGGGAAGAAAACATCAAACTTTTGGGTTCATGGCCAGGAAGGTCCCAAGACCTTAATCCCATTGAGAAATGATGGTCAATCTTCAAGATTTAGGTGGACAAATTCTGACAAACTAAGCATTGATTATTATCAAGAATGAGCTGCTATCAGTCAGGATGTGGCCCAGATGTTGATTGATAGCATGCCAGGACTAATTGCAGAGGTCTTGAAAAAGAAGGGTCAACACTGCAAATAGTGACTCTTTGTATGAACTTAATGTAATTGTCAATAAAAGCCTTTTAGACTTATTAAATCCGTATAATTACACTTCAGTTTACCATTATAACATCCAGCAAAATATCTAAAAATACTGAGGCAACAGATTTTGTGAAAATTAATATTTGTATCATTCTCCAAACATTCTCCATCCACACACATACAAGAAATGAAGCAATCTACATTGTTTCTTTTCCTGCAGGTTCAGACTGTGCACCAAACAAGCAGTGTGTTCTGTAAATAGTCATGGTAGTAATATTTATTTGCCAGTTACTACATGCACACACATCATTGACTTGACTACTACTTGACTTGATTTACAGTATAAGTAAACACACTGACCTGTAATCCACAACTGGCTACCTTTTCTATTTCTCAAAAATTTCAAATGAAGTGCCAAGAGATGACTGCTGTCATTCAAGTCAGCTGCAGTCTTCTGGTCAGGTGAATTTAGTTTTAAATTTATTTTTAGAATTTGTATTTGAATGCATTTTGTTCTTATAAAATTGAGAATTGCATTTTCAATGTTGTGAACGGGAAAGAAAATACAAAGTCATGGTCATTTGTTTAACACAAATTTGAAATCAGGGTGTGGTTATTTTGTAAGAAATGGAAGTAAAAACTCCGAGCACTTGTAGTTGAGTAATGTTTCAGAAGAGGATTTGTCCTGTCCTGCGTGCATCGACATCTTTACAAATCCTGTTGTTCTGCAATGTACTCACACTATCTGTAGTGGAGTATTTCAAGTGTAGGATTACTGGGAGTCCAAAGGAGCTGAAGAATGTCCAGTTTGTAGAATAAGATCATTCAGTAATGATCCTCCCTTAAACTTGGTCCTAAGGAACTTGTGTGAGACTTTCATACAGGAGAGAAGTCAGAGATCTTCAGCAGCATCTGAAACTGTCTGCACAGTGTATAGGTGTGGTATAGGATATTCTTAAATTTCATTCAAAGCATTTAGTGAACTCATGGTTAATATAAAACATTAATGTTAATTTAAATGTGTAATCTGCAATAACAGTATGAATTGAAGAAAACTTTTTTTTGGTTTCACTATAATTCTAATTGCCGTTCCCAAAGTGCTCATAGTCTGTGAATGAGCATGTGAGTGTGTGTGTGTGTGTGTGTGTGTGTGTGTGTGTGTGTGTGTGTGTGTGTGTGTGTGTGTGCCCTGCAATAGATTGGGTTACATTTTTGAAAAAGTAACTTACTAACTAATTACTTGAATGGCGGACCTAATGCGTTAGATTACTCGTTACATCAAAAAAAGTAATCCAGTCTGCACAGTTAGAAATTCAAATACAGGCATTGCTCTCTCATTGAAAAACTCTAAGAAGACACCAGAGATCAAAGACCCTCATCACTGTGTGGAAAAGTCAGCATGTAGGTAACTAAAACAACAACAACAACAACAACCACAAATGTATATTGCCACAGAATTTACTATTAAATAAGACACATAAGGAAACCCATTTCTACTCCACAGGTTAGGCAAACAGTAATTTGAGGAAAATATCATATCCATCCATCTAGGAAATTCTATAGTCTAACTACACTGTAAACCCGAAGAAGTTGGCAGTAATCCAATTGTAATCAGTTACATAACTTTTTTTTTAAAGTAATGATGTTTCCAATTTTAAGTAAACAGAACTATCAGTTTTTGAGTTTGTTGTCCTCATTCATATTAATTGTTATTTACTTGCATTACTGAGTAGCCTAACTCATACTATATTTTTTTTAGTTGTTGCAAATTAAATAAATTGTTGTTGGTCTTTCACCTGCTCCTGGTCGCCACACTCCTACACTGTTTTATATCTTATGTCCGAATCACCCTAGTCACAAATAAATGTTCTCACATTAACAGACACATAAGAGGAAGTTCAATAGTTGTCATGGCTATTGCTTTCTCTCTTGATGTCCACTTAAAGAGAAATGTTAAAAAAGAATGTGCAGGTTATGATTTTTTCCCCTTACCTTTACTTCATCACTATTACTCTATCTGAAATGAGCATAAATATGCTGAATACATGGATAAACAGTGGTATTTGTAACTGAAATATGTGTCAGGTTATAGTTAAAAATGTAAAAAAAAAAAAAAAATACATTGACTGACTAGTTGAGACAGACTGGAGGAGTGTAATTATCACTTTAATCCAAACACAGTACGTACGATTGTCTTTCTGGTGCACCCGGCTGGCGATTATGCAGGATGCTTGGGCCCATTCATAATCAACTATTATTATTATTATTATTATTATTATTATTATTATTATTATTATATAATAATAATAAAAATTTAAAAATAAAAAAATTTATTGTCGTAATTATAATAATTTATTTATCTATTTATTCATTTTTATTTTAATTATTTATATATTTCAGAGCCCGGATCAATGCCTGTCATGAACGGGTATTACTAGCGGTTCGGGCGGATGTTATTGCCATGGGCACAGAGGGTAGGCATAAGCGCAGAGGGGTTGTTCTTAAACATAAAAGTCTATTATTAATTAACAAAAAAGAAATGAACAAAATACACACATGGGCTCTTTCACACACACACACACACACACACACACATAGTCTCTTTAAGGATATAGGGTCTCTTTTAACATACACAGATTCTTGAAAACGACACATTCTTTAAGGCGAATAGAAACTCATTGAGCTGCCATGAGGAGACACTAGAGGCTAACAGGGGACGCTAGAGGCTAACAGGGGAACACGGTAGGGGTCAAGGGGAACACGCTAGGGGTCAAGGGGAACACGCTAGAGGTCAAGGGGAACACACTGGAGGTCAAGGGGAACACACTAGAGGCTAGGGGGAGAGAGAGTAAACTAAAGGGTACACTTACACATATAACAAGACCATTCAGAACCCATATAAACAAACCAAAGTAAAAAAAACACAATCAAAACAAAACCTAATCAAATCCAAACACACTGACTGTATTAATGCTCGACCCAGTTTCCCAGAACAATAAGCTATTTATAACACTAATAATGAGCTACAGTACCTCGGTTCAGGTGAGCACCAGAACCAATGTAACCGAATAACAAAAAACTACAAAAAAACAAACAAACATATGCACACAGTGCCCTCTAGGGGTGGTCCCTTACATGCCCTCATATCCCTAGCAACATGGACAGTGGGAATATGCAACTACTTTTCAGCAAAGTGCATAAATGCATTGTGGTGATGAAATCAATCAAGCATAATCAATGCAGTAAACATGATTTAAAACCACAAACCCATTACCGTACTTTTCCTTCTCACATCTTTGGAGAGGATATTTGATCTCACAGAGACATATTAAGAGATAATACAGGCCATTAATAAGTCAGAAAAACACGTGGTTACCATCTTGGAAATGAAAATGAAACTGAGCATGTGGACTGATAACAACAGCAAAAGACAATGGCATCTATTTTTCCAGAAGAGGATTTGTCGTGTCCTGTGTGCATTGAAATCTTTAAGGATCCTGTCCTTTTATGTTGTAGTCACAGTATCTGTAAAGTGTGTTTGCAGCAGTACTGGGAGACCAAATGGGCCAAAGAATGTCCAGTTTGTAGGAAAAGATCAAGAAGGAACGATCCTCCCTTAAACAGGGCCTTAAAGAACCTGTGTGAGACTTACTTACAGGAGAGAAGACAAAGATCTTCATCACCATCTGAAATAATCTGCAGTTTGCACAGTGAGAAACTCAAACTCTTCTGTCTGGATGATCAGCAGCTGGTGTGTGTGGTGTGTCGGGATTCAAGAAAACACACCCATCACAAATTCTGGCCCATCGATGAGGCTGTAACAAATCACAAGGTAAATGTGCAAATGCATAAAAAGACATACTGTATCCATAGACTTCATTCTCTAAGTGATTTTTTTTAATATCAGTTTTATAAAAACTTATAAAAACACCACGCACAAGTTAAGCTCTGCTGATGAAACCGGTAAGTCTATAGGTTAAGATTTTATTCAAAGCTGGAATTCCCCTGGTATTTGTTCAAAAAGAAATTAACATTTATCATTTAACATTTAATAACATAATAACATTTACCATTTATCATGACTCTCTTAGTCTCCAGGCATGATTTGAAGAATACGATGAATACGATGACTAAATGTTGAAATTGAAATTACTGATATCTGTCCTTGGTACTTATACCAAATACTAATATATTTATCAAATATAGTCATATACACACGTGGAAAAAATTGCTGGTACCCTTCGGTCAATGAAAGAAAAACTCACAATGGTCACAGAAATAACTTTAATCTGACAAAAGTAATAATAAATAAGAATTCTATGAATGTTAACCAATGAAAGTCAGACATTGCTTTTCAACCATGCTTCAACGGAATTATTTAAAAAAATGAACTCATGGAACAGGCCTGGACAAAAATGATGGTACCCCTAACTTAATAGTTTGTTGCACAACCTTTTGAGGCAATCACTGCAATCAAACGATTCCTGTAACTGTCAATGAGACTTCTGCACCTCTCTGCAGGTATTTTGGCCCACTCCTCATGAGCAAGCTGCTCCAGTTGTTTCCGGTTTGAAGGTTGCCTTTTCCGGACAGCATGTTTCAGCTCCTTCCAAAGATGCTCAATAGGATTGAGGTCAGGGCTCATAGAAGGCCACTTTAGGATAGTCCAATGTTTTCCTCTTAGCCATTCTTGGGTGTTTTTAGCTGTGTGTTTTGGGTCATTGTCCTGTTGCAAGACCCATGACCTGCGACTGAGACCCAGCTTTCTGACACTGGCCAGCACATTTCTCTCTAGAATCCCTTGATAGTCTTGAGATTTCATTGTACCCTGCACAGATTCAAGACACCCTGTGCCAGATGCAGCAAAGCAGCCCCAGAACATAACAGAGCCTCCTCCATGTTACACAGTAGGGACAGTGTTCTTTTCTTGATATGCTTCATTTTTCCGTCTGTGAAGATAGAGCTGATGTGCCTTGGCAAAAAGTTCCATTTTTGTCTCATCTGTCCATAGGACATTCTCCCAGGAGCTTTGTGGCTTGTCAACATGTAGTTTGGCATATTCCAGTCCGGCTTTTTTATGATTTGTTTTCAACAATGGTGTCCTCCTTGGTCGTCTCCCATGTAGTCCACTTTGGCTCAAACAACGACGGATGGTGCGATCTGACACTGATGTTCCTTGAGCATGAAGTTCACCTTGGATCTCTTTAGAAGTCTTTCTGGGCTCTTTTGTTACCATTCGGATTATCCGTCTCTTTGATTTGTCATCAATTTTCCTCCTGCGGCCAGGTCCGGGGAGGTTGGCTACAGTCCCATGGATCTTAAATTTCTGAATAATATGTGCAACTGTAGTCACAGGAACATCTAGCTGCTTGGAAATGGTCTTATAGCCTTTACCTTTAACATGCTTGTCTATAATTTTCTTTCGAATCTCCTGAGACAACTCTTTCCTTCGCTTCCTCTGGTCCATGTTGAGTGTGGTACATACCATGTCACCAAACAACACAGTGACTACCTGGAGCCCTATATATAGGCCCACTGACTGATTACAAGATTGTAGACACCTATGATGCTAATTAGTGGACACACCTTGAATTAACATGTCCTTTTGGTCACATTATTTTCAGTATTTTCTAGGGGTACCATCATTTTTGTCCAGGCCTATTCCATGAGTTTATTTTTTTAAATAATTCTGTTGAAGCATGGTTGAAAAGCAATGTCTGACTTTCATTGGTTAACATTCATAGAATTTTTTTTAATTATTACTTTTCTCAGATTAAAGTTATTTCTGTGACCATTGTGAGTTTTTCTTTCATTGACCGAAGGGTACCAACAATTTTGTCCACGTGTGTATAGGCCCACTGACTGATTACAAGATTGTAGACACCTGTGCTGCTAATTAGTGGACACACCTTGAATTAACATGTCCCTTTGGTCACATTATTTTCAGTATTTTCTAGGGGTATTTTCTAGGGGTATTTTTAAATAATTCCGTTGAAGCATGGTTGAAAAGCAATGTCTGACTTTCATTGGTTAACATTCATAGAATTTTTTTTAATTATTACTTTTGTCAGATTAAAGTTATTTCTGTGACCGTTGTGAGTTTTTCTTTCATTGACCGAAGGGTACCAACAATTTTGTCCACGTGTGTAGTCACCAAATATTTCTGTTGTCCTTACAGAAGTATATCTTTGTTATTGAAAACAGGCACAATACAAGTCCTGGGGAAAATTTTATTACTCTAGACTATACTTGCCAGAGAAACAAGATCACTATTTTAGAAGGGTTAAATTATTGCCCTGGATCAAGCAAAGAATAAAACTGGAACTGATTTAAGCACTGTCCATCATATTATGAATTCTGGAAAGATAGTGCTGAACCATCAACTTTATGAGAGAAATGTGGTTGGAATCCCATCCCAGGAGGCTTAGGGCACGAGGCGGGGTAAACCCTGGATAGGGTGTCAATTCATCACAGGGCACACACACATACACTCACAGACTCATTCATGCACTACGGGCAATTTGGGAACGGCAATTAGCCTAATCTGCAGGTCTTTGGACTGTGGGAGGAAACCGGAGTACCTGGAGAAAACCCACCAAGCATGGGGAGAACATGCAAACTCCATGCACACAGAGACGGGAATTAAGCCTGGCTGGGAATCAAAGCCCGACCTTGGAGGTGCAAGGCGACAGTGCACTACTACATAGTATTGAACTTTCAATGTTACATTCCCTCAGTATTTCCATACACTGTATTTTGTTTGGATTTGTTGCAGGAGGAGCTCAAAACTGCACTGAAGGGTCTGCAGGAGAAAATTAAGATCTTTAAAGACTGTAAACTGAACTGGACTCAGACTGCAGAATTTGTAAAGGTTAGAATCAATACCCTGGTTTTGATGTTATCATTATATTTTTATATTTCATTTTATTTTCTCTTCACTGCAGATTCAGGCCAAACACACAGAGCATCAGATTAAGGAGGAGTTTGAAGAGCTTCACCAGTTTCTACGAGATGAAGAGGCAGCCAGGATCGCTGCACTGAGAGAGGAAGAGGAGCAGAAGAGTCAGATAATGAAGGAGAAAATGGAGAAGCTGAGCAGAGACATATCATCTCTTTCAGACACAATCAGAGCCATAGAAGAGGAGATGAGTGCTGAAGACGTCTCGTTTTTACAAGTGAGGATCATTTAGTCAGTAGGAGGCTCATTTAGTCATACTGTAAGAAATTAAAACTTCTTTCCATCATCAGAAACATCACAGTTCGGTGGTGTAAAAATGTAAATCATATCGACTGATGTTTGTCTTATTGTTTCACAGAACTACAAGACCACAGTGAAAAGGTGAGTGATGTGGTTCCTGTCTCTCTCTCAGTGTTTCTAAATCCAATTATACAGCAGCACTGACTCCTGAATGTTTTTGC
Source organism: Clarias fuscus (assembly GCA_030347435.1). Classification (NCBI taxonomy): domain Eukaryota; kingdom Metazoa; phylum Chordata; class Actinopteri; order Siluriformes; family Clariidae; genus Clarias; species Clarias fuscus. The sequence continues at coordinate 11,217,795 of CM059209.1, read as the reverse complement.
AGAGCCCAGTGTACACTGCAGCATCCAGAGGAGCTTTCAGGAGCACTGATCCATGTGGCAAAACATCTGGCCAACCTGAAGTTCAGAGTGTGGGAGAAGATGCAGCACATAGTCCAATACAGTAAGGCTCTTTCTTTTTTCCCGTGATGTTTGTGTGAAGTTTATAGATGGACACACCAGGTTACACATATTTATATAACATATAAAACAACATGAAGTACAATACAAAAGCTTTGAAAAACTGTGTGTGTGTGTGTGTGTGTGTGTGCGTGTGTGTGTGTGTGTATTCTCAGCACCTGTAACTCTTGACCCCAACACTGTTCATTCTGGACTCATTGTATCTGATGATCTGACCAGTGTGAGACTCAATGATGAGAAACAGAAACTTCCTGATAATGCAAAAAGATTTGATGAATTCCCATGTATACTGGGCTCTCTGGGCTTTAACTCAGGCATACACTGCTGGGATGTTGAAGTTGGAGACTCTACATGGTGGTTTGTGGGTATTATGACAGAATCTGCCCAGAGAACCGGTAAGATATACTCCAGAAGTGGAATCTGGTGTGTGTTGTATTATAAAGGTGAATATAGAGCATGTTCTACACCTCGGACAGACACTCACCTCTCAGCAACACAGAAACTGCAGAGGATTAGAGTGCAGCTGGACTGGGACAAAGGAGAGCTCTCATTCTGTGATCCACTTGCTAACATACACATACACACTTTCATCCACAGATTTACTGCAAAAGTACTGCCATTTTTAGCTGCTGCATGTAAAGATTCTCCTCTGAAAATCCTCCCACTTCAGTGCTCTGTAACAGTGAATGAGATCAATTAGTGTCAGACCAAAAGCAATGGTCACAAATAAGCCACATACCATTATAGCGGACGCTTACTACAATTCCCAGCATGCAACAGCTCTAACCATTCACACCTGTTTGTAATCAACAACAGGTATAAATAGAACTCAGAATCAGAGTGTTGTGAAGTATATGCTCTCATGGGTCTTCTCCAGACATTGTAGATCAATCTACAGTATGATCTGTGTCTTTTGTGCATGACCCTCTTTGACTGCAACTTGTTTGATCTTGTTCATGTTGTTTGTGAATCAACCAACCTCATCCTGTTTATTGACCATTGTTTTTGATTACCATGTTTGTATTTGATTGCCAGTTTTAAGTTTATTAAGTTTTAAGTTTTTGTGTGTTTGTGTGTTGTTGTTTCTGAAAGTTTCTGTCACCAAAACAAATTCCTTGCATGTGCAAACATACTTAGTAATAAAGTTATTTCAGATTCCGATTCTGATTTACCTGCAGTTGCATCCAACCATGTCTAATCCTAACAGAGGTGTTAAAAAATTTAAGAAAGTTTGTTCCTTTTCAAGAGCTACACTCAATGCTGCGTGGAAACGCTATGGGAACATCTCTTTGTTCTCTGGTTGTGAAGCCTGTGTGTATCAAACACGCTGAATACTTCGGCTTATAACATCAGTCAGATGATGTCATCCGATAAGGTGTACTTATAAATAGGAGTGAACCGGAAACATCCTCAGATCTTTTTGTCTTCAGGTCCACTTTGTGTTTGCATGTGTGTGTGTGCAAGCGGATAACAAAAGGAAAAAATAACAGCATTAACTCACTGATATGGCGGAGTTGGTTAAGAGATGCGTGCCTCCGTGTGATAGATCTCTTTCGGAGGACAATCTCGATGAATATAGTTTTGAATGCTTGGGGGAAGAACACGCTCACCTCGGGCTTCAGGGAGACTGTGAGTATTGCGATCTCCCTATTAAGGTGCTTTGTGCGCGGACAAGAGAAACTGCAAGCCGCAGCGCATTCCTGGGGCTCGCGTGTTGATTTGGCAGAAGCACACGAGACGGAATTCCCCCTTTCTCTCACGCTCTCTCCGGATCAGGAAGTTTTAGCGTCCGCTTCTCAAGCGCGTTCTGGCGCTTCTTGTGAAGGGGTGGAAGAGTCTTCCTCTCTTGCTTCTATGGAAGTAGCCTCCTCACAATGCTCCTCCAGTGTTGACAGAGCGTTTGAGGAATTATTGGAAGTTATAACGCGTGCGGTTCACTGCACACCATGGCGGTTTTGCAGGCCTACCAGGCTGACCTGCTGAAGGACCTGAGCCCGGCGGGGCTATTGATGAGAGAGCGTTTGCAGAGCTACTCCGAGCCACAGATCTGTCTCTCCGTGCAACCAAGCAGACGGCCCGTGCTGTTGGCCATTCTATGGCTGCCATGGTATCCATGGAGAGGCATCTGTGGCTGAACCTCACAGGCATCAAGGATAGGGATCGTGCTGTCCTCCTTGATGCCCCCGTCTCGCCTTCCGACCTTTTTGGCGACACTGTTAATTCCGGCGCCACTAAGTTTCGGGAGGCAAAATTATACGGCACCATCGGCCACCTGGTCCTGACCAGGTCTGGCCCCTATAAGGTGTGAGGTGCAGAAGGAGAGCGTGACCAGCCGCGCACCCCCTCGTAAAGACTCCCTCGAAAAGACCGGACCTGAGGAGCATCCTCTCTACAAATAGGAAGTCCTGAGGCTTGTGCGCCCAGGGCCGTGGGGGTGTCTCCCCCCGGGGAGGGGCGCCTGGATTTCCCTCACAGAATAGGGTCTCCTCCCTGGCACTCCCAGGAGTTCAAACCCCGCCACCACTGGTGTTTCAGGGAGCATCGGTCTCCAACGAAATGTTGGGTGTTCAGCCATCTCCTGCCATACTTCAGGATACCGAACATCTAAAACTGGAACATGGAAACTACTGCCAGGCGTATCTCCTTGGGTACAAAGGACTGTAGCCACAGGCTACAGGATTCAGTTTGCACATCGTCCTCCACATCGAGAGATGGGGAGTTGCATCCGATTTTAGATCTTCACGGCTTCATTGACTGTCAAAATTATTGCTTCTCAAATCCAACCAGAGGATTAGTTTGTGACAATCGACCTCAAGGGCGCATATTTCCATATAGAAATATTGCCTCAACACCTAAGGTTTGCTTTTGGGGGCGAAGCTTACCAGTATCAGGTCATTCCATTTGGCCTAGTTCTGTCACCCTGCACATATCCACAATGCATGGATACGGTCCTTATTGATAGCGCCCCATTGGCCAACCAGAGTGTGGTTCTCGGATCTAATATCTCTCCTCGACGGCTCACCCTGGGTGATTCCAGTGAGGAGGGATCTTCTGTCTCAGGTGTCACAATATTTCATCCCTGGCCCAAGTTCTGGAACCTTCACGTCCGGCCCCTGAAGGGGACCAACTAAGAGATGCTGGTCTTCCAGCCAGCGTAATTGAAACTATTCTAAATGCCAGGGCTCCCTCCACTAGAACGCCCTCAAATGGAGTGTATTTGAAAGTTGGTGCATGACAAGACATGTAGACACAGTCCACTGCCAGATTGTTTCTGTGCTGGAGTTTCTGCAAGAAAAGTTGTCCTCGGGCTTATGCCCTAGTACTCTCAGAATGTACCTAGCTGCTATTTCGGCTTGTAACGCTCTGAGCGATGGGGTTTCTGTGGGAAAGCACCATTTAGTTGCCCGTTTTATTCGTGGAGCTAAACGGTTGAGGCCGCCCACTTGAGCGACGGTCCCTTCGTGGAAATAGCTATTGTGCTTGAAGGCCTGGTTGACAAGATGGTTTTTCTTATGGCTATTACTTCTTTGAAGAGGATTGGGGATCTGCAGGCTCTGTCAGTCTCCCCATCCTGCCTAGACTTTGCCCCTGGGCTAGTCAAAGCTATTCTGCATCTTCACCCGAACTATCTTCCAAAGGTTCCATTCTCGACCATGCACTCAGTCTTTCTCAAAGCCTTCTGTCCTCCACCTTTCACAGCTCCAGTATGTCCAGTGTCCAGTATGTGCTCTTCAGATTTACGTCCACCGCACTAGTCAGTGGCGTAAGTCAGAGCAGCTTTTCATTTGCCATGGGGGCCACAACCGGGGGGGGGGGGACGGCCGCCACTAGACAGACGCTGTCACATTGGGTGAGAGATGCTATTGCCCTAGCCTATGAGGCACATGGTCACACTTCGCCTCTGGGAATCAGGGCTCATTCGACCAGGGGGATTGCCTCATCAATTGCTCTGGCAAGAGGCGTCCCCTTGCAGCAGGTGTGTGATGCAGCGGGCTGGTCCTCTCCGCACACGTTTGTTAGATTTTATAGTCTGGATGTCAATGCTACTCTGGGCTCGCGGATCCTCGAGTCAGCATCTCAGAGCTAGGTCTGGGACCTCCTTGGCTATTGGGCGCACTCGCTACACAACCGGGAACAAGATGCTGCACTTCAATGCCACACTGCTGGCGTGCCTGGACGTCCTTTCAGAGAAAATTGACCTGAAGATGTTTCCTGTTCAGTCCTATTTATAACCTGCAGGTGCATCGGATGAGATCACATGACTGAGGTTATAAGCCGAAGTATTCTGCGTATTTGATACACACAGGCTTCACAACCGGAGAACAAAGAGATGTTCCCATAGCGTTTCCACGCAGCATCTCGTTCCCGCTTTATCAGGGAACAGGGTTACAGATAAGTAACCCGAGACGTTTTATTTGGTAAGATGAAACTCTACTTTATTTACAATTGCCTAGTTTCTTATTTAAGAATTTAATTGCATTCAATTTTATACAAAGCCACTATAATGCACTTAATTTTACCCAATATCGCAATTTCATTTTAATATGCCTCAAGTCCAATGGCATTTCTCCCATGGTCATGAAAAGTTTAGGAACTTTTAGGAATGAACTGTCTCACAGCAAGGTGCTTTTGTCTGCACAATATCTAACTTTCTTGCACATTTTTTGGCTTCTGATCCACATACATAACACCCATAGTCAAGTACAGATCTTATCATTGCTTGATATATTAAATGCTTGGTCTTGCTGTCCCAGCAGTTTTTTATTTCTTTTTTGCCTACCCTTATTTCATCTCATATACCGCTGTATCCTGTATTCGGGGATGCTGGGGGCCTGGAGCCTATACCTGGAGACTTAGGGCATGAGGCAGAGTACATCCTGGACAGGTGTGTAGAGAGTTAAATGTCTTTGCAGACCCATATCAAGGTCTATGCATTTTTTATGTGAATTTCTATTGTGATTTTAATCGGTTTAAACTTATAATTATAAGTTCTTATTATAAAAATTAGAAAGTACCAGGATTGTGTCCTTTTAATTAAATCAGGCACTAGTGCAAGTCATACTGCTATTTAGAATGAATCAACACATTTTATGACCAGATTTAAGAATTCAACAGCATTCTGAAATGTTTACTGTACATTTGAAGCTTCATTGAAACTGCCACACAGGGCACACATACAGTATACACACATTACGGGCAATGCCTAATCTGCATGTCTTTGGTCCAAACCCACCAAGCAGGAGGAGAACATGTAAACTTTATGCACACAGAGACAGGAATCGAACCTGGCCAGGAATCAAACCTGGACCCTGGAGGTGCAAGGCGACAGTGCTAACCACTACACCACTGTGCCGCCTGCAAAATGCAGAGTAATGTCTGCTAAATGCAGAGTAATCCAGTTTTTTTAAACAAAATATTTCTTATTTATATTATTTATATTTGAATGCATTTTATATAATGCATCACATTTTTAGTGTTTCGAAACAGAAAAAGACAAACTGGGACATGTAGGCTAAGTCATGATAATGTGCTTAACACAAATCTATAAGTGGTTATTTTCTCAGTAATAGATATGAAACTATGAGCACTTGGAGGAAATTCCAACAGGTAATAAAAATGGCATCTGTTTTTTTTTTTTTTTCAGAAGAGAATCCTACGTTCAGTCACCGTATCTGTAAATGTGTGACACTTTCTTACAGGACAGAAGTCAGAGATTTTCATCAGCATTTGAAACAGTCTGCAGTCTGCAAAGGAAGAAATTCAAACTCTTATGTCTGGAAGATCAACAGTTGGTGTGTGTGGTGTGTCAGGATTCTGCCAACGAGAAAGTAACAGATCACAAGGTAAACGGGTAAACACATGTAACGACAGGTTCACAGACATTACTCTCTCATTAAAAAAATATAAGAAGACACCAGAGATTTTACAATTTACTTCTTAAAATTTACTATTAAATAATAAGGAGGACTTTGAGAAACTTCACCAGTTTCTATGAGATGAAAAGGTAGCCAGGATCGCTGCACTGAGAGAGGAAGAGGAGCAGAAGAGTCAGTTAATGATGGAGAAGATCGAGAAGCTGAGCAGAGACGCATCATCTCTTTCAGACACAATCAGAGCCATAGAAGAGGAGATGAGAGCTGAAGACGTCTCGTTCTTACAAGTGAGGATCATTTAGTCAGTATTTATGCTGTGAGAAGATAAAACAGAAATGTCACTTTTCAGTGTGGTAAAAATGTAAATAATATTTGATTTGTTGTTTGCTTTGTTGTTTAGTTGTTTGTTTTGCTAATGTTGTTGTTTGCCTTATTGTTTTACAGAACTACAAGACAACAGGGAAAAGGTGAGTGATGTGGTTTCTGTCTCTCTCGTTCTCTATGTTTCTGAATCCAAACCCACAACAACACTGACTCCTGAATGTTTTTGCAGAGCCCAGTGCACAATGCAGCATCCAGAGGAGCTTTCAGGAGCACTGATCCATGTGGGAAACATCTGGCCAACCTGAAGTTCAGAGTTTGGGAGAAGATGCAGCACATAGTCCAATACAGTAATATACTTTGTCTTCTCCATCAAGGTCTCATAAAAAATGAACAATAGAAATTACAAATATGCGATTTCTACTGTTCTACTTTAATAGTCAAAGTAATTAATTTTCACATGTACAATGTGATGAGAACTCACAGGATTAAGTCTAAACAGCAGTGTGGCCATGAGAAATCAATTATTGAAAAAAGGCTCAGTTTGTCCAGAAAAATAGATTTGAGGGAAGGAAAAGGTTATATGCTGATGTACACGATTCCAGAGTGAAGGGCGTGTCAGGGTAAGAATGGAAGCATATGAAGAGATGCACCCATTGTGCACAGGGCCCATGTACATGCCGGTACTCGACAAGTTTCTGCACTTACATACAAAATGACTACAAATTTAATTAAACAATATTGAAGATATCTTGTAATTTTTTAACATTTCAACATTTGCTATATTTTGGTGTCACTGTTAATGCTAGTATGTATAACAAAATAATATGCAATATTGACCATTCACCAGTTATTGTATCTACTTTATTACTAAATATTAAACTTTCATTGTATTTTGTTTTGTTTTATTTCAGGAGGAGCTCAAAACTGCACTGAAGCCCCTACATGAGGAACCTAACATCTTTAAAGCCTGTAAACTGAACTGGACTCATACTGCAGAATTTATAAAGGTTAGAATCAATAACATAGCATGGTTTTGATTATATTTTACTTTAGTAATCAGTTATATTTAATTTTATTTTTTATCATCACTGCAGATTCAGGCCCAACACACAGAGCAGCAGATTAAGGTGGAGTTTGAGAAGCTTCATCAATTTCTACGAGATGAAGAAGCAGCTAAGATCGCTGCACTGAGAGAGGAAGAGGAGCAGAAGAGTCAAGTGATGATGGAGAAGATTAAGAAGCTGAGCAGAGACATATCATCTCTTTCGGAAACAATCAGAGCCATAGAAGAGGAGATGAGAGCTGAAGACGTCTCATTCATACAAGTGAGGATCATTTAGTTAGTATTTATACTGGAGGACAAGAAAACATCTTTCGAATTAAGAGAAACATAACATTTCTTTGGTGTAAAAATGTAAATCATATCCACTTATATTTGTCTTGTTGTTTAACAGAACTACAAGGCTACAGTGAAAAGGTGAGTGATGTGGGTCATGTCTTTCACGTTCTCAAATCCTTGTATGTATTGACTCCTGAATGATAATAATAATAATAATAATAATAATAATAATAATAATAATAATAATAATAAGTTTTATTTATATAGCGCCTTTCCAGAGCTCAAGGACACTTTACAATTTTACTAATGTAAACATAGTCCAAAACAGACATTAAAGTACAGATGTGTGTGTGTGGGGGGGGGGGGGGGGGGGACCGGAAATACAAAACAAGACATAAAAGACAGACATACAGAGGATTGAACCAAAGGAGTTCATAGTTCATTCCAACGAGTCAGACATATAACATTCAGAAAACAAGTGAGTTTTGAGTAAAGATTTAAATACTGATAGATTGTTACCAGAACGGAGAGAGTGTGGTAGAGAATCTTGGTACAATGACACTAAATGATCCCATTGAAGAGAGGCGGTACCGAGGGACAGCAAGAAAGCCAGAATCAGAAGAACGAAGTGAGTGAGTCGGGATGTAGTGGACAAGCAGTTTTGAAAAACCAGGCCATTTAAAGATTTAAAAACAAGGTGAAGAATACTGGGTAGGCTACTGGGAGCCAATGGAGATTATACAAGATTGGGGTTATATGAGCAGAGCGTTTAGTATGAGTGAGTATTCTAGCCACAGAGTTTTTAATATATTGCAATTTGGAGATGGAACTGGCAGGTAGACCAATGAAGAGGGCATTACAGAAATCAATGCATGATGAGACGAATGCATGGGTGACAGTTTCAGCATCTTCAGTTGGCCAATACGATGCAAGTGATAGAATGCAGATTTAGTGACAGATTTAATCTGAGACTGAAAGGAGCGTGTTGAGTCGAAGATAACTCCTAAATTTTTGACAGAAGTGGATGTTTTGATCTCACAAGTGACGTTGGTGGAAATATTGCTGGTGAGTGATGGGGTTCCAATAAAAATCATCTCTGTTTTATCCATATTAAGTTTTAGAAAATTGAAGTTAAGCCAATCTCTAATGTCCTTCACGCAGGCAGAAATTTTGTCAATTTGGGCAGATGAAGTAGGTGTACAGATAGAATAAAGCTGAATGCCATCAGCATAAAAGTGATAATAATAATAATAATAATAATAATAATAATAATAATTTTTATTTATATAGCGCCTTCCCAGAGCTCAAGGACACTTTACAATGAATAGAAAAAGGGGGACAAACAGACATTAAAAAAAAAAAAAAAAAAAACTAGGAGACAGACATACGAATCGAGCTGTAACATTCAGAAAACAAGTACGCTTTGAGTAGGGATTTAAATGCTGAGATGTTATTAACAGAACGGAGAGAGTGTGGTAGAGAGTTCCAGAGCTTAGGTGCAATAACACTAAATGATCTGCCCTCCATTGAAGATAGGCGGTACCGAGGGACAACAAGAAGGCCAGAGTCGGAAGAACGTAGTGAGCGAGATGAGATGTAGGGGACGAGCAAATTGAGGAGATAAGAGGGAGCTAAGCCATTTAAAGATTTAAAAACAAGGAGAAGAATTTTGAATTTAATACGGTAGTTAACTGGAAGCCAGTGGAGATCAAACAAGATTGGGGTTATATGAGCAGAGCGTTTAGTATGAGTGAGTATTCTAGCCGCAGAATTTTCAATATATTGTAACCTAGACATGGAGCTGGCAGGTAGACCAGTGAAAAGGGCATTACAGAAATCGTCTCGGGTTACTTGGCTGTAACCCTGTTCCCTGATAAAGCGGGAACGAGATGCTGCGTGAAAACGCTATGGGAACATCTCTTTGTTGCCCGGTTGTGAAGCTTGTGCATGTCAAACCCGCCGAATACCTTCGGCTTATAACCTGTGCAGGCATGACGTCACCGAACAAGGTGCACCTGCAGGTTATAAATAGGAGTGAACCGGAAACATCCTCAGGTCAATTTTGTCTGAAGGACGTCCAGGCACGCCAGCAGTGCGGCATCGGACCGCAGCATCTCGTTCCCGCTTTATCAGGGAACAGGGTTACAGCCAAGTAACCCGAGACGTTCCCTTTCAAAAGCTACACTCGATGCTGCGTGAAAACGCTATGGGAACGAGAATACCAATGCCGCCGCACTGCAAGTGTCTGGACCCCCAGGTTGTGTAGCGTGTGCGCACAAGCCGAGGAGGTCTCAGACCTAGCTCTGGGATGCTGACTCAAGGATCCGCGAACCTGGAGTAGCATTGACATCCAGACTATAAAATCTAACAAACGTGTGTGGAGAGGACCAGCCCGCCGCATCACACACCTGCTGCAGGGGTACGCCTCTTGCCAAGGCAATCGATGAGGCAATCCCCCTGGTTGAATGAGCCCTGATTCCCAGAGGCGAAGTGTGACCACGCGCCTCATAGGCTAGGGCAATGGCATCTCTCACCCAGTGTGACAGAGTCTGTCTAGTGGCAGCCGCCCCCCGGTTGCGACCCCCATGGCAAATAAAGAGCTGCTCTGATTTACGCCACTGGCTAGTGCGGTGGACGTAGATCCAAAGAGCACGTACTGGACACAGTAAGTGAAGTCTTTCCTGCTCCGGAGCTGTGAAAGGCGGAGGACAGAAGGCTTCGAGAACAACTGGGTGCATGGTTGAGAATGGAACCTTGGGAAGATAGTTCGGGTGAGGATGCAGAATAGCTTTGACTTGCCCAGGGGCAAAGTCTAGGAAGGATGGGGAGACTGACAGAGCCTGCAGATCCCCAATCCTCTTCAAAGAAGTAATAGCCATCAGAAAAACCATCTTAAGAGACAGAAGCTTGACAGGCGCTGACTCTAGTGGTTCGAACGGGGTGTCAGCCAGGCCTTCGAGTACGATAGTTAAGTCCCACGAAGGGACCGTCGCTCTAGTGGGCGGCTTCAACCGTTTAGCTCCACGAATAAAACGGGCAACTAAATGGTGCTTGCCCACAGAAACCCCGTCGTTCAGAGCGTGACAGGCCGAAATAGCGGCTACGTACGTTCTGAGCGCACTAGGGCAGAAGCCCGAGGACAACTTTTCTTGCAGAAACTCCAGCACTGAAACAATCTGGCAGTGAACTGGGTCTATGTGTCTTGTCATGCACCAATTTTCAAACACACTCCATTTGAGGGCATAAGTTCTCCTAGTGGAGGGAGCCCTGGCACTTAAAATGGTTTCAATTACGCTGGCTGAAAGCCCAGCCTGTCTCAGTTGGTCCCGTTCAGGGGCCAAACGTGAAGGTTCCAGAGCTCGGGCCGGGGATGAAGTATTGTGATAAAGATATTAGATCTGAGAACCACACTCTGGTCGGCCAATGGGGCGCTATCAATAAGAGGCGCAACCCTTGTTGACGGACCCTCGTCAGGACTCCCGGGAGCAGAACTATAGGCGGAAACGCATAAAGGCGTAACCTGGGCCACGTGTGGGCCATTGCGTCCACACCCAGGGGAGCTGGAGGAGTCAGAGAGTAGTAAAGGGGGCATTGTGCTGTCTCTTGTGAGGCAAAGAGGTCCACCTCTGCTATGTAAAATCTTTCCCAGATTTGACTGACTATTTCGGGGTGGAGCTTCCATTCCCCCTGTTCTACAGCTTGTCTGGATAGCAAGTCTGCTCCTACATTCATGTGCCCTGGAATGTAAATCGCCCTGAGGGACAGGAACTTGTCCTGTGCACAAAGCAGAACCTGGTGCGCTAGCTTGTTCAAGCGGCGCGAGCGCAGTCCACCCTGGTGATTTATGTACGAGACTACCGCAGTGCTGTCCACCCGCACTAGGACATGGTAGCCTCTCAACTGCTGGAGGAAGTGTTTCAGGGCCAGAAACAGAGCCATCATTTCGAGGCAATTGATGTGCCACGCGAGAAGATGACCTCTCCAGCTCCCTTGTGCTGGACGGCCGTCCAAGACCGCACCCCAGCCCATGAGGGAAGCGTCTGTCGTTAGCATCTTGCGACGACAAGACGGACCTAGAGTGGGACCCAAAGTCAGAAACCGGGGTCTGAACCACATAGAAAGGGTAGGAAGTAACCCTTATTAGCCTCTGGGGGTTGGCCCTTGAATGAAACCCCCTGGCTCTTAGCCACAGCTGAAACGCTCTCATGTGCAGAAGGCCCAAAGGTATCACCGTGGACGCAGCCGCCATGAGGCCTAAAGATTTCTGAAAGTGATGAACAGTGACCTTCTGGCCTAGCTTGATTCCCTTCAGGGTGTTGAGAATGGATTCGACACGAGCAGGAGACAACTGTGCCCCCATCGTGACCGAATCCCATGTGACACCCAAATATGTTGTCCTCTGAACAGGAAGGAGAACGCTTTTCATGGCGTTGAGTCTCAATCCTAAAGAATGAAGATGGGCTAGGACGACATCCCGATGTCGAAGCGCTAGCTCCTGAGACCGGGCCAGAATCAGCCAGTCGTCTATGTAATTCAAAATACGGATGCCCTGGAGTCGTAAAGGAGCCAGAGCTGCATCCATGCATTTTGTATATGTGCGGGGTGACAGAGCTAGGCCAAATGGAAGGACCCGAAACTGGTAAGCCTCGCCCCCAAAGGCGAACCTCAGGAACTTCCTGTGCTGTGGCAATATTTCTATATGGAAATATGCGTCCTTGAGATCGATTGTCACAAACCAATCCTCTAGTTGAATTTCAGAAACAATCATTTTGACAGTCAACATTTTGAATCTGGATTTCCTGAGATAGCGGTTCAAGCCGCGAAGATCCAAGATCGGACGCAACCCCCCCCCTCTCTTGGGCACCAAAAAGTACCGACTGTAGTAGCCCGACTCTCTGTCTGGAAGGGGAACATGTTCTATGGCCCCTTTGCCCAGCAGAGTCTTTAACTCCTGGGCCAGCAGATGTGCTCGGTCCGGTTTCACGGAAGTGGAGACCACGCCGTTGAAACGCGGAGGACGATGTGCAAACTGAATCCTGTAGCCTGTGCCTACAGTCTTTTCTACCCAAGGAGATATGCCTGGCAGTAGTTTCCACGCTGCCAGCTTCTCCGAAAGGGGCACGAGCTTTGACACTTCGGCTGGATGGGGGGGTGTTAGGTGTTGGGTATCCTGAAGTATGGCAGGAGATACCCAAACACCCAACTCTTCGTTGGAGACCGGCGCTCCCCGAAACACCAGTGGTGGCGGGGATTGAACACCGGCCTCCAGGGAGTGCCAGGGAGGAGGCCCTGCTTTGTGATGAAGATCCAGGCGCCCCTCCCTGGGGGGGGGGAACCCCCACAGCACCAGGCGCACGAACCTCAGGGCCTCTTCTTCGAAGAGAGGAAGCTCCTCAGGTCTGGTCTTTTTGAGGCAGATTTCTGGGAAGGGCGGCGAGCCCCACCCCAGTCTTTACGAGGGGGTGTGCGGCTGGTCACGCTCTCCTTCTGGACCTCACGCCTTATAGGGGCCAGACCTGGCCGGGGCCGGGTGGCCGACGGTCCCGGTTCTTGAGCACGGCGGGGAAGGAACCTCCCAAAAGCCTGTTCATATAGCTTCGCCTCCCGAAACCTAGTGGCGACAGAATTAACAGCGTCGCCGAAAAGGCCGGAAGGCGAGACGGGGGCATCAAGGAGGACAGCACGATCCTTATCCTTGATGCCCGAGAGGTTCAGCCACAGATGCCTCAAGGAAGAGGAGAGAGAGACGTTGAGGCTCCTCCCCCCGGCCACCCGACAGAAAACTGTCGTCTAATCTCGAACGCTTAGGGGAATCTCGCTGCTGCGGCCAGTCGATATGCAATCGCTCGACTGCACGCGTTATAACCTCTAATAAATCCTCATAAGCTCTGTGAGCACTGGAGGAGCGTTGTGAGGAGGCTACTTCCATGGAAGCGAGAGAGGAAGATTCTTCCGCTCCTTCACAAGAAGCGCCGGAGCGCGCTTGCGAAGTGGAAGCTAAAACTTCCTGATCCGGAGAGAGCGCGAGAGAAAGGGGGAATTCCGTCTCGTGCGCGTCTGCCAGATCAGCACGCGAGCCCCAGGAATGCGCCGCGGCTCGCGGTTTCTCTTTAAAGGAAGCGAGCCGCGCGCGAAGCACCTTAATAGGGAGAAGATCACAGTACTCACATTCTCCCTGAAGCCCGAGGCGAGCGTGTTCTTCCCCCAAGCACTCGAGACAAAACTCGTGAAGATCGCCCTCCGAAAGAGATCTATCACACGGAGGCACGCATCTCTTAAGCAACTCTGCCATATCGGTGAGTTAATGCTGTTATTTTTTTTATTTTGCTTTTGTTACGGCTTGCATGCACGCGCAAACACAAAGCGGTCCTGAAGACAAAAAGATCTGAGGATGTTTCCGGTTCACTCCTATTTATAACCTGCAGGTGCACCTTGTTCGGTGACGTCATGCCTGCACAGGTTATAAGCCGAAGGTATTCGGCGGGTTTGACATGCACAAGCTTCACAACCGGGCAACAAAGAGATGTTCCCATAGCGTTTTCACGCAGCATCGAGTGTAGCTTTTGAAAGGGAACAATGCTTGATGAGACAAATGCATGGATGACAGTTTCAGCATCCTTGGTACTGATGAAGGGACGCAGTTGGGCAATGCGTGTGTTAAAATGATAGTTAAGACTATGACGTTGAAGGATCAGACCAAGTGGGATTATGTAAATTGTGAATAATAGTGGGCCAAGAAGGGATCCCTGGGGAACACCTTGCTTCAGGGGGGACGGTAGGTAATCGAAAATCCTTAACAGAAATATAAAATTGTCTATCTGAGAGATAGGAAGAAAACCAAGAGAGAGCAGTACCAGAGATACCCAGACCAGAAAGACGAGAAATAAGTAAATCATGGGAAACAGTATCGAAGGCAGAGCTGAGATCAAGTAGCAGAAGTATAGACAAGGAGCCAGAATCACCAGTAAGCAGTAGATCATTCACTACCTTTACAAGTGCAGTTTCAGTGCTATGGAGGGGCGTGAAAACCTGACTGAAAAGGGTCGAAAAGATTATTATCAACTAGAAAGGACTGGAGTTGGGCAGCAACAGTACTTTTCTGTAGTTTTGATATGAAAGGTAGATTGGAAATTGGACAATAGTTAGAAAGAACTGAGGGGTCAAGGTTGGGTTTCAGAAGGTTGAATGTTTTTGCAGAGCCCAGTGCACAATACAGCATCCAGAGGAGCTTTCAGGAGCACTGATCCATGTGGCAAAACATCTGGCCAACCTGAAGTTTGGAGTCTGGGAGAAGATGCAGCACATAGTCCAATACAGTAAGATTTTTTTTCTTTCCTCCTTGTTACTGTTCGTGTGAAGTTTATAGATGGACACACCAGTTTACACATATTTACAAAACATATAAAACATCATAAAGTACAATACAAAAGATTCGGAAAACTGTGTGTGTGTGTGTGTGTGTGTGTGTGTGTGTGTGTCTCAGCATCTGTAACTCTAGACCCCAACACCGTTCATTCTGGACTCACTTTATCTGATGATCTGACCAGCGTGAGATACAATGATGTGCAACACAAGCTTCCTGATAATCCAGAGAGATTTGATGAATTCCCTTCTGTCCTGGGCTCTCAGGGCTTTAACTCAGGCACACACAGCTGGGATGTTGAAGTTGGAGATTCTGCATGGTGGTTTGTGGGTGTTATGACAGAATCAGCTCAGAGGAGCAGAAAGATCTTCTCCAAAAGTGGAATCTGGTGTGTGTTGTATTATAACGGTGAATATAGAGCATGTTCTACACCTTGTACAGAGACTTGCCTCTCAGCAACACAGAAACTGCAGAGGATTAGAGTGCAGCTGGACTGGGACAAAGGAAAACTGTCATTCTGTGATCCACTTGCTAACACACACTTACATACTTTCATTCACCAATTTAACAAGAAATTATTGCCATTTTTAGCTACTGGATGTAAAGGTTCTCCTCTGAAAATCCTCCCTCTTCAGTGCTCTGTAACAGTGAAACATATCAATTAGAATCAGACCACCAGCAACCCTTCTTTTGTCTGCTCCCGTTAGGGGCTCCCGTTATGGGACCCACAGTGGCCAATTTGTCTCAATCTAACCCTGTCTAGCACATCTTTCTTTGTCACTCCAACCTCCTGCATGTCCCTCCTCACATCCATAAATATCTTCTTCTCCTGCCTGGCAGCTCCATGTCTAACATTCTATCTATCTATCACCACAGGAAAGGAGAGGCCTTAAAGCTCATCTTTAGTACAGTCCCACCTTAAACCAGTCTGTTGTACCTCTGGAACCCCTCACAGCTGTAACACTGTTCTTGTCCCAGCATGCTCCGACTCAGTGAGTTCTAACCATTCACACCTCCTTGCAATCAACACCGGGTATAAATAGAATTCAGAATTTGAGGAGTGTTGTGAAATATATGCTCTTGTGAGTTTTCTATTCTATATGACTTTTGTGTATGACCTTCATTACAAACTCTTTAAATACGACTTGTGTTTGATATTGTCTCCATGTCATTCTTTTGGTATTACTCTGGTGAAAGATTTCTGTTCTCTTTATCTGTGATTTTTCCATATAAATAAAGTCTTCTCTTCTGCACATATGCCTTGCCTGCATCCTTCCAATCGTGACATCTACACGGTTTAAGCATGATCTATTCTCATTCTTATCTCCTAGATCCCATGCCACTTGCAATAAACACTTAATTTCATTTAATTTTGCCCAATATTCAATTGCATTTCAATTTGCCTTAAGTTTAATGGCATTTCTCCCATTTTCATGAGCAGCTCAGGGATTTAAGATGTTCTAAGTGTCCCACAGCAAAATCTAAGTGCTTTTGCCTGCACGCTACGTATGTAGCTTTCTTGTCCATTTATTTTGCCTCTGATCCATATACAGTACATACCTATAGCCAAGTACAGACCTTATCTTGGTCTGGCCACCCTAGCAGTTTTTTGCTTCTTCATTACTTACCCTGTAAAGGGCAAGCTATTTTAATGTATCACGCTCCCCTCTAGTGGCCTGCTGTGACACAGCGCTCATGATTCAGCCAAGTACTGTACATTAAAAAAATGCAGTGTAATCTAATAAGGCCATATTGTGAGGGTCCTCCACTAGAGGGCACTGCTTGTATGTCTGTCGACTCAGTTTCCCAGAAGGTACCTCGGTCAGGTGATGAGAGTGCTCACCTGAACCGAGGTAGTTCATTAAAGATTTTATAAATAGCAGTTTGTTCTGGGAAACTGGGTCGAGCATTATTTGATTGTTTTTGTAAATATATCACTGTCAGGTGGGCATTTTTGGTTTTGTTGTAAGTTCTTTGAGTTTTATATTTTAGTTATATTGTTTACCCTGGGTTTTCAAGAGGGCTCTAGTATTGGTTTTCTGTATGTTCCTTGTGTTAGTGGATTCATGGAGCTGTCCTGTTTCGTGTCTAGTTAGGCAGTGTCTCCTCCTGTGTAAGTACAAGTTTTGTGTGTTCCTAGCGTCGGTCTTCTTGTTTATTTCTTTGTTTGTAGCTTCCCTTGTCTGTTTAGATGTGTGTAGCCACAAGAGTGCTTAGCCGCTAGCAGGGTTAGCCGCTAGTTGGCCTTGGCTGCTAGTAGGGTTAGCCTCCTGTAGGCTAGTCTCTAGTGGGATTGACTGCCAGTGGTTTTGGCCGCTAGTAGGTTAGCCGCTAGTTTGCAATAGCCTCATGTGTGCCTTGCCTCTTGTGTTCCGGTTCCTTACTTACTAACCCTAGTTAGGTCAGTATCCAGTATATCAATATTCCGTGAAGCTACTAATCCAACTAACCACTAACCCATGCAGTCTCGTCCCGTCTCTAGCCGTGTCTCGTCTCGTCTCTAGCCCTGTCTCGTCTAAGTTTATCTGCCCCTCTGCATTTATGCTTGCCCTATTTTGCCCACGGCATCCACAACATCAGCCGGTCTAGCCAGTAGTAACAGCCGGACCATGACACATATATTCAAAGACAGTCATGGCCATGCCATTTTGAACTTAAGTTGTCTTGAATGGCTTAAATAATAATACAATAAAAATAA
This sequence comes from Clarias fuscus, assembly GCA_030347435.1. NCBI lineage: Eukaryota > Metazoa > Chordata > Actinopteri > Siluriformes > Clariidae > Clarias > Clarias fuscus. The sequence continues at coordinate 11,200,060 of CM059209.1, read as the reverse complement.
AAACAATAAAAAATTTATAAAAAGTCAATGGTATATTTAAGGTGGACTGAAAATGTCAGAACAAATAAACAAAACAAAATAAACAAACAAATAAAATCAAGCCCTTTCATTAAGCCCTATAAATTACTCTGCATATATGTACATATATGGTTGCTATTTAGGACCTAAGGGCTAGTTTGCTTGCCTATGGTAAACAAATTTGAGGCTTTCTTATTGTATGCGACAGGAAAGATGATTGTAGTAGGTTTCTTTAAAATTCCACATTAACTGCTATGACTGTTAGCTGAAGTCTTCTGATCAGGTGAGTCTCTTTTTAAACATATTTTTTACATTTATATTTGAATGTCATTTTCATAAAATTTAGAAACACATTTGCAGTGTTCCGAAAGAGAAAAAGACAAACTGGGACACGTAGGCTAAGATATGATAATGTGCTTAACACAAACCTGAAATCAGGGTGTAGTTACTTTTTTAGAAAGTGGTTTGCCTTCAGTGAATACGAAAATGGGATCTATTTTTTTCAGAAGAGAATTCGATGCACATTGAATTGATCAACACATTTTATGACCAGATTAAAAAATTTAACAGTACTCTGGTGTAGCCGATTTTAAGCTATCGATTTATAAAATTTTAAGCCTCATTGAGACATTATTAGTGGTCTATACTTTGTTCTTACTTCTTACTTCATCTTCATCTTTTACTTAATTGATTTATTAACATGATTTTATTTTTGTGAAGGATAAAATCTGATTGGTAAGAAGGTTGTGAGTTTCCCACAAATATGACACATCCATCCATCCATCTATCATCAACTGCTTATCCAAAATCAAATCGCAGGGTAGCAGTTCCAGCAGGGAACCCCAAACTTCCCTTTCCCCAGCCACCTCAGCTAACTCTAACTGGGGGATCCCGTGGCATTCCCAGGCCAGCGTGGAGATATAATCTATCCACCTAGTCATGGTGTCCTTCCAGCTGGACATGGCAATGACACATATACCTACAAGGTATATTCTCCCCATCACATAAATAAAACAAAGAGTATAGGAGTTTGCAACATACTCTTCAGCGGTGATAAAAAAAAAATGCAGCTTCTTTTCAACAAAGTGCATATAAATGCATTTGGGTGATGAAATCAGTAAAGCATAATCAATGCAGTAAAGAGGATTTTCAAAATACACTTAATTTACTATACTTTTCCTTTTGTCATCTTTGGTGAGGACATTTGTTCTCACAGGCACATATTGAGAATTAATACTGGCCACTAGTATTAGGAGAAAAGTATGTGTAGTAGTTAGTTTGAAGAGCTGTTTAGGAATGCATGTAAGGACGAAACACTGTAATTTCAATGAAATCAGGAAGTCACGTGGTTACCATCTAGGAAATGAAAGTGAAACCCTTGCCCCCTCAGACTGGATCGAATAGCAACAACAAAAGAAAATGGCATCTAATTTTTCAAAAGAGGATTTGACCTGTCCTGTGTGTATTGACATCTTTAAGGATCCTGTCATCCTTAGTTGTAGTCACAGTATCTGTAAAGTGTGTTTGCAGCAGTACTGGGAGACCAAACAAGCCAGAGAATGTCCAATTTGTAGGAAAAGATCAAGAAGGAACGAACCTCCTTTAAACCGGGCCTTAAAGAACCTGTGTGAGACTTACTTACAGGAGAGAAGTCAGGGATCATCGTCATCTGAAAAACTCTGCAGTCTGCACAGTGAGAAACTCAAACTCTTCTGTCTGGATGATCAGCAGCCAGTGTGTGTGGTGTGTCGGGATTCAAGAAAACACACCAACCACAAATTCTGCCCCATTGACGAGGTTGTAACAGATCACAAGGTAAAACACATGTAAGGGCAGGTTCATAGACTTTACTCTCTCATCAAAATATTATAGGGAAACACACCATCTGCAAGTTCTGCTGAAAAGCCTGTAAGCCTGTAGTTTAAGTTCCAAAAAATTAATAACGGTTTGATTTTAATATTATGCTCTTAGTCTTCAGGCATTCAAAAGATTTAAGAAGAATGTGATGACTGGTTGTTGAAATTCATGTAGACTTCATTTCATTTACTATTTCTGTTGTTTTTACAGAAGTATATTCTTGTTATCAAAAACAGGCAGCATAAACTCCTGGGAAAATTTAATTATTATATCAAATCCTTCTAATAACTTGTATTGTACAAAAAATAGACACCGCCGTGCATCAAATACCAATATTTACAATTATATACAATATTTTCAATGTGTAAGTAAATAAAATATCTAAAGTCCGGTATATTGTATGTGTGTGCATGTGGGGGCGCGGGACAAATGAGTCGGCTTCACTGGTTTCAGTGAATCTGTCCTGAAGAAAGATGATAGAAAATGTCTGTCCTGTAAAGCTGTCCTGATGGGGAATAATCCTGATTCCAGAAAGTCCTCAACAAAACAGAATTCACAGTCCAATACAGTAGAAAACAGCTCTGAGACAAAATGACTCAAGCTATTCAAGTGTCCAGAAACACCATGTAGCGTTGTCCAACCCTCACGGTCAGCTAAACTCGCTGCATAACCGGGGTTCCCCACGCGGTTTAAAGGTGCAGCCTCGTATAATGTAGAACCACTGTTCAAGACAACACTATTGCAATTTTTTTCCGTCACATAGTCATATGATAGGCGGCACGGTGGTGTAGTGGTTAGCACCGCCAGGGTCCGGGTTCGATCCCCAGCCAGGCTCGATTCCCGTGTCTGTGTGCATGGAGTTTGCATGTTCTCCCCGTGCTTGGTGGGTTTCCTCCCACAGTCCAAAGACACCCTGTCCAGGGTGTACCCTGCCATGTGTCCTAAGCCTCCTGGGATAGGTTCCAGGCCCCCCGTGACCCTGAATACAGGATTAAGCGGTATAGATGATGAGTGAGTGAGTGAGTGAGTAGTCACATGATGGCAGTGGAGGAACAGATGCACCGCTCAGATTTAATCAAGTAAATTGATATGATTCGTACATTTGTGTCATGGGTGTATAAGACTCACTTTGTCCGGCAAATCAAAACTTTCGAACATGATTCCAGAACAGAACTCATTTGTAAGTCTGAGACTTACTTTGTTGCAACAAGTCATCATCAGTAGGGTAAAACTAACCTGTTTCATGACAGTCTAAACCCAGCCTACGTTCCCTGTTAGTGGGTGAATAATCCTATGCTCCACAATGATAGCAAGAGCCTACATCGATGGATCAAAAAGCGATGTCGCTATGAACGCTTGCAAGCCACAAGACAGTTATATCTGTCGTAACTTTTCTGACACCTCCTGCTTAAAACCCAAAAAGCCAGAAGGATTGTGATGTTTCGCTTTTATCACCTGTATTTCTATTGAAAATTAAAATCAAGTGAGTTTTAGCCCTCCTCTTCTACAGGAGGTTTCTGTCCTCCCTGAGATTTCCCTTAGGACAAGTTGGAAGAAATCTTGAATGGTGATCCCTTAAACACTTGGTAAAGTTGCTTCATAAAACATGGTCAGTAAAAATCACAGCTGTGTGCATTTTCACATGCACAATGTGATGAGGACCTACAGGATTTGGACGAAACAGCTGTGTGGCCACAAGCCTGGACTTTGGATTGATGGAAATCCATGCCAATTCCAGAGTGATGAGTGTGTCAGGATGCACAGTGCCTCTGGAAGAAGTGTTACAATCTGGGGTTGCTTTAACTAGACAGGTTTATGAAATTACCTGTAAACTGAATATTTCTAATTAAACAGAAGTAAACACATTTGATCATTTTTGATATTTCAACATTTGTTATGTTGTAGTGTAACTGTTAATGTTAGTATAACAAATGGAAATGCTATGCTGATCTTCAACTCCTTGTTTTATATACTTTATTACTGCATATTGATATTTCTAAGTTGTATTTCTTTGACGTAAGGTGGTTGCAAATTAATCATAAGCACAGAATTTCCATAAATGTTCTTCCGTAAACCTGTTTATTTCTTTCAGGAGCAGCTAAAAACTACACTGAAGCCTCTAGAGGAGGATCTTAAGATCCTTAACGACTATAAACTGAACTGGAGTCAGACTGCAGAATATATAAAGGTTAAAATCAATAACATGATTTTGATATTATAATTAGTATTCTGCATCATTGTAGAACAATTCTCATTATTTATTTTCTCTTCACTGCAGATTCAGGCCCAACAAACAGAACATCAAGTTAAGGAGGAGTTTGAGAAACTCCACCAGTTTCTACGAGATGAAGAAACAGCCAGGATCGCTGCACTGAGTGAGGAAGAGAAGCAGAAGAGTCAGATGATGAAGGAGAAGATTGAGAAGCTGAGCGGAGACATTTCATCTCTTTCAGATACAATCAGAGCCATAGAAGAGGAGATGAGAGCTGAAGACATCTCGTTCTTACAAGTGAGGATCATTTAGTCAGTATTTATACTGTGAGAAATTTAAAAATTATTTCCATCACCAGAAATGTCACATTTCAGTGTGTAAAAATTTAAATCATATCCCCTGATGTTTGCCTTGTTGTTTTACAGAACTACAAGGCCACAGTGAAAAGGTGAGTGATGTGGTTCCTGTCTTTCTCGTACTCTGTGTTTCTGAATTCAAACCCACAGCAACACTGAGTCCTGAATGTTTTTGCAGAGCCCAGTGCACAATGCAGCATCCAGAGGAGCTTTCAGGAGCACTGATCCATGTGGCAAAACATCTAGCCAACCTGAAGTTCAGAGTCTGGGAGAAGATGCAGCACACAGTCCAATACAGTAAGGCTCTTTCTCTTTTTTCCCTGTTGGTGCATGCTGGATATTCAAAGATGAAGGCGGCACAATACCAGGTTAACAATATACTCAACATACGGACTGATGAATTTGTGGGTATTTTCAGCACCAGTAATTCTGGACCCCAACACTGCTCATACGAGAGTCGTTGTATCTAATGATCTGACCAGTGTGAGGCTCAGTAATGAAAAACAGGAGCTTCCTGAAAATCCAGAGAGATTTAATGGATTGCAATGCATCCTGGGCTCTGAAGGCTTTACCTCTGGGACACACTGCTGGGATGTTGAAGTTGGAGACAGTACACTGTGGTTAGTTGGTGTGATGACAGAATCTGCTCAGAGAAAAGGAAATATAATTTCCAGAAGTGGACTCTGGTATGTGAGGTATTATGATAGTGTATTAGGAACACGTTGTACACCACAACCTTCTATTGTCCTCTCAGTAGCACACAAACTCCAGCGGATCAGAGTGCAACTGGACTGGGACAGGGGAATGCTGTCATTCTTTGACCCTGTCACTGACACACACTTACACTCTTTCTCTCACAGATTTACTGAAAAAATCCTGCCAATTTTAGCTGTTGGTTGTAAAGACTCTCCTCTGAAAATCCTCACACTTCCTTGCTCTGTAAGAATGGAGTGTTAGAGTTGGTTCTGAAAAGACATACCATATATATTTTTATAATTTGTTTTCTCTTGTATTCTCTCTAAGAAATCATTAGAGTCCAGATCATTCTATGAAAATATTTTGGACTTGCAAGGACCTGAAATTCTGTGAATTTTAATCTAATTACAAATACAGTGGAACCTTGGCTTACGAGCATAATTCGTTCCGGAAGTGGGCTCGTATTCCAAAACACTCTTAAACCAAATCATCATTTCCCATAAGAAATAATGAAAACTCAAATTATTCGTTCCACAGCCCCCAAAAATAAATACATAAAAATAATTAATACAATCTATAAAATGAAAATAAAACAAATTAATCTGCACTTTACCTTTAAAAAAAGTACAAATAAATCCTGACAGATAAGTGTTTCCATTGGTGCGCGCACGCGCCATGTGTGTGTGTGTGTGTGTGTGTGTGTGCAATTAGCCCCTTCCCTCGCCTCGTTTTACACAGTAACACTCCTCCTCCCTCTCCCCACCTCGCTTTTTCACAACAGTTTCACAACAAACACACGCACGCACACACACACACACAACGGAAACACCGTTTTAACAGGAAAAAAAGAAATCTCTCTGAGACTGATATGAGTGTATATTAACAGACACACTTTTTAAGTTTTACAACAAGCGCATAAACACAGCGGAAACACCGGTTTAACGGAAAAAAAGCTAGACTGGCACGAGCGCATACTAAAGTTTCACAACAAACGGACACACACACAAACACGGAAAAACCGTTTTAACAGGAAAAAAAATTAAATCTCTCTGACCAGGCGTGAGCGCATACTAAGGGAATCACTGCTGTAAAGTAAAAACAAAACAAAACAAATGAACCAGCACCTTACCTTTGAAAAGAATCGCGACAGAGCAGAGTTTCTGTGTCTTTGTGAAGCCGGGAGGGGTGAAAAGGGGAGAGAGAGTCTGTGCGTGTGTGTGTGTTTCAGTGTCAAATTGCGCACGCACGAGCAGAGTTTCTGTGTTTGTGAAGCCGTGGGGGGAGGGTGGGAGGGGGAAGGGGGAGGGGGGGGGGTAAGGTGAGAGAGTGACGCTCGGTGTCAAAATAAGAGTCGCATGTGTGAAGCATGATACTCGGCGCTCGTAAACTAATACTTGCTCGGTTTCCGAATAAAAAATTATTTAAAATCTTTGCTCGGTTTGCGGAACACTCGTAAACCACGTTACTCGCAATCCGAGGTTCCACTGTACAGTGAAATTATTATTTTATAGTGGGTAAAACACAGAAAAAACATGCCTGTGTGTGTGTGTCCACGATCAAGTAGTCCTTAAAAATGAATAAATAATCAAGTTTACAATTATCCTATTTTTTTATCTCGCGACTCAAGTTAGCTGTAATTCTGGAACTGGCTGTAGATTCTTCTAGATTATTATACTGCATTTATGCTTTTAATGGATTAAGACTCTAGAAACTCACTTAGGATGAGTTACCTGCTTCTTAATAAAACATGCATATGTCCTGCAATGCATTGGCACCCTGTCCAGTATGTACCTCGTCTAGTGCACTAAGCCTCTTGGGATAGGCTCCATGCCCCCCATGACCCTGAATACAGGATAAAGTGGTATAAAAGATGAGTGAGTGAGTGAGTGAGTGGGTGGGTGAGTGGGTGAGTGAGGAAAATGTGTCTGACAGCAGATTGTGGTATTACAAAGAATAAAATTCACATGAGTAGTCGCATTTTTTAAACTATATTTTATGCTTAATACATTTCTATGAGTGTAATAAAAAAATGTTAATACATGTGTGTGTGTGTGTCTGATTGGCATCAGTTAAGTATGATTAGAGCTCTGGTAATTAAGGCAATGACTGTGATTAGTTGTGCATAAGATTAGACACCAGTGTGTTGTCGGCTATTTTCCAATCCGGCCTTATTTTTTATAATTTTTTAATGATGTAAAGACTTTTACTTAAATGTATTTACAAGTTTACTTTAAAGTTCAACTACACCCACTTCAAATTACTACTATTGCCATTAACTTAGACTTGTAAGCATATTGCCATTGGAAGTTGAAAATGGCTTTGTGTTTCTCTCTTTATGTCTACTAGAAAGAAAGATGCTGGTGTCTACCTACAGTATACAGTACAGACCAAAAGTTTGGACACACCTTCTCATTTAAAGAGGTAGAATTTGTATTATGGCATGAAAAAAAGCAACTAAGTAAAGAAAAACGAGTGGCCATCATTACTTTAAGAAATGAAGGTCAGTCAGTCCGAAAAAATTGGGAAAACTTTGAAAGTGTCCGCAAGTACAGTCACAAAAACCATCAAGCGCTACAAAGAAACTGGCTCACATGCGGACCGCCCCAGGAAAGGAAGACCGAGAGTCACCTCTGCTGCGGAGGATAAGTTCATCCGAGTCACCAGCCTCAGAAATCGCAGGTTAACAGCAGCTCAGATCAGAGAGCAGGTCAATGCCACACAGAGTTCTAGCAGCAGACACATCTCTAGAACAACTGTTAAGAGGAGACCTTCATGCTAGAATATCTGCTAGGAAACCACTGCTAAGGACAGGCAACAAGCAGAAGAGACTTGTTTGGGCTAAAGAACACAATAAAGAACACTCTTTGAATGAGAAGGTGTGTCCAAACTTTTGGTCTGTACTGTATATTGTCTCAGTCTATTACTACATAGGAATGAGTGCAAAGAAGCTGTATAACAAAAAAAAACGTATTTGATGATTGATACATTGTTTTGTAAAACTGCATTACATTTTAGTCATTAATTATAGAAATCATTAAGCATTTATCATCTAGTGATTAGTAAAGAGCACAGTAATGAAAACAGAGTCAGAACTGCAGTTAGAGAGCAAAACAAGATACAGTATATTATGTTGCTAAGCCAGTTTGGAGATGGGAGTGGCGAGAAAAAAAAGGTTGCGCAAAGTTCATCTGTTCATTTATCTTCAGTAACTTATTTATCCTGGTCAGACTTGTCAGACATGTAGTGAAACATTGGGGCCAAGGCGGGAATACATACATAGTAGCTGTAAAAGAAAAAAAAGAAAAAGAAAAAAAGAAAAAAAAAGAACTGATTCATTTATGAACATGACAGTTATAGCATACTCCTTGTTACTGTTCTATCATGCCAGGTGATAAAGGTTAAGAAATCCTGTGTGTGTGTGTGTGTGTGTGTGTGTGTGAGAGAGAGAGAGAGAGAGAGAGAGAGAAGGGGAGAGAGTTACTGTGTGCCCATTTGTGCTTGTGTTACTTCTGATTACATTATTTGCCGTTTGTTTCATTGAGTGTGTGAGAAGTTTAGTGAATTTAACTATGGTCTTGTTGTTGGTGCCATATGGGCTGATTTGAGCATTTTAGAACCTGCCTGTTCTCCTGAGATTTTCACATACAACAGTCTCTAAAGTTTACACAGACAAAAATTCTCAGTGAGTAACAGTTCTGTGAGGGCAAACACTTTGCTGATAAGAGAAGTTTTGAGAAAAATAGCAATATTTTAACAATCTGTAAGGAAGATGCAGTAACACGTATAATCACTCTTTACAATCAATAATCAACTAAAAAAACATGATATCTTGAGGGGGATGGGCTACAGCAACAGAAGATTGCATCAGGATTCACTACTGTCAGCCAGGAACAACAGTCAAGGCCATCGTTAGCACAGAACCATCCAAACTGGATAGTTAAAGATTATAAGGAAATCTTTTTCTAGTTTTAAAATGTTAAACAGTGTTGCTAGGTTTATGACCTAAGCAATGATAACACATCTTGTCTAAAACTCCGCCTATCAAGGAATCATAGAGTCTGGAATGACTGCATTCCATCAGAAACAGCTTGCAGTGCTCTACTATGGTGAGTTTAGTTTTCAGATTTAAATAATAATAATAATAATAATAATAATAATAATAATAATAATATCTATTTTATACCAAATTATATTACAATTACATTTTCAGTGTTGTGAAAGGAGCTACAAAACCTAGGTATTTTCAAACTGAAATCAGGGTGTGATTACTTTTCCAGGAACAAAACTGGAACTCATTCTGACTGGAATGAAAAACAACAACAACAACAACAAAACAATAGAAAAACAAAATGACTTCTCCATTTTCAGAAGAGGATTTGTCCTGTCCTGTATGCTTTGAAATCTTTAAGGATCCAGTTCTCTTGCTCTGCAGTCACACTGTGTGCAAGGTGTGTTTGCAGCAGTTCTGGGAGACCAAAGGATCCAGAGAATGTCCTGTTTGTAGAGGAATGTCGCATGTGGAGCAACCTACAAAAAACCTGGCTTTAAAAAAACTGTGTGAGACTTTCTTACAGGAGAGAATTCAGAGATTATCATCATCTGAACCAGTCTGCAGTCTGCACAGTGAGAAACGCCAACACTTCTGTCTAGATGATCAACAGCTGGTGTGTTTGGTGTGTCAGGATTCAAGAAAACACACAAACCACAAACTTCTGCCCCTTGATGAAGCTGTAAGATATAACAAGGTAAAGAGGCTTAATATGAAAACATACATATATTTAACCATTGAATTTACTTTCAAGAAGTATAAGAAAGCATACAGCACAAATTTTGCTCCTCTGGTGAGGCAGTAAGGTAAATCAGAAAACACATAAAATAGTTTCTGCACATAAAGATATATTCATCATAGACTTTTACTATATTGTGGTAATAATTAATGATAGTACTAATGTAAGTATAACAAATGGAAATGCTTTACTGACCATTGTCCATTTGTTTAATGTACTTTACTGCATATCAATATTTGTTCAAATGTTGGGTACGTTCCCGCAATAAAAGTTTTTTTTTTTTTTTTTTTTTTCAGAAGCAGCTCAAAATTGCACTGAAGACCCTACAGGAGAAACTGAAAACTCTTAAAGAATGTAAACTAAACTGGAGTCAGACTGCAGAACATATAAAGGTTAGAATCAATACCATGGTTTTCAGGTTATAATTAATATTTTGCAGCATTGCAGAAAAGTGCTCATTATTTATTTCCACTTCACTCAAGATTCAGGCCCAACACACAGAACAACAAATTAAGAAGGAGTTTGAGAAGCTTCACCAGTTTTTACGAGATGAAGAAGCAGCCAGGATCGCTGCACTGAGAGGGGAAGAGGAGCAGAAGAGTCAGAAGGTGAAGAAGAAGATTGAGAAGCTGAGCAGAGATATAGAATCTCTTTCAGGCACAATCAGGGCCACAGAAAAGGAGATGAGAGCTGAAGATGTCACATTTTTACAAGTGAGGGAAATGTAGTCAGTATTTATCCTGTGAGAAAGTAAAACCTCTTTCCATCATCAGAAATATCATATTTCAGTGTTGTAAAAAAGTAAATCATATCCACTGATGTTTGTCTTGTTGTTTTACAGAACCACAACACGACAGTGAAAAGGTGATTCCTTTCTCTCTCGTTCTCTATGTTTCTGAATCCAAACCAATAGAAACACTGACTTCTGAATGTTTTTTTTTACAGAGCCCAGTGCACACTGCAGAATCCAGAGGAGCTTTCAGGAGCACTGATACATGTGGCAAATCATTTGGCTAACCTGAAGTTCAGAGTCTGGGAGAAGATGCAGCACATAGTCCAATATAGTAAGCATCTTTCATTCTGTGCTTGCATATCAAATTTGAAAACTAAAACTCAACATAAATGTGTAAATAACATTACATAAAGTCACACAAAAATACACAAATTTTCGAAGGTGAGACAAAACAAATTAAAGAAAAATATATCACTTTCAAGAAAATCTCTTTCCTTTCCATTAAACTTTGTCCATCCATCAACAAGCGTTGGGATTCCCTCATGAATTTTTTTTTTTTTTAGGCCGAACTTCATTAGAAGTGAATCTTAGTCCTTGTAAGGCTGCTTTCAGGGGATGAAACAGGTGAAAGTCAGATGAAAGGACCAAGATCAGGACTATGGGGTGGATGCTTTAACACGTCAAAATGAAGTTTTTGCAGAGTGTCTACAGTGTGGGCAGAAGTGTACAGAGTGAACCGTGGATGTGGACGAGGGTCCATCTCCTTCTTGATGTCTAACACTTGTATCTATTCATAGACATTCCATCAACGTATTTGATAAACAACAGCAGTCACTCTGGAGACCGTAGCCTTGAATGGAAAGGGCTGATAAGACAGAGCGGCCGATGGAAATTTTAATATAACCAGAGTGCGGATAATTTTTGACTCACCCACGTAATCAATGTTGAAATTTTTTAAAGGACTGCATTGTAACTTTAAGCTTTTTTTCTGTTTGATTTCTCTCTCTCTCTCTCTCTCTCTCTCTGTGTAGCACCTGTAACTCTGGACCCCAACACTGCTGATCCTAGACTCATTGTATCTGCCGATCTGACCAGTGTAAAACGCAGTGTTGAGAAACAGAATCTTCCGGATAATCCAGAGAGATTTGATTGCTATGAATCTATCCTGGGCTCTGAGGGCTTTGACTCAGGGACATATTGTTGGGATGTTGAAGTTGGAGACTCTGCACAGTGGTCACTGGGTGTAATGACAGAGTCTGCTCAGAGGAAAGGAGATATATTCACCAGAAGTGGAATCTGGTGTATGTGGTATAGGAATGGTAAATATGCAGTATGGTCTACACCAGATTCAGTCACTCAGATCTTACCAGTGCATAACCTCCAGAGGATCAGAGTGCAGTTAGACTGGGACAGCGGAAAGCTGTCATTCTCTAACCCTCTTACTAACACACACATACACACTTTCACACACACATTTACTGAGAAATTACTGCCATTTTTAACTAACACTTATAAATCGACTTCTCTAAAGATCCTCCCATGTCAGTGCTCTGTAAGAGTGAATCAGTTAGAGCTGGTTCAGAAATAAAATATTCAGTTTTAACAATCTGTTACTCATGAATGTTTGCCTTTGATTACAGGTTATTTATTCTTACAGTTTAGTTTGTTCTGTTGTATCAACAGTTATATTTCGGTCTTGCCAAATTCTACCTCTGTCTTTTCAGTCTTGTACAGATCTTCAACATAGTACTGTAGGCTACCCTACAGCTATTAAGTTGGAATGTTTGATGAACATGGCTTGTATTGCATTGATACAAACACCCACTTATTAAAATGGCTTATGACAGAAATCACTCGAACAGTTAAAGGACTGAAGCTGACAGGAACAGTTTTGTGCCTTGGAAGAATCACTGGACAGTTGGTAACCGCAGCAAAGTGGACTTTATACCTCAAACGCAATTTTAATCCTGTAATAGTAATTCAATGGCACTTCTGACTTCAGAGCACACAGTTATAGGAGGGATTTATTTATGCTTGTGATATCGCCCAAATGAGGATGGGTTTCCTTTTGAGACTGTTTCCTCTTAGGGTTTCTTCCTTATGCCAAATCAAGGTGTTTTTTCCGTGCCATGGTCACCTCTGGCTTGCTCATAAGGGTTAGAAACTCTTTTTTTTAATGTAACATTTTTTATCTATATCCCTTTTATTTCTGTAAAGCTTTAACAATGTCCATTGTTAAAAATGTTATACAAATAAAATGTAATTGAATAAAATTTTATTCTTGGTTATTACTTTATGCAAATGTTGATTTCGGGAGTTGACGAATACACCTTAAATTTTTCTATTTCATGTCTAGTTTTCTTTATCTCTATACATTGCAAAACTTTTAATTACTGATGTTCTATAATCAGAGGACAATAGCATTCAGTTTCATGACTTTTAGCTTTTCACTCTAGACTGCAGTATGAAAAGCATGGTATGAAAAGCAAACACTGCATTATACACACAAAAATATTTTTCCTCAAATTAGAAATTTAAATAGATTATTTAACAGTGTGATTGCATTTTTTAATTACCTTGAGCTGATTTTGCTGCAATTACTTTTTTTTTTTTTTTTACAAGACTTAAACTGACCAAACATAAAGGCATAATTATAGCCACTTAAAGTTCTTATGCATAACTTATACATACATGGGTTGATAGAATTTGAACAGCTCCAAATTTCATGTTAGAAAATATATTATAATGAACTAGTTAGAATCACAAACTAGTGCGCAGAGCTAAAATCATTAGAACTAATTATAGTCATATTAAAGAAACAATTCCTTATTAACAGTGACAAGTAAAAGAGAAGCAATTTCTGCAATATACGCATTTTTGTTTTTTTTGTTTTTTATAAACCCTATGGGTATAATGATAGTCAAGTCATAATTCGATTTATGATACTGGCTTCATCATTTCAGTCTGACTCTCAGAATATTTTGTTCAAAGAAAAGTAATGACTGAACTATGACTTTATTTCTGAATCTTAAACAATGCAAAAAAAAATGTATTTTTTGTCTATAAAAAAAGAAATATATCAAAATCAGTATGAAAAGGAACTATAGGTTCACCATATCTTTAAAAAAAATTATAAATCTTTATAAAGTCTTCATAAATGTCCATAGCAGGACCTCAAGAGTCATTTTAAAAAGGAGGGCTCAAAAATCTACTAAAAATCTTGGGTGTGGTTTGAAAGCTAGGGAAAAACTATTTTTTTAACTGTAATAATATGATTGTATAACTGTGTATATTATAATGTGTGTTCATTGTTGTAATCCACAGCTAGTAGGCCCAATAGTATGCTCTCTATGTGTATTGTATACACTATTGTAAGCAGATTAGTGCCTCTGGTGACAAATAGTGTGATTACAGTACATTAGATGAGTAATAGAAACAATGCTTATTTTCCCCATCAAAAATACTTTATAAAAATACCACACTTTCCCACACTGCAATTTTTTTTTTTTACCTTACAGTGGTTGGGGTCAGGCTGCAGCCCACTGCTGATGGCAAAATAGACTGTTTTAAGCAGCAGTTTTTAAAATTATCAATTTTGGGGGAGATAAAGCCTAGTAAAACTTTTTCAGGGTTTGCTGGTTCTGGAAAATAATTAAAAATAAAAAATCCTGGATTGACCACTAATATGTAAGAGTATTCTTGTTTCGCACTTTTATACTCTATTTTAGTGAAGAACATCTCCGGGGAGTATGTGGGATGGAGTCTCATTTAAGATGATTGACCAGAGACAGAAGCTCTACAGGTCACAGAGCTCTCTCTCACTCTCTCTCTTCCTTTCTCTCGTTCTCTCTTGCTGAATTAGCTGGTGGAGAGAGTAATGGATCTGATTTTCCTCTACATCAACTTAAGGAGACAGAAACATCTAAATGTTCGTAAAATACTGACTTAATTTTGTAGATGAAATCTGTGTTGGGTTTTAGTTATAAACAAATAATTAATTGTGTGAAATGATTAGAGACAAACTAGGTATGTAAATAGCATTTTAATACACAGAGTAATAAGTGAAAAAAGAGACTGTTTGATAGCGAACATGGTCACATACAGATATGATGCTACTAGGAGATAGAGGTGGCATATAGCATTTTAAAAAATGCATGAAATTGTCAGCAAAGCTCATTCATCCTTCTTTAGTAAACAGTTTATACTTGTCAGAGTTGTGAGAGATCCCATCCTGGGAACACAAAATGTGACAGACAAATCACCCTCCTAGAATTCCAGTCCAACACTGGTTTAACTATATTATTTTCATATACATATATATGATTGACATTTGAGAACTGTATTCTTACATTTCCTTTCTGTCTCACCACATAAATGTGTTCATCTATCTAACAAAGTGTACAATTAATGTTTTGATGGGTTTTTTTTTCATTTGCTTTACTTTGCTTTTATTCTGTTCTTAAAATCACAAATAAACACAGCAGCTAAAAATATACTAAATCCCACAGTTTTTTTCTATTATACACATTATAAATGGACAACAAGAATTCACACATACTTTTTCTTCTTCCAGCTTTATTCCTTTCCATCACTGCCGTGCACCCTCTCTCTCACTCCTGCTTTTCTTCACTTTGTCTGGGTGGAGATCTGCAGCAGTGGTGTACTGAATTCACTGGACTGCTGGGTGCTGGTGGCTTTCAGCAGGCAGCTGAGAAGCATGTCTTTAACCTGCCCCGTCTCCAGATTGTGCTCTCGGCTCAGCTGTATCGTGATCTGCTCCAGCTCAGACGCCATGATAGGTCCCTCAGTCAGGTACTCAGTGTACAGCTCCAGCACTTTCTGTTCCAGGTAGCCATTGAGCTCTGCGTTAGAAAGTGGACGACCATTCTGCAACAGAGAGAGACGTTCACGCACACTGCTCTCTCTCCAGCGTCTGGAACTCCTAACTTCAGGAAGCAGAGGAGGCAGAAGGGAGGGGGGAGGAACATCTCTGGAAAGCAGGAAGGGTCCAGGGTGTTGGTCCTGAGTGGAACTGCCTTCTGGATTGCCTGCACCAGGACTGAGAGGCAGCACCTGGCCTCCAGCAATGTACAGATCATTGTAGTGTTGGCAGATGCTTTGGCAACTTGATGGCACAAGGAAAGCCTCTGTTTCTGGAGAAGGTGCCCGGCCAGGGATGCCCACACCAGGAGACAGTTGTCGGCAATCCGGTGCTACCAAAAAGGATTGAGAGTCACCATGTTGGGTCTGTAGCTCTTGAGAAATTTTTCCTTGGACAGGAACTTGAATTTTTGCTGATAGATTGGTGGTCAGTGCAGGAGTTCTAGGAGCAGTGACTGAGTGGCAAGTGGGAGGATCCACATACTCAGAGTCGGAGCAAAAAGTCATATGCCACAACCTGCTTTCACAAAGCATCCCTACTTAAAAGGTACGCACATGCAAACACACAAAGAATATAAAAAAATAAATTATTAGCTAACATTTAACACTAGTAACATGTAACACAATGAAAAAATTAAAGCTTAAAGCTTACCTATTGTGGTGATAAAAGGAAGCTACGGCTGCCTGTGACTGAGGTGTGTCTACTTTGGTTCAGCGAGCATGTATAAGTTGAAGTGAAACTTTTGCACTTCTCTGCTGGTTATAAACAGTGCCACATGAGGAAGTGAAAGAATCATCTGTGATTCCTAAAGATTGTGTATCACGCAATCAAACTGTATTAGAATTATTATGTGTAATATTATGTAGTATATTAGTACAATATATAAATATGGATCTGAATATAAAATTTTATGTTTAAAACTTTGATATGCAAGCTGGAAATGCACTACTGTCCAGCTATGGCAAAAATTCAACACAGTGAATCCATGGAGATGAACTGCAGTGATCTTACTTTAAAAGAATCAGCACGACTTTTAGGTTTATTACAGACATATGGTCATAAATAAGTTCATTGGATAAAATTTGGATCAAGACATTCTTATAAGGAAGCTCATAATTTAGATAAATTGTTCCTGTCGTGGTCTTAGCACAGCTGTTTATATGAGAAGAGGAAGAGATTAATTTCAGTTTCTTAGGAATAAAACGAAGTACTCAGAATTTCAACCAGAAAATATTTCCCAGACTTGCACCTGAAGATGTATCATCACATGTGGTTAGCTTCCCCTTTATAACAAGTATGTGCATGTAAGTTTAGTTCCAACATTGATAATGGCCAATAACCAAATTAAAATATAAGAAAATTAAAAAATATATATATATATATTTAAGTCAGAAAAACTGTGGCAGGTTCAGAAAAGCTAACCTCCTCATAAAAATATACTATATAATAATAATAATATAAATCATTCATAAAATCATAATACTTACAATATTACAATAGAGAATCGCACAATAATCGTACAATAATACGTACAATACAAATTGAAGGAGACAAGGTAACATGAGAATATTGCATTGGCTGGCCCCTGGGGATTCCCAGCCCTAGTGTCATATGTGTCCCTTGATTACCATCTATAATCAATTTTTATTTCTATAAAAAATGACAGGACTATTGCATTTACGTTCATGATAAACTCATATAACCTGCTACGTTTGGGGTTTAAATATCTTAAACCAAAGGAAGAAAATGTAGGCCCATTCACTCTCTGCCCACTTCATTAGGACCATAAAGTTAATGCAACTAATTGACAAATTGTCCAATCATGTGGCAACAGAGGAAATCAACCAAACAAAAATCATGCAGATACAGATCATAAAGGTCAGTTGAGTGGATATAGCACGTGTCTGAGAGTTTTGCGCAGCAGCTACTAAATTGTACAATGACTTAAACATCAGTAAAGCCTGTTTAGGATACATCACATTCTTTTTGGCACCATGTGGCTTAGTGGTTAACACTGTCACCTTGTACCTCCAGGGACTGTGTTCGATTCCTATAGGGGTCCATGTCCATGAAGTGTTTTTTTCTCCTCGTGCTTGGTGGGTTTCCTCTGGGTACTCTGGTTTCCTCCCATAGTCCAAAGACATCCCAATGTGGTATGTTCCCGGCCCTCTGGGACCCTGCATACAGGATAAAACTATATAGAGGATGAGTGAGTCATCACAGTCTTTTTCTAGATCAAGTCAATCAGGGCCCAGATGGACAGTCTTAGTTTCATTTCACTACTAAGGTAATGAACGTCTGTTGACATAGAAAGCACCTGATGATCAGAGTGTATCCTAATACGCGTGTCGCTGATTCATTATTGAAGTTTGGTTTTGAGTTACGGAGCTGGTTGCCCTGGCTACGTTAGACAGCAAACGCCGTGAGGCAAAATGAGATTAGCGTTTTTGAACCGCGTGTGCATGTAGGCCTACTATTATTCAAAATAGGTATGTCAATTAGGTTTTATTTCATATTTAAATCTGGTTGTACGGTACCTCAGTTTCTTTTTTTATTCAATGTACACAGTTGTGAGCCGTTGTCCCATGTAGGTTTTATTAAGTTAATTCAGATCGGGGATGGACGCAGATCGCCAGCGTCCATTTGGATTATTATAACCTGGTGACAGTGTGGACAGTGCGTGTGCTGTGATGTTCAAGAAAATTAACGCGGCCTTTCGGCCGAATCGCGGCCCCGGCGCGCGGGAAGATTACCACAGCGCGTGCACGGTGAAGCTCGTGCGCAGCGCCTCCATGCTCGCGGTGGGAGAGCGGTGTCGCGCGCAGAGCGACTCGACGCTGAAGCGAAGCGCGAGCGCGCTGAGTGTGCAGTCCAGCAGCAGCACGCTGTACTACTACCACAGCCGAGAGGAGCGCGTGTGGCTCTACACCCACAACCACGAGTGTCTGGAGTACCTGCAGCAGCTGGTCGCGCTCAGGCGCCGCTACACCAAGAGCGTCAGCGACCTGAAGCAGGAAAGCGCACGGCAAGAGCAAACCTCCAGCAAGAAGAAGCCTGCACCCCAGCCACCACAGGTGAGTGAATCTTTTATATTAAATTTTTTAATAGTATTTTTTATTAGCTGCAATAAAGACAATCACAGATAGATAATTAGTTATTCATGTCGTTTAATGCAAGCTTGCCTGACTCACAAACAGGGAAGCTTGTGTTGATTAGGCTTAAATTAAACCATGATACACTCCGAGGCCAAAAAAAAGTCACCACCTTTAGGCAAGAGTCTTCCTTGGAATAATTACTGCCGTGATTGATACCGTTCAGCTGGCAAAAAGTTATTTAACCATTTAGTATACTGAATGACCAGGTTTTGTCCATCAATGAGTGGCACAGGCATTCTCCAAGATAACAAGGCCAGGATCCACTCACTCATCGTCTATACTACTTTATCCTGTATACAGGGTCACTGGGGTGTTTAGCCTATCCGAGGAGATTTAGGGCACGAGCCGTGCCTAAGCCTGGACAGGGTGCCAATCCATTGCAGGGCACACAAACATTCGCACGCTGATCCACACACTACAGGCAATTTGGGAACACTTAAGTCTGCATGCCTCACACATGGATTGGACAGCACAAAGTCCAGAACTTAACCTTATTGAGAATCTTTTGGATGTTTTGAAGAGGGCTTTACACAGTGGTCCAACTCTCCCAATATCAATACAAGGTCTTGGAGAGAAATTGGATGGAAATAAATGTTGTGACATTGCATATGCTTATCAAATTAATGCCAATGCCATAATTAAATGAAAAGCCAGTCCAATGAACTATTAGTGTATGTGACTTTTTTTTTTTTGGCTGGACTGTATACATTTTCCTCATGCCAAGCAAGTTTTTTTTTTTTTTTAAATAAGGGGGGGTTTAACCTATGTCATTCATACATTTAAACAGTATGAATTTACAAATTATGCATATATGAACATTTACACATTTACAATGTATTTAGTTTTGTTCTGTTTTTCTTTACAAGTTACTTTATGACAATATTTACCTACTTCAATGCTCTTCTCTTAGCATATTAGGAAGCTAGCACAGAAAGGTTTTTTATAAATAGCTATTTGATAGTTGAGTTGATTTCAATTAAGCCTGTTTCCAACACAACGTACCAATGCATTGTGTCTTTTTCCAAATATGTTAAAGCATGTAAGTGCACAACCATCTGCCCCACCAATCCCGAGCGAAGAGGACACGCTGCAGTTCTTTGATGCCATTATTGCCAGTTGTGATACAGAGCGCACCAGAAAACCACATGTGGATAATGGCCATGCAGATGTAGACTTTATTGGTATGTTGAGAGAACTTTGATGAACCACTGACCAGTTGTTTTTATTGCGAGCATTAATGGAACATATTTAAGGTGACAATTTTTTACACAAATTGTTTTTGTTCGGTCAAGTCATTATTATTTATCTTGTCTTCATTTTGTCTCTCCACAGTGGCAACCAGTACAAGTCAGCATGACCTCCATTCTAACTGGATGTTGCGAGACCCTCGGCGGATATCCACAGATGTGTCTCGGTTGAAGCGGGAAGAGATGCGCTTAGATGAAGGTGCTTGGAGGAAGGCGGCAGCTGGGACCACAAGCAGTATGAGACGGCTGCAGAGAAACCCCATTCACCTACCCAAAGTGGTAGAGAGTGCCTTGCAGACCCTGCGCTTCAGACCCAAGCTTAAGAAGAAAGATTAGCACATGGGATGGACTGCAAATGACTGATAAGCATCCCAGCTGATTTACAATGACATTCTATGATAATGGATAAGCCAATCACATATTTCAGTTGTTTCAGACAACAGTCGAAAAAGTTCTATAGCAGAATGCAGTGAAGGTATACTAACACTTCAACAGCTTGGCCAGTAATTCATCTTTCACCACAAAGAGTTGATGAATATGACCTTCACCACAAAGCAGACTAAAGGTATTATCCAAACACAGGAAATAAAAAAGGAATATCATGACTGGGGAGGTGGAAATAATTAAGCATAGACTTCCAGTTTGAGGAACAAGCCTTCGATGGTGCCCCAAGCTGTTGGGAGTGAGCTGAGTGGTGTGTTGTGAAAAATGGATGTGAGCATGGTGACGTAATATTGGGGTAGTAAAGCTCCCGCACTGACCAACTTCATTAATAATCCACAGCAGATCAGAGTCTCTGTTTCAGGAGTTTTCAACAGCAGTAGGGCATGACCAAGTGATTATAAATGGAAAAAAAAAAGAGTTTAAAGAGTCACCCAGCACAGGTAATAAGACTCTCTCTCCTACTCAACAAACCTCAATTAGAGACTTGTCTACAGGAGAGCATATTAAATCACTCAGCTGCTCAGGCACTGTGGTGTGCTGTACATAACATGATCCTTCAGGCTATTATAAACTGCTTCAGGCCGGATATGAAACCTCAATCTAGTCTACTCCTAACCTATTCTGATTTTACAAACCTGTATTAGCCTGGCTCGTTAACAGGCTAGAAAACACATTTGGAAACCAAATGGTTTAAATAATGATGATTTTTTTTTTTTTAAATGTAAATGAAAGTGAAACATTTAAAGTTTTAAAATGCCTTTGTTATATTCAAGGGCTATTTTATTCGTAATAAACGTACAGAGGTCTCATCCTTTTCTTATTAAAAAAAATAAACATTTAAACATACAGTATCTCTTATTTATCTCAACCGTTTTTCTAAAAAAAAAAAAAAAACTCTTTTATGAAGAAGCATAATTTATAAAATTGGTTTCCTGGTGAGAGATAAACTCACTTTGTAAATTAGTCACAATAAGGAATGTGCATTTTCCACTTTCTTTTAGGCAGGAAAGAGCAAGCAAAACAAACAGGAATTATGAAGACACATTTTATTTATATACACACACCTTCACACTATTTATGTGAGGTTTGTCTATGTATCTAAAGTAATTACACAAAATGCACATTCCTTATTGTGACTAATTTACAATAAAATTTCAATTTAACTAATTGATTTAAATTTAAATAGCTGAATTTCAATAATTTTATTGAAAGTGTCAATTAATTTGGCATGATAAATTAAGAAATTTAAATCTAAAGTGACTTTGCAATGCCTAAGACTAATAAACACAAAATGGTAGTGTATTGTAGTTCCACTGAAAAAGCCATGTGGAGTTCAGAAATAAAAAGGGGATAAATTGATATTGCTCACAACCTAAGAAAACCAAAGACACTGGTAGGGATATAATAGATGAATGAGTGACCAAGTCCATGTACTTTTTCATTTTATTAACAAAAAATATACACATATGCAATCACATGCAGACACGTATACACACTCACTTCTCCTGTTTGACTTTAGGGCTAAAGAATGAAGACATGCTCTTCATGCCAGTTTTGTCCACTTTAGCAAGTGTCTTCTGAGCAGCTGTCAGCTTCTTTGGGAGCTAGCAGGAGAACATAATAAAAATGTATGTTGTGTTCCTTCACACAGACACACCAATTGTACAAAGAGTAAAGGTGAAGCAAAAAAATTGCATCCACACCACAATAAAGAACTGATAGGCAAACAGCTGCTGCAAGAAGGCTTATAAATGGCAAAAATGTATAAGCCTGTTATGCTTGGGTAAATGTCCTCACTCACTTTTCGGGCGAAGTCAGCACTGTTGAACTTTGTGTAGTCCTCCCCTGCCTCCACTGGTTTATCTGACAATTTCCTTTTCTGTTTAATAAGAGACAACGACCACACAATCACCACATTTTTTCTATCTGCTGTTTATGCAACACAGCAGAACAGCTAAAAGAGTGCTAACCAAAAATACATTTATGATCCATAAAAAGAAGCACTTGATTTACCAACATTTCTTAAAATGAAAAAGTGATCCTTTTCACACACAATTATCCCTTGCTGTGGAAGACTACATCAGTGACTTCCAGACTTTAATTTCACTGACTGTTGCTAATTCTTGACTGTTAAAAATCAAGTTACACGATAACCCACTAACTAAACTACATGGCCAAAAGTTTTTGGACACCTGACAATCAGACCCATATGTAGTTCTTCCCCAAACCTTTGTTATAAAGTTGTTTCCTTCATTGGAAATAAGAGGCCAAAACCTGTTCCAGCATGATGATGCCTATGTGTACAAAGCCAGCTCCATGAAGACATGCTTGTAATGGAAGAACTCAAGTGACCTGCACAGACCTCATCCTTTTGGGATGAGCTGGAACTCGCATTGTGTGCCTGACCTCACTAATGTCCTTGCAGCTGAAGGAAAACTTTCCAAAATCTAGAGGAAAGCTTTTCCAGAAGAGTGGAGATTATTAATATAAGCAGCAAAGAGGAAATAAATATAGAATGAAACGTTAATGAATAGTGCAGGCACCACTATTGGAAAGACATCCATTTTGTGAGGGTTTTTGTTTATGTAATTTATACAAACATTTTCATTACAAGTGTTATCATTTTAAAATGTTATAAGATTTATATTGTTATAAATTCTGTGAAATATTTTCATGGATGGCATGGCTTTACAAAATTTGACTATCCATGTTGGATCAAATCCATCCCAGCAGGTTTTTCACAAATGACTCATGGTCAGTATTACAAATTTGATTAAATTTAAATAGCAACTTGAAATAGTGCAGAATCTTGAATATTTAAAGATGGATATTGTGCCTCTTGTGTTGCAAAATGTTTTTTTTTTAATAAATACATTTAATTTATATATTTTTTACTTCGAGGTGGTAAAATGTTGCAATTCATCTATAATCCTACAGGTGGCGAATATCTTATGTGATAAAATGTCCTTTGTTGCAGCAAAACCTATAAAAAAATATCTACACACACACACACCATACACACACACTGACCTAAAGGATTATTAGGAAAACCATACTAATACGGTGTTTGACCCCCTTTCTCCTTCAGAACTGCCTTAATTCTATGTGGCACTGATTCAAGAACGTGCTGAAAGCATTCTTTAGAAATGTTGGCCCATATTGATAGGATAGTATCTTGCAGTTGATGGAGATTTGTGGGATGCACATACAGGGCACGAAGCTCCCGTTCCACCATATCCCAAAGATGCGCTATTGGGTTGAGATCTGGTGACTGTGGGGGCCATTTTAGTACAGTGAACTCATTATGTTCAAGAAACCAATTTGAAATGATTCGAGCTTTGTGGCATTATCCTGATGGAAGTAGCCATCAGAGGATGGGAACATGGTGGTCATAAAGGGATGGACATGGTCAGAAACAATGCTCAGGTAGGCCGTGGCATTTAAACGATGCCCAAATGGCACTAAGGGGCCTAAAGTGTGCCAAGAAAAGATCCCCCACACCATTACACCACCAGCACGAGCCTGCACAGTGGTAACAAGGCATGATGGATCCATGTTCTCATTCTGTTTACACCAAATTCTGACTCTACCATTTGAACGTCTCAACAGAAATCGAGACTCATCAGAGCAGGCAACATTTTTCCTCTTCAACTGTCCAATTTTGGTGAGCTCGTGCAAATTGTATCCACTTTTTCCTATTTGTAGTGGAGATGAGTGGTACCCGGTGGGGTCTTCTGCTATTGTGCGTGTTGTGGCTTCACAATTGCTTTGCTACATACTGCGGTTGTAACGAGTGGTTATTTCAGTCAAAGTTGCTCTTCTATCAGTTTGAATCAGTCGGCCCATTCTCCTCTGACCTCTAGCATCAACAAGGCATTTTCGCCCATAGGACTGTCGCATACTGGAAGTCTTTCCCTTTTCACACCATTCTATGTAAACGTTTTAAATTCTAAAACTTATTTCCAGTGTTAAATTGAAAACAAAAATAAATCCCAGATTCTCTTTGTGGACCCCACTGTTTGTGATTTGTCAAGTGACCACAAAATTTTGGTCATAGTGTATAATATGTTTCTGACCATACCGCACGCTAAATCTAATTACCTGAGCCCCAAGAAGAGCATTAGAAATAAATAAAAGAGGAATTATAGAGGTAAAGCACTCAACAACAAAACAGAAAATAATATTTTACAGGAAGCAAAAGGGAAAAAAACAAACTGCCAGCACCATGTCCCATTATGAGTCAACACACAAATTTGTCTGAGGGGTGTTGCCCAAGCCATAATTTTAGCTTAACGAATTCTAAACCAATCATTATCTGCACTGGAGAAAAAGGAAAGAGATAGAAAAATAAAAGACCAGCATGTGCAGAAGTCCATCTGGTTTACCTTGGAGGGAGGCTCAACCTCTTTAGGGCTGGATATTTCAGGTAACCTTTTGAAAGAAGCACACACATACTATGAAATGATAAGCTAAAAATACCACAAACTACAATTGCTGGTAAGAATAAAGGAATGACAAACAGTTACACAAATTGTCATTAAAAAATACTACACACTTAATTTGTATGGAGAAATGATTGTTTTTCCATGGGGAATAAGCAGTTTACCCAGCACCATCATAACTTATCATGATTCTTTTGATAATTTAGCAGTACCTATAAAAATATTTTTTTTCTAAATAAATTGGTAAATTAATATGATAGCTAGCCTACTCATTTACTGTCAGATAATCATTGAGACTTTTTTTTAAGTAAGAAGCATGTGTCTAGAATTCGTCTACTCACTGCAGATGACCGTGCAGATCTTTCCTCAGCTTTTCGCTGATATATTCCGAAATTAGTCCGTGAGCATAACGCAGATAATCTTCTGCAAACATAGTTTACAATATCAACAGCATATACCACAAGCACCAATAATTCAGTACAGTGCAGTTTTCAGTCCATCTGACTTACCTTCAGTCACACATGTCTCCTGTTTAACTCGCACATAAGTGGTGGATTTCACTCCTCCACCTACAGAAATGTCACTCTTTTTAAGTGCACTCACTGTGTTCAAAACCTGAAAGGACAGAATAGAACAACATTTATGTGATTTTATGGACTTCAGAAATTTTCCCCCTCTTAGCTAGATATTTTACTCTATTAGTTATACTAATAGAGTAAAATATCACTTGTTTTAATATGCTCCTTTACCAGTAATATAAACCAGCGTATCACATTTTGGCATCACTGTTGGCGTCACTGTTTAGTGGCAGTAAAAACAGTAGAAGGTGTGTGAGCGATCATTAAATCTGTTTCCATTTTATTTCTCTTTTTCTCCTCAAATTATGTCTTCCCGCAAGCAAACAGACATTGATTATAATAAATTACACACATTTCTACATCATTTTTAGTGTGTTGTTTAAAGTTCTTCATTACAGTGGAACCTTGGATTGCGAGCAACCCCCGACTGCGAGTAACCGTGTTTGTAACTTTCCGCGAGAAAGACAAGCAAATTTTTAATAAATTTTGACTTGAAAAATTATTAAGTCTTGGTTTACAAACACCAAACATCATGTAGCACCCATGCACTTCTTTTTTTGATGCCAGGCGCCACGTGATCACAACTGAGCCAATGGTTTTTCTTTCGAGTGCTACGGAATTGTGTTTAATCGTCTCCCCTGCTCACATCCGTGCATGTGTACCGTTTACTATAAACAGTACCATGTGTGTGCGCGTAAAACATCTGCGCATGTGTACAGCGCGCGTGTACTGTTTATTATAACACACATGCGTGCGTGTGTAAAGCAAAAGCAAGTGTCATTAGAGAGGTTAAAGATCCATTTACTCTCTCTCTCAGCCTGCACTTTGTGTCTGTCTGCACGCGCATCATCGGACAGTGTGCCCCTTCCCCCCTCCTCTCGCCTTCACACACACTCTCTCTCTCTATCTAACGGAAACACTGCTCTGTCGCGATTCTTTTCAAAAGTAAAGTGCAGGTTAATTAGCTTTATTTTTATTTTACAGTAGTGATTCCGTTAGTGCGCGCTCACTCGAGTGTTATTAGAGATGCTCCTTGTTAATTTTACAGATAAGGCAGTGTTTCCGTTAGTGTGTGTATGTGTGAAACTCGAAGAAGAGAGGAGAAAGGGCTACTGTATAAGACAAGAAGAGGGGAGGGTCTCATTCCTCCTCTCCTCCTACTTTAGCTTCTCACACACACACACACACACACACACACACTAACAAAAGCACTTATCTGTCGGGATTTATTTTTATTTTTTTCACAGGTAAAGTGCAGGTTAATTTGTTTTATATTAATTTTACTTTATATTTTGTATATTTAAGGTATGGTTTGGATAGGTTCCACTGAAAACAAAATTGAATATTGAACTTTACTGTATTAAAAATATACTTTGTGCTACAGCATTCAAAAAGGTGCTTTATTTAATAACTAAATTGTGTAGTTTATTATACAAATTAAACTGGCCTCATGTTATTTTAGTCATTTCATAAATACAATGAAATCCCTATTCACTATACCTACACATCCCCATACCTTTTTCTTCAGCCAGTCCAAGGTCTTCTCTTGGTTATATCTGTGGAATTTCTGACTGCCCACCTCTAAAACAGGAACACAAAGGTGAGTATAGCAATACTGGTGCAATTGTTGTGTGTGCGCTGAGACATCTCTCACACACCTTTCTCATCTGCCACATGATGAAGTGTGTCCAGAACCTGTGCGCATTTCAGCAGTCTCGAGCACACTGGATAATCCTCATCCATGACCATCTGCTGCAGTGGCTGGAACTTCCCCTATAGACAACATGATCATTACAATTTCAGATTTTACTGCTTCATAACCAATGTGTCTTTATGTTTGTATATAATTATAAAGTATATACGTGCTTTCGCACCACAGCACATTTCAGCTGAGAAAGAAGTGACAGATGTGCCTGCGGTTCCATCATGATGTTTTCATATTTGTTTGCATTATAAACAAATTACTGATACAGGTTAGCAGCAAAGTGCTTTCATTTTAGATAAAAGTCTATATTCCATTTTCTCTCTGGTTCGATATGCGCCATCATCAATCAGCCTGCTCCCCTGCTTCTGATGTAAGGAAAGCTCATTTATTACACTGGAAACTATTTTTAATGTTGGTAATGAGGGAGACATGGGGAGGTAATACTAAATTATTAGTCTTTGCAAAAATCAAACATTATTCCATTTTGTTAAACAGTACTGTTTTTAGAATTACTTTCTGAACTGCTTTACCTCTGCTGCACCGCTCTGTAGGTAAGGCAACAACAAGAACAGTGGATCCATAGGAGTCACATACAGCAGTCTGCCATCTACAAAACCGTAAAAAGCATTAACACCAAAGATATCCAAGTCAAATCTTAGCTGATGTAAATGAAAATTTGATACAAATTTTTAAAATAGGAATAAACTACAAAAAAACTTTAAATTATTATTATTATAATTGTTATTGAAATTAAGGGGCAGGTTCAGGAAACAGTCCTCACTAATGAACAGATTGTCTGACACCAAAACTGTTAGGGATGGGAATCACCAGTCATCACCTGATATGATGTCATGACACCCAGGTGCAGATCCAATTTATATTGAGATTCTACCCTAAAATTTTGCTGATAACCTTACATTATCCTCTAGATATATTTTTTTCAGTATTTCTGGTTTTCAGTTTGATCATCCATAATTAACCAGTGATCAGCCACTCAGCCTCAGATATAAACAATTCTGTGCAGGCTACAAAAGCTTCTGAATGGTGCAAAACGCATTTTTATGGCAGATATATGTGCTGCTCAGTTAAACAGTAAACTCTTATATTTGAAATTAGTTTGTATTGTTTAAATGCTAAGCTTAGTTTTTAAAAGAGAAAACTGACGTTAAAAGGGAATGGCCTACATTTTATTCCAGTTATTAAACTTTTGTATAGGTTTAAAATGATAACATTGTATTGGGTGGTGACTGGTGAGTCCATCCCTATTATACACTATAATTGATATTTCTAAACAAATTTATAAAATAATTCACTCCTACTCCTGTAGAGTGGAATGAAAATGTGTTAATAATATAAAGCGTCTATGAAGGATTATAAAGAAATTATGTTTTGCAGCCTCAAAAGTCTTAAAACTCATCTGACAATAAGAGCACAGGTTAAGTGCCTACAAGCATAAACCGCCACTTTTTCCAACAATATCCAACCAACCATTTTTTCTGGTATGGACCCATTCAGATTTACAGTAAAAGATGACATCCCTAGTGGCAGACTAACGATGAAAATTAACCAATTAATTTGCATTAAGAATTTATCCAATCAAGACGGTATTAACTAACAATATTTCTCAATAGCGGAGACACAGTGGCATAAAGGTTAGCATTGTTGCTGACCTCCAGTTTGCTCCAAGAGTCCAAAGGCTTGCAAATTACGTTAATTAGCATTCCCAAATTGTCTGTAGTGTGTGAATGAGTGTGTGTGTGTATGTGTGTGTGCCCCGCAATGGATTGGCACCCTGTCCACAGTGTACCCCACCTCGTGCCCTCCTAGAATAGGCTCCAGGCCCTCTGTGACCCTTTGCAAGATAAAGGGGTAGCTCAGTGGTTAAGGCACAGGACTACTGATTGAAAGGTCTCAGGTTCAAACACTGGTACCACCAAGTTACCACTGTTGGGCCCTTGACCCTCAACTGCTCAGATATAATGAGATGAAAAGCAAGTCGCTCTGGATAAGGGCATCTGCCAAATGCCATAAAAGTAAAGATTAATTAATTTCCCCATAGCTCCCATATTTATTGCCTTGTACACCACAAGGGGGCAGACTTGCAATGCCTAATAAATGAAACTTGTAATAGTTTCAAGTGACCCTTTATTTTTTTAATGGGTTCAATGATTTGTCTCAAATAACTAAAAAGTTGTTATTGAGTGAAATGCCTCTAGAAGTGTTAACACTTAAAGAATGTATGTCTTGTTATAATGAATTACTAATGATTAATTAGTTTTGATGTGTTCTACTCAAATTAAAAAAAGAAAAGAAAAAAAAAGAAAATTATGAAAATTTGCAACCCTATCTGTCACACAACAAACTCTGTCTATCAGTGTCAAGGAATTATGAACTCACCTCTTTGAACTGTTTGGTCGATAAACCAGGAGTGAAAATCTTCAACAAACACCTTCACCTCATATAGCCGCACATCTCCACTACTCAACAAGAACTGGGAAGCAGCACCTAGATTACAGAGCTATTAGTTATATAACTCGAGTGTTATTGACACCAACTCTACGGACCCCTGCCCTTATTTTATACACTTTCCTACTGCCAACATTTCTGTTTTTGCTTAAATTAGTGGTAACGACCTTCATTAGGTGGGTCAGATCATTTGTAGTAGGAAACATGAAACATCTCTACAGGACTGAAAAGGGGAAACTCTGATCTCACCACATGGTAACATGAGTAATACAGTCACTAGACATTCTGCAGACCTGTAGCGGGGTTCCTGAGCCTGACGAATGTTGGGTCACCATCGTGTAGTTTTGTCTTGTCCAAGGCAGAATCTGTTCAAGAACAATATAACATGTTGACAGACACTGAATAAACAATAGGTGGCAAAAGGAGGATAATAATAATAAATATAGTTGCAAGCAACGATGACGGGCCCAAGCATGGCGCCACCGCCACCCAGGCGCATCAGTGAGATGGTGGGCAAGGAGGGCACGTGCACTTATAGGGGAATGGCTAAAGGACAGACGTGACAGTTTGGGTTGAATGAAACAGATTATAAGAATGTCCACTGATGTCAAACGGGACTCAGAATCTAAGCTGTAATGTCTCTACTGTCCGTGTATATAAATATGCGTGTGTGTGTGTGTGTCGGTAGTAGCTACTTTTCAGCATGAGGCATCGCCATGGCTAAACTGTCTGAGATATCAGAAATCCCAAGATAGTATTCCTTCCTCAATGTTTCGATATTATATGGGTCGGTTTGGTGAAAATGATAACGGTGCAGGTGCTTGGACCGTTCACAGTTTTTGTGGGATGTGCAGTGGGTTTAGAGTGTGTATGTGTGTGTGTATGTTTGTGTGCCGGATGGTTAGTGTGTGCATAGTGTTTATATGTGTGTATGTGTGTGTGTCTGTTTCCAAGGTGCGTGTGTGTGTGTGTGTAGGGCATGTAGTGTTTGTGTATGTGTGTAGGATGTGTGTGTGTTTGTATGACTTTATTAGCCACTTTTCACCATGAGTCATCGCCTTGGCTAAACTGTTTGAGATATCAGAAATCCCAATGAAAAAATGTTTGAGTTCAGTAGCTCTTCACTATATACAAAATTAGCCGGTTCAGGGTGCTGAGGCACCAAAGACTGTCTGATAAGGGACAGATGAAGATGCATCAGGTGTATGTAAACAACCCCTTTATCGTCAGCACTCTACAGACTGGTTTATTTGTAGGATTGTAATGTGTCAGGTTGTGTTTTATTCTTAAAATAAAACAAGGACATAAATATAAGCATACAACATGATAATGATAATAATGACAATCCAATCAGTAAAGCTTATTAATGTAAACACTCTGCAGAGGGTTGTAGGCAGTGTAAGCTTAAACGTCAACATCACGTGATTCGCCCACCTGTCACATGACACCTTATCAGCACGACTATGAAGGCACGTGTATTCCTGTTGTAAACAACTTACAACAAACTTGTTTCAAATGTGTGTGTGTGTATATAACACGAAATAACAACAGCAAAATAGTGACAGTCACAATAACATATTGATTCTAGGCATACTTACTAAGAATACACACACACACACACACATGTAAATATATATATATATATATATATATCGCAAAATCGTGAAACTCAAGAAATTTACTCAGAACCAGTAGTTCCTTCTATGTAAAATGTTTGGAGACATTAGGACTTTCCACTTGTTGGATATGAGTATCATAGTTTTCCTTAAATTTTTACCTTGCCATAGCAACACTATTCAGCGCAGCAAAAAGTCCTTTACAGCTTAACATCAGCCATGTCTTCCAATTATTGTGCCTGATTTTGAAACCAACTTATAGGGGAATGGCAAAAGGACAGACGTGACAGTATGCTTTTCATGAAAGAGATTATAAGAATGTCCACTGATGGCAAATGGGACTCAGCATCAATCTCTAATGTCTATATGGTGCATGTATATGAATATTTATGTGCATGTGCGTGTATGTGACATTATTAGCCACTATTCGGCATGAGACATCTCCATGGCAAAACTGTTTGAGATCTCAGAAATCCCATTGCAATATTCCATCCTCAATGAGATTACATGGGCCGGGTGAAGATGATAATGGTGCAGTTTGTGGTTAGCGGATGTGTAATGTGTGTAGCGGATGTGTAATGTGTGTAGAGTGTGTTTGTGTGTGTGTATTGTGTATGTGTGTGAGAGTGATGTGACTGTGTGTGTGTGTGTGTGTGTGTGCGCGCGTGTGTGTGTAAATCAACGCCCTTGTCCATGTGACTGAATGTTGCACAGAGGGCAATTTAAATGTTTGTATTGTTTATATTTATTATTTCTGCATATGTTTAAATTGTAAACATGAAACCATAATAATATTGTGTGTGTGTGTGTATGGTTAATGTGTACATATTGTGTATGTGTGTGGGTATGTGTGTGTGAGCGATGTGTGAGAGTGTGTGTGTGTGTGTGTGTGTGTGTGTGTGTGTGTGTGTGTATATATATCACCGGCCTTGTCCACCTGACTGAATGTTGCACAGTGGACAATTTAAATGTTTGTATTGTTTATTTTTTATGATTTCTGCATATGTTTAAATAGTAAACATGAAGCCATAGTAAAGGAGAAGGGAAAACACCTGACTGCAGAATACCAGCCTGCAGAATAGCTCCATCTACTGGACATATTTTATTACTGCAGGAGTCAGGGCCAAGGCTCATAAATATACTGTAAAAAATTGTTGGGAGCTGTATGAGCATCACAAAAATATGAAACTCAAGAAATCTACCCAGAACCAGTTGTTCTTTCTACCTAAAATGTTTGGGCACATTAGGACTTTCCACTTGGTGGATATAAGTATCTTATGTCTTATGAATAGCAACACTATTCAACGTATCAAAAAGTCCTTAACAGGGTGACATCAGCCGTGTCTTCCAATTATTGTGCCTGATTTTGAAGGCAATTAGCTGACAATTAGTCACAAAAGAATTTAATTTCTAAAAGTAGACACTTTCTGCTGCCAGTTGGTGGCGCTATGACTGAGACTCATGGGACCCATGTCACTGTGAGCAGGTTTCTTCTCTTAACCTGCAGCTGAGGTTTGATGAATGTCACACAATGTATACAGAAGTTATTAGCCACTTCCTGTTTCCTGTTATTCGCCATAGGTTTAAGGGCTCGCAACGGCCGACCCGTTTAAGATATCAACCAGCCCTTCGCAATATTAGATCCTCAATGTCTTGAGATTATATTAGACCCTTTTTGGTCAAAAACATATGAATCCTATAAGAGTAGTATATCACATTCCAATGGGTGCGTTTTTCAAAGAACATAAAATAACCGACTTCCTGTTCAGCGGATTCCATGACATGGGGTATGCAAGTTGTTGACCTCGATGAAATCTAAAATTATACTGGGTCTCATTCATATATGTGAAAGTGGATCCAAGTTATGCAGCTAAAATTTATCAAAGTTCCAGGGGGCGCTGTACAGGCCCTGTGCCACGCCCGGGCTCCAGGCTCTCAGGGCTGCCTCCTAGTCGGTTTGAGTCTAGACCCATAGATATTTGGAACCGTAAGTCTTTCCACTCGTAAGATATGTGAAGAATAATTTTCTTTGAGTTTTTCTTTTGTTAAATCGTTGCCATAGCAAACCGATCAAATTAGAAAAAAAGCCTTCATGGTGTCAATGATCCATGTCTTTTCATTACTCTGGCTGATTTTAAACCAAATCAGGTGAAAGTAAAGGCCAAAATATTAGTGATTTCCAAAAGTGACACACTTCCTGCTGCCAGTTGGTGGCGCTATAACATAGCCTCATGATTGTCATATTATGTGATCAGCTTCCTACTCATAACATACCTGTAAAGTTTCATGTACATAACTTAATGTACACAGAAGTTATTAGCCACTTCCTGTTCATTTTTATTCGCCATAATTTTAAAGCGCCGCCACGGCCGAACCGTTCGAGATATCAAAAATCCCTCCGCAATTTTGCACATCTTTCAATCTGTGTGCAAATTTTGATGAGTTTTTGAGTATGTTAAGGACCCCAAAAGTACCAAAAGTGTGGGAAAAAAAATAATAATACTCACTCACTCACTCATCATATATACCGCTTAATCCTGTATTCAGGGTCACGGGGGCCTGGAGCCTATCCCAGGAGACTTAGGGCACATAGCAGGGTACACCCTGGACAGGGTGCCAATCCATCGCAGGGCACAGACACACACACATACACTCACTCATTCACACACTACGGGCAATTTGGGGACGCCAATTAACCTAACCTACATGTCTTTGGAATGTGGGAGGAAACCAGAGTACCCGGAGGAAACCCACCAAGCACGGGGAGAACATGCAAACTCCATGCACACAGAGACGGGAATCGAGCCTGGCCGGGGATCGAACCCGGACCCTGGCGGTGCAAGGCAATAGTGCTAACCACTACACCACCGTGCCGCCAAAAATAAAAAATAAATAAATAATAATCCTAACGAAAACAATAGGGCCCTGCGCACTAGTGCTTGGGCCCTAATAATATCAAACTTGGACAGGTGTGAAACATATAGCAAGCAAATTAGTAAAACATAATTGAATGTAATTAAGACATAGGTTATAGTATCATAATCTATGACAATATTCATCCGTTCATTTATTCACTCATCTTCTATACCGCTCATCCTATAGAGGGTCACAGGAAGCCTGGAGCGTATCCCAGGAGACTATGGGCACAAGGTGGGGGACAGGGTGCCAGCCCATTGCAAGGCACACACGCACGCATTCATTCACACACTACGGGCAATTTTGGGAATACCAATTAGCCCATGCATGTCCTTGGACTGCGAGAGGAAACTTAAGTACATGGAGGAAACCCAACAAACACAGGGAGAACATGCAAGGTCCATGCACAAAGAATCGAATCCCTCGGCCCTTAAGGTGTGAGGCCTCAGTGTTTACCACTACGCCCACTGTAACATCACAATCATAAAGGAAATATATGCAATGAACAGTGTGCACAATAGCCTTTTTTAAAAAAAAGTGATGTTTTGTGGTATTGTGTAATTGATAGACTGATTATTATACCTTCTTTAAATCAACATGTCAGTCTGGTTATACTTCAAGATTGGTAAACAATATCTTAATGGACCTTGCTTTGTGTACAGCATCAATCCTTGCTATCAGTTATCACCCAAATGAGGATGGGTTCTCTGTCGAGTACGATTCCTCTCAAAGATTCTTCCAATTGCCATATCGATGAGTTTTTTCTTGCCACCATCTCCTTTGGCTTGGTCATCAGGGACAATCTGATCATTTTCATTTATACATATTTCCTCACACATTTCATGACTAATTTCCACAATATTTTTTATTATTATGTTAAGCCGATTTGCGACAATGAACATTATTATTAAGCCCTATATAAATACAATTTTATTGAAAATGCTACAGTATACACACACTGTGCATTTCCAACATTGTGGCAATAGTTTGAGTGCCATCATACTTCGTGTGGCATCACATAAGGGTGTGATAGCCACGTGTCCGCATACTTTTGGGCGTAAACCTTATTTCAGTAGCAATGTGCATATTTATTGTTTTTGTTGTTGCTCGTTTGTTTTCCATGCTCATGCAGGAACCAAGTCTTCGATACAGCGTCACATAAATGCTCTAAATAAATAAATGCCACATAAATGTTTAATTTAAGGTTAAGGTAAATACGACTCAGGATTTCGAGGCTACGAATTATCTGTTGCTAGGAAGCGCGTAAAGAAATTAGCGCGAGCGATAACGGTCGTTTCATTTAAACACACAGTGAGCAAGCTTTAGCGTTCTGAACTAATACACAAAGTGAATTATATAGTCTCGGTTAATTTATCATACCTGCAGCGATGACAACCCAGCTATCATGACTTGTGTGTGCCGAGCGTTTCTTTTTGGTTGTCATTATAATGAGTTTGCGCTTTGTTTTTTAACCTAAGTTAAACCACGGTGCTGCTACAAGCACAAATGGCGCCACACTTTCATTTTTTTCACCCAATGCTCAGGGGTGAACGCAGTTTGTATTACGGTTTTTTTCTCGAACATAATTAGTACACGTGTCAAAATCCACAGTTGTCCTAGTGATTTACATTCTTAACAAAATTATTATCTAAATATAAAGATAAATCTATACACATTATATTTTAGACTGACACTGTCTTTTTGCGCCCCTCCCACCAAAATGTTGGTACGTTCCACAGCGGGCTGTTGAGCTGTTTCTGCTACAGGCGCGTTTTCTCCACGTGATAGACAGGAGCAGCAGACGAGTATTTACATAGACAGTTCGTTAATTCATTGTTTAGGGAAGAAAATCGCACAAATATATAATTTCAGCTCCCTATGGATGGAATTATGTTCTACTGTCACTGTACAGCATCTAATGTTCAGCGTTTTGTTCATAGATACTATTTCATATGTATATTATATTTAGATTAGATAAATTTGAATTAGCAGTAAAAATAATTATTCTTTACGGATAAATATCTGTAATCAGTAATCAAATAATGAAGTAGTTACTGATTTGTTTCCAAGCTGTTTAGTAGTGTTTACATTTTGCACATTTTTGTTATTTCCACTAGATGTCGCCAAAGACTAAAAAAAAATACTTACAGAGCCTTCAAAAGCTAAAGGGGCTGTTTAAGCATTATTATTTGAGAATATTTGACTTGTCTCCTATGTTAAGTTCCCCATTAACATACATATACTCAAATGTAACTCATAAAACTGAAAAATATATAGTTTAGTGCATAGTAAAACATTCAGCCTAATGTCTGTAGTGTCATCCAAAATATTTTTCACCCTCATTCTCATTCTTAGGTTTACAAGGTATACAAAATCTGGGCCTACAAAGAAAAGTTTCATCACACTAATGCAGCCACCCTATCCAAGAGACATTTATATGCTGTTTTAGGCTTGTGTGCGTTTAAATCCATTGTGAACCCCCTGATCTGAAACAATGGTAGTGGTATTCAGGTCAGATTGTGGTCTGATGATCAGGGTAGGAAGAGGCTCCGACCCTCCATATGGGTGGGAAGCCATAATAAACTCATGAACTAATGAAAGAAAAATAACGCATTTTAAAACATACAATGTTTTATTTCATATGAAAAGTACATTTCACTTAAAAAGAAAGAAAGATGTTGCAGTGTGCGCAATTACTATGTGTAGTTTATGTAATACTATGTAACAGTATTTAGTTATGCATTAATTCATACATCTTGAGTAACAGCTTAGGTTTAAGTGTAAGGAAAGCATGAAATTATGTTTCCATTTGCTTTCTGATCCAAATAAAAGTGCTGACTGAAAACCAAAAGATGCATCAACTGCACAGTAGAGTTTAAGTGTGATGTCATCATATATATAGACCCTGACTGCTCAGGATTGTACAGAAACCTCGTTGGCACACCACAGGAATGGTAAGATCATCAGGGAGAAATTCCCACAGCTGGGATATGACAATCCCAGACATGTATACACTCACACACATACGCCACACATGAAACTCTATGTAACTGTGGTTCTGTGAACTGCCAGGGATGGTAAAAAATCACCTTGGTAGTTTCTTTTGTGTATGCATTCTTGCATGCTTTGACCTTCAGAAAAGCCACAAAGTGACTGCATGTGTTCAATTTCACCCCTCTTAACCACCAGGGGTGGTGAGTATCACGTGGATAACCGATACCACAATGTCAGAGTAGCATTTCATAAAAGGGTCTGGGTGTTCCAACCCGCTTGTGAACCAAAGTGATGACTCAAGTGGCCAGGCTGTTTTGGCAGGGGAGATCCCTCTATGACACATGAACAGTTAATCTGATTATCGAATCGCTACTCTTCAGTTCAAATAGTGTGACAGGGCATGTCCTGTGCAAAATAAAGAATACTCAGCAGGTTCCACTTAATGGAATGCTCTATGGTTAATAGCTCAGGCCATTGTTTAACAAATATAGGGGATATGAGTGGGCAGAAGCCAGGGGCTCAATCACAAGGGCACTACAGAGTTATATTCTTTTGATCTAACTTATATAATAATAATAATAATAATAATAATAATAATAATAATAATAATAATAATAGGCCCATCATATCTATTCATCATGATATGGCCATGTGATATGAATTTGTCAATATGTTAGTATTACATGTTTAAGAACGGCAATATTAATTGTAACAGGATGATGCTGGCAAGATGTGACAAAGTCTCTGTAAATTTTGCCAACTATGTTGAAAAAATAACAGTTAATTATATCTTTTCTCGTTAATAGTGATAAAAAATATACTTTTTCTCATGACCTGTTTTCTTTAGTGTCTCCTAATTCCTCTTTTCCTAATATTATTCCCTAGCTGGGTGCATGTGCATAAAATGTTTCAAAATGACCAAGGACAGATCTTATTACACTGTTAAAGTATAAAAGAGAGACAGTGTAGTTAGGGTGTCTGTATTTGTGTGTGTGTGGGGGGGGGGGGGATTCTGATAATGTCATTCCCAATGATATCATGATCTGGACCATGGGCAGGTTTTTATCAGGTATTCAAATCATATACAGATCTAAAAACAGTGTGTGCTAGTGACTAGGGGAAAAAAAACGAACATGCTCTTTCACACACACGCACATCATCCCTATTCCCATCAGCAGCAACAGTAACACCACCATCATCCACACGCAGGTTGAATTAGTATCATCCAAGGCTTGTTTATGGAGAGCTACAAATCATATTCAAAGGAATGTATGGGCTTTAAAAAACTGTCGCTCACAAAGTGGTGATTCTTACTTTGCATCAGAGCCACACATCCACCCACACACATGCAAAACTAAATACACGCGCACTGACCGGCAGACACCTAACCCTGAGACCAAACAAAAGTAGTAGACTACACACTGAAAACTCTTTTGACAGTAAAGAACCTCTGAACCTATAATTACCCATAGCAGTGAGTTTTTTTTTTGCATCAATACTTTATGTTACAATGTCTATAATAATAGGCTTGCGTCTATGAAGATTTAAATGGATGTCGTTTAAAAGTTTTTACTCAGTCTCTGCAGTGTCATGAATAACTTCGTGAAGTTGTGGAAGACTGTATATTCTTTGAGGACAAAACGACAGCAATGGAGTTTTTAAAAAAGAATTGATCTAGGAGCATGATCAGCTTTTCTTTCTACTTCATTTGTCATAGAAAATATTGTTGAAAGGCAACTGAACGACGAAATGTGGTTTTCTTGCTGGAGTTACGCTGTGACTAATCGTAAACCAGACGTGTGAGTAGGGTTTCATGACAACGCATCGTGCTGCTTCTGTCTCCTGTCGATTAAAATCTGTCAAATTACGCAGCGATTTCGAACAAAGTTCTGATCAGTTACTTAATGTGCAACTTTCCAAAAGTAGCTTTAATTTACCCCGTTTTTTAAATGAGTCCATGTATGCTTCATTCTGTTATTTTGTTTTATGTAGGTTAAGGTTTCTAACCAATATAGAGTCAAGAAAATGCGAAATATTACACATAAAGTGGATTTATTTAACCAGCAGTCTGCCCAACGACTTGAATTTCGTTAAAATAAAGTTTTTACTCTTTATTAATCTAATATACGTTTGTCTTGTTAGGAGAAACTTACAGCCTATGGACGGTGAAATTAATCTATGAATATATTTAACTTTTTTATTAATTTGTAGAATTTCTTTCTTTCTGTTTTCTTTTTTTCTTTCTTTCTATCTTTCTTTCTGAAACATTGTCAGTCCAAGTCCATCTTCAATGTAGGTCTCTTACAACTGAAAAAAGCAACAACAACAACAACAACAAAAACTAAATCTATAGGCTGCGCAGTTATTCAGCTTTATGTATATTTAGAGGCACACTTTCCATGTCTGTGGAAAATGCCTAGACATCAACTCAGTTATGTCAACAAGTTCGTGTCCCTGCTTTGGGTTTCTCCTGCGGAAAAAGCCAAACATACTCAATCGCCATAATGTCCGACAAATCTGTAGTTCGATCATAAAGTTTCCATGGGAACTTTTTATAATGAAATTGCATTTTGATGTCATTCATTCCAAAACAGTCAGCAAAAAGTCATAATACCACTATATTCTCTGACTAGTAATCACTGTTTTCTTATCTGGTTATCTCTATACACGTCACTACACTCTTCACTGGTTATCCCTATCTATACACATCATTATACTCTTGACTGGTTATCGCTATACACATCACTATACTCTTCACTTATCTCTACTCGTTAGTTAGTTCGTGCACTGTGAACAAACTAAAAACCTGAGCAGATGAACTATACTCAAAAACTCTGCTAAGTGATTTAATCATTGCCATTACAAAACAATAGGCCTATGTCAGCTTATTTAAAGGCAATGGCAAACCATTCAAAACAATTATTGGAAGAGAACTACTATATGACTCAGTTTAAACGAAAAACCATTAGGCTCAAACTAATGAGTCTGTTGATAAAATGTTATATTTCAAAATAACATCTATGGATCTCTTAATGATTTTGTAGTAAGTTGCTAATAACACCCTGGTACACCCGGAGCATAAATAGAAGTTATAATAAACATAGGAAGAAAATGATTTCATAAGGAATAAATATCAAGTCACAAAATTTCAAGACGTAGTGATGCAACTCGATAGCAACAGAGGTGATCGAAAGAAAGCAGCACTCCACGGACAGAATAACGTGTATCACAATAACTACAGTGTTAAAGCTATGAAATTATATAGCCTGATACGAGTCTGTTACACTGTATGCATTTTATATGGGCATTCTGGTTCCTCAGTACTGTAAGTCGGAGTACTTCGATAACCTGAGAAAGGCCCATACAGCGTATCAAGTCATGCATGATGTATAGGGCTTATGTAATACACAAATGTCCTATTTTGACATACAGTTTAGTACAGTAGCAGCCTATGTTTGGGGCGCAGTCCTGTTTTGCCATAAGATTCGAGCGCCAGTGCTCAGGTAGTGCCAAAAAGGGTGCGCTGCGTTTCATACCGCTGTTTCAGACGATAGAACCTACACACTGATTTGGCTCTAAAATGTGCTATGGGTTTATCTGTGTCTGTATAGGTCGGGTGCGCTTGTTCTCTTTTTCCGTCCTTCCTTTAGCCCAGCGCCGCTCCGCCTCCTGAGCGTGCAACTTTGACGCTGTGTGTAAATACTGGAACAAAAGAACTTCCTCAATGCCCGGTGAAACAGCAATAAATAAACTCACAGTCGTTAGACGTCGCGATACTTCATTGTAATTTTATTATTATCGTTTTTTATGTGCTGCGTGATGATGGTGACTGCATTTGTTACTTTGATTCCAAATCATGGAATATTGTGTATAGGCTACATTCGCGTTCTCTACAAAAGGGTAAGATGCCTATCCTAAGTATATCAACTTTTTTCTTTTTAACTGTGTCTATGGGTTTATTTAGAAATATGAATATGAATGACTTAAGGTCGTACACCCAACCTTATAAAGAGTTGTGCTGATCTTTTGAGTGAAATTTGGAAGTGTAGCAGGTTCAGAGTTAAGGCGGAAAAAACTCCATTTGGACTTCCTGAGATGGAAGCGCTTTTGATAAAACATTAGTTAGTGCACTCAGCGCTCAGTAACAAGCCTGTCAATCATTTTTATAGCATAAATCATATCTTAAAACTTATCGGGATTGAGAAAGGTGCTTAATCTAGGTTGGATGAAGATTCTTATTGATCAAGATGGCAATTAATGTTAAGGTACAAAAAGTGATAATGTGAAACCTAAATTGAATACAAATTAAAAATAAAGTGAGTAAAGCTAATATATGTTGCAAGGCACAAGACAAAAGATATAACGTAAAACAGAAGATTACCAGTTGCCTTTCAAAAGCTTGCTTTAATAAATAGGGTTAATTAAATCAGAAGTTACTACACATCCAAACGGATAATTTTGCAGTAAAATACCAATATTCAACAAATATATGGTGGAATGTTTTGTTGATCCTTGCGGCGTCTAAACAAAGATCCATGATAGGTTAGACCGTGTGCTGGAGCGCCTGTAGAAAGTAGGCACCCTGTTTACAATAACAGCGGCCTCGTCTTATCACGTGATTGACAATGGCGTCGCACCAATAAAGGCGTGGACCGGCGATGGTGGGCGGGGCTTGTGGCGCCAGCAACGCGCTATATTTGGAAGGGGTGACGTCATTAGTAGTCTGCCTGTCAGAGGCGGGACATCCGCGAGGATGCGCTCTTGTCTGGACATGTCTGAAGCGCGCTTTGTCAGCCGCTATTTACTTATCTCACCGGCGACCTGCAAGGAAATTGAGTTTCATATAAAATATCAAATAAAAAAAAAATTTCTGGGTTGATGACTTTTATACTATAACCATCATTTTTTAACGTGTGTATTTAGGGGTATGGAAATATTTTTTTTTATATCTTAATGAGGACCAAATTTCTCTACAGCGTTTATTCAAAGCAAGCAACAAAAAGTGAATTGCAAAGGTTTAGTTTTGAATACTGAGCTTAAGGTTAGAGTTTGGTGGAAGTATACACTCGTTGAACACTTTAGGAATTAGGAACACCTGTTTGCCTACTTATTAGTGCAGATCACTAATCAGCTAAACAGTGCAATACATAAAATCATGTTGCTACGGCCCAACAGCTCTATTTAATGGTCACATCAACCGTCAGAATGCATCAAAATGTGATCTCGGTGATTTCACCCATAGCATGATTGTTGGTGCCAGACAGGCTGGATTGAGTATTTCTATAACTGCTGGTCTCCTGGGATTTTCATGCACAAACGTGTCTAGAGTTTATCAGAATGGTGCAATAAAGATAAAAACGTCCAGTGAGAGGCAGTTTTGCAGATGGAAATGCCTTGCTGATAAGAGAGGTCAACAGAAAATGTCCAGACTGGTTCGAATTGACAGAAAGGATACAGTAACCACTCACAGATGCTCTCTACAACTGTGGTGAGCAGAAACGCATCTTATGCACATAATGTTGAACCTTGAGGTAGATGAACTACAAGAGATGACCATATCAGATTCCACTTATTTCAGCAATGAGCAGAAAGCAGAGGATGCAGTGGGCACAGGCTCACCAAAAATGCAGGGGTAATGTGTAGCTTCTTTGAGTCTTAATTTCTGCTAAGGCAGTGTTAGAAGTTGGGATTAACTGCTTGAATCCATGGACGCAACCTACTATGCGTAAACACTCCAGGCTGGTGGAAGTGAAGTTATGATGCAGGGAATGTTTTCTTGGCACACTTTTTGTGTTGTGTTATTACCTATTAATTATTGCTTGAATGCCAGAGCTTTTTTGAGTATTGGTGCTGAGCATGTACATCCTTACATGGGCACTTTTTTTTCAGAGTTACTTCTAGCATAATAATGCACCATGTCACAAAGCAAAAGTCATCTCAAACCGGTTTCATGAACATAACAATGACTTCAATTCTCTTCATTGACTTTCCTAGTCACCGGATGTGAATCCAGTAGAACACCTTTGGGGTGTGGTAGAATTGGAGATTCACAGCATGAAGGCACACCTGAAAAATTTCCTGAAATTATATCATGCAATCATGTCAACAGGGCCCAAAATCCCAAAGGAGTGATTCCATCATGCTGTGCAATCCATACCATGATGAACTGAGGCTATTTTAAGATGCCCTACCCCATATTAGTCTAAGTGTTCCTAATAAGGTGTTCAGTGAGTGTATATAGAGAAAAGCAGTCATACTGTGGGGAAATTATGAAATAAAATACACAGGTGGCATTGCTTTTGATTTCTAATATAAGGTTAACATAGCTCGGTGAAAAGAGAAACAATCACTGTACAGCTCTTTCATCAATATCGGAAAAACAATCAATATCGGGTTGCCTTTTAAGAATTAAATGGTAGTTGCCTGTCAGAAGTGAACATAATCCTCCATTAAAAGCAATCCACATTGTTGTACTTTATGTAATAATACATCCTTTTTAATGTGAAATGCAATACAGGAACTATTGTTTATCATCAGTAACAGGCAAAATGGTATGCTTTGTGAATCACTGTGGCTTTCATTATAGTTTTCATTATAGCATTGCCAACAAAAACATAAAACAAATGCCTCTTTTTTGATGTTTAAAGACACAGCTTTTCTGAAAGTACAAAATTTATCTAAGAATGTATTTTAGACATATGAAAAATTTTAGCATATCTTAGTATCTTAATTTGAATTCTAAAAAGTTTGTTGATTAAGGGTTTGAGACAGTTGAAAAGAAGCAAAAAATGAGCCTATGATAAATTTTAAAGGGCTGTACTTAAGCTGGACTTCTGCACCTTCTGGGATATGATGCTTCCAGGGTCTTTTTTCCTCCTCTGTGTGACAGAACATCCAATGCACTATGGTGTGGTCAGAGTGGCTTATCAAAGGAAAAAAGTAAATTGCAATATAATGGGCAATTACATAAACAGTGACTCTGGTCAGTAGTTAAATTCTTAAGCTATATGGTGCTTTTAAGTGTGAAATGTTTTCAGAACTAAGTGGCCCAGACATGTTCCAACATGACAGTGCCCCTGTGTGCAAAGCAAGGTTCATGAAGACATGTCTTGCCAAGGTTAGAGTGGCCTGCACAGATTCCTGACCTTAAGTCTGCTGAACACCCTTGGAATGTATTAGGACACTGAACGCACCCCAGACCCATCACTCAATATTAACGTCCAACA
The DNA here is from genome assembly GCA_030347435.1 of Clarias fuscus. Classification (NCBI taxonomy): domain Eukaryota; kingdom Metazoa; phylum Chordata; class Actinopteri; order Siluriformes; family Clariidae; genus Clarias; species Clarias fuscus. Next base: position 11,155,730 of record CM059209.1, on the reverse strand, counting down.
TTATGATGAATCTAGTGGCAGCCATGTTCCAAAGTTGAGTAAAAAGCCTTCCCAACAGAATGGAGGTTATTATAACAGCAAAAAGAGTTGGAGGAGGGGAGTTAATCTGCAATCCAATGTACTAAAGTCACATATAGGTGTGATGTTCATATGTCCACAAACCCTTTGCCTTACATTATAACTACTACAGATTCTTGTCCACAGGTGTAGTATTAATGATTTGAACAGGTTATCACAAGGACAGACAATGTATGTGTTTGCATTTCTCACTTAGTGCATATGCTGGCCCTTCAGAAGGGTCTTGTGATAAACCTTCAACTTCAAGAAATGTGGTCAGAAAACGCTTAATAACGATTCATGGTTGAAAGACTTTAAGAAGGTAAACATAGTCTACCTTCTCACTGGCACCTACAGGTCCATTCCTCTACTTGCAATATGTGCTTAGGTAATTATTTAAATTCTTTATTTAATATGTCATTGTAGCACATTTGGAATCAATTACAGGTACAGTATGAGTTGTTTAGTAAGTATATTTATGAAGTTTCTTGTGTTTCCTCTGAGAACCTCTCAAGTTATTCTGGTGTTGTTTTGGCAGCTACACTTCAGGTCATTGTCATGGTAAGAGATAAACCTTCACCCAAGTTTGAGATGGCGTGAACTCTGGAGAAGATTTTCTTGAAGGACATCTCTTACTTTGCATGCATTTTCCCTTTCATCAGTTCTGACCATTATTCCTATTGCTTAGAATCACCCCACAGCATAATGCTACCAACATCATGCCTTACCATAGGTATAGTACAACCTGAATTCCTGAAAAGTTGGGACATATTTTTTATTTGAATAAAATAAAAACTAAAAGCCTTTTAAATCACATGAGCCAATATTGTATTCACAATAGAACATAGAGAACATAACAAATGTTTAACATTTACGTATCCACTAATAAGCTAATTTTAAAACTGATACCTGCTACAGGTCCCAAAAAATTTGGGACGGGGGCAACAAAAGGCTGAAAAAAAAAAAGAGATTTTAAAAAGATTCAGCTGCAAGAACATCCAGCATCAGGTCTGTAAGATGATTAGCTATAATAAAAAAAAGGAGTCTTAGAGAGGCAGAGTCTCTTAGAAGTAAAGATGGACAGAGCCTCTCCAATCTGTAAAAGAGTGAATAAAAAGATTGTGGAATACTTTAAAAACAACATTACTCAACATCAAATTGCAAAGGCTTTGCAAATCAGCAAATCATCTACAGTGCATAACATCATCAAAGGATTCAGTGGAACTGGAGAAATTTCTGTGCGTAAGGGACAAGGCCGAAGCCCTTGGTCCGTGGTCTTCAGGCACTCAGACAACACTGCATCACTCATCGGCATGATTGTGTCATTGACATTACTAAATGACAGAAACCACTGTCGGTAAACACAATCCACTGTGCCATCTGTAGATGCCAACTAAAGCTCTATCATGCAAAAAGGAAGCCATATGTGAACATGGTCCAGAAGTTCTGTGGTTTCCTGTGGGCCAAGGCTTATTTAAAATGGTCTGTTTTAAAGTGGAAAAGTGTCCTATGGTAAAACGAGTTTAAATTTGACATTCTTGTTGGAAATCATGGACGCTGTGTCCTCCGGGCGAAAGAGGAGGGAGACCTTCCAGCGTGTTATCAGCGCTCAGTACAAAAGTTCAGTGCAATTTGGCGCATCATTAAACAAAACATACATCAAAGACGACCACAACATCTTCAGCTGCTGGAAACCTATATCAGGTAAGAATGGCATCACGTTCCCTCACCAAAACTCCAGAAACTCATAACCTCAATGCGCAGACAACTTCAAACTGTTTTGAAAAGAAGAGGACTATGGTACACTATGGTAAACATTTTCCTGTCCCAACTATTTTGAGACCTGTAGCAGGCATCAAATTTGAAATCTGCTCATTTTGTGGATAAAAGTGTAAAATTTCTGAGTTTAAACATTTATGTTATCTGTTCTATTGTGTATAAAATATTGGCTCATGTGATTTGAAAGTCTTTAGTTTTCCTTTTATTCAATGAATGGAATTTGGGTTGTGATAGCAAATTAATCAGCAGTACTTAGTTTCCAGAGAATCCCCAAAGAATAATTCTCCTCATGCTCTCATAGTTATTTAAGTGCCTACCATTTGTCATTTACATAGGAGTGGTTTCTATTCAACCAAACAAATGACAGGATTCCCTTCTTATGCATTTTCCATCTGTATGTCACAGTGTTGAAACCCAAGCTTTAGAATTTTTTTAATCCCCTGCCCAAATCCCTGTCTTGACACAGTTTGATTATTAAGATTGGAGTGGAGAGTGAGTTTATGTCTTGTTTTTTTTTTTTTTTTGGTATAACACTAGCTGTGAAACCTAATACACACATTTTTGGTAAGTATTTATCTCACATTTTCAGTCCGGTCTTTGTACCTGACCAGTTTCTTATTAGTTTCAGAGGGATGTGTTTTGTTTGTTAAGCCACACAGAAACTTATGGCATGAACCAGTGAGAAACAGGGCAGGTGATGACAGAAGATCAGCCTTCTGATTAGTGTACTGGTAATGCTGAAGGCGAGAGGGGAAATTAGGTTGCTGCTGAGAAACACCTTTTTTTTATATTGTAACTTTGCAGTCATTTAGTCTACATAGTCATTTCATTAGTCTACATAATTTCATTTAATGTAATATAAAGAAATAAGTGATAGCTCAATACCTTTGTCACAGTACTGTATATACCACAGGAAAACATGCGAAAAATCTGAGTCTGAATAGTTACTGAAACCCTTTTATGTCTGTGTGCTTTCTTTTCTTGCTACTAATCTTATTAGACTTTTGTTTGGTCACATATTTAATATTTGGTTCATGTTGAATGGCTTTAATTTATTCATGTGGTTGTGTCCATGATTTTGGTAACAAAAACTTATTAGGCTGTAGCACGATATAAACTTGGGTTGCTTTTGTTACATTTATTGTGACAGCTAAAATAACTGGCTACTGTGTACATGTAAGCAATTCAGGATAATACTACCAATACATTAAAAATAATGAGACTGACTTTATACTGTATGATACAGAAGGACAAGTTTTATATACTACGTGGATTAATTTTTTTATTATTATTTTTCAGGGTAACAACTGGCATTTTAAATTTATATTCTTAATTGGAATTTGATTTTATATAACATATTCTCTTTCCTTGTTTTCCCTAAAAGAAGCATTTGTAACTGTCTCGTGATCCAGGAAATAAGCCATAATTGTCTGGAAATGGAGCCAATGCTTGCATGCATGTGCATGCACGCACACACACACTCTCTCTCTCTCTCTCTCTCGTACACACAAAGGCACACATACACTTGCACAAACACAAACAAAGCAAAAATGGCCTGAAGCCACTTATTACATTTAGTGTTTCTATCTGGAAAGCTGAGGTGTGGTTCCGCTCCGATTTCAAAACACAGGCCTACGCTGAGTTTTGTGGAGTAGAGGAGGAGACTGCTAAGTATTGTGAAACGTGTGAGAAGTGGCTTTTACATTATAAGGCTCATGCAAACGAGTTCAGTCAGATCTATAATGTGGCATACTTGTTCATGTACAACATGAAAGAAGTCATTTTGTAACAGTACTGCAGTTTTCTGGACTACACTTCCTGATCTAGTTTATCTGTAAACACACAGGCATTTTCCCTATCTACTGTTATTGTCCATTGCCAGAAATAACAAACCATGACACAGCATGCCCTGTAAGTTAAATGTCATTTTAAACAAACCGCACATAGATTTGCAGCTAGATGCATATCGTTATTGGATGTAGGGTTTTTGAGTTCATTGCCCCTAGGCCAGAGTGGACAGTGCACACCTTTCAGAATCAGGTACTGTAGATATCCTGTAGCAACCAGTGTTGCCACTTTGGCACATTTATCAGAGACTTTGGTGACTACTTAGAACCCTTTAATGACTTTTAAAATATTATTATTATTATTATTTCATACAGAACCTAGCCAAAAATCTAGCAACTTTTTAAGCAGATGTTAGCAACTGGCCTGTATTTTTATATAGCTCTCCAGCCTGCACCACAGTTATGGGATGTACTGGCATTTGTTTCCAAAGACCAATTACTGATCACCAACGTTTTTCCCACCTACGCACGTCTTTGTTCTTCTTTTTCAGTTCTTTATTTGGATATATTTGCAAATAATCATATGTTAAATATTCAATATGTAACCTTCCTGTAACATGCCTGTTTCCTGACTGCCACAGCCACTACTTATTTTTGTCTATGTTATAAATACTTAATTTGTGGTACCATGACCAAAGACTTTCCTGTAATAGAAAGTTATCATCTTTTCTACAACAGGCAGTTCCAGTCTGATCAGACTAATTTGATCAGACAAGCGGCATTTGAAAGGCTATTAAGATTAGAATTTTTCGTTTGCAAAAGTATTTCATTTTGCACTCCAGCGTTTCTATCAGTCTGATTGTCTGTGACTGATACATAAAAATAAAATTCCATGAATAGTTCATTAACCATTACTACAGTTACTATGTGTGGCACAATAAATGTACTGTACTATGTGGAATGTGGTACAGTTGCAGTCTGTGTGGCATAGAAAAATGCAGTGCTCTCCACAGCTGTGGCTTCTCTGGGCACTGTTCTCATTGATAAAGAAAAAACACACAAACATATTTGGCGACATTTTGTCTGAAATATCAGTCGCCTGATATTAATTTATTGTATATAGAACTGTTGTATAAAGGCAATTCCACACTTGCAGTCTTACATGCTTGTTCCACTCAACCTCAGGCTGAATCACAAACATGCACATGCTGGTATTTCAGCATGTAGCGATATTGCATAATTATTTTCTATTGTGATAAATCTCAATTAAATTAAATTCCATGCTTCTATTCTGTTCTATTATATTAGTAATTTACTCACCTTCCTTTTCTGTGTATCACTCACTTACTGCCTATACTGCTTTATCCTGTACATGGTCACAGGGGACCTGGAGCCTATCCCAACAGACCTGGGGCACAAGTCAAGATACACCCTAGACAAGGCACACACATACACACTATGGGCAATTTAGGAACGCCAATCTGCTTAATCTGCATGTCTTTGGACTGTCGGCGGAAACCGGAGAACCCGGCGAAAACCCACCAAGCACAGGGAGAACATGCAAACTCCATGCGCACAGACCCGAGGAGTGGAACCCAGACAATGGAGGTGCAAGTCCATAGTGGTAACCACTAATCCATGATGCCACCCATTTTTGTGTATCACATCTTGATATGCAAATAATTAAGGTGAGCCAATGAATATATAGGATGCATTTAGGCACAGGGCTGAGGGTTCGAGTCCTGCCTTGGTTCTGTGTGCGTGGAGTTTGCATGGTCTTTGCTTTGTTGTTTTTTCTTGGGGTTCTTCAGTTTCCTACCATAGTCCAAGCACATGCACTGATGGCTTCAAATTGCTCCAAATTATGTGAGTCGGTGTGTGCTTGTGCCCTGTTTTGTGTTGGCATCCTATGCTGGTTGTATTTTGCCCTGTATCCTAATATGCTCCTGGGCCTTAGACAACCCTATACTCAGGATAAGGGATATGAAAAATTCATGAATGAATAGACAAGTTTGGTCATATATTGGGCATTGGTGGCTCAGTGGTAGGTTTCTCACCTGCTATTCGGGTTCAATTCCTTCCCAATGCCCAAACCTCAGCCAATGCAGTGCCAGTTCCAAGCCCGGATAAAATGAGAGGGTTGGGTCAGGAAGGGCAGTCGGCGTAAAACCCGTGCCAAGTTGTGTGCGGATCGAATTGTCCGCTGTAGCCTCTCAACGGGAGCAGCCGAAAGACTAACAACAGCAGTATGTTAGGTCAGGTCATGTGATGACTTCTGAAGCATCCATATCTACTTTCTCCTGAAATACAATGTTCAGTTAAAAAAAAAAACACTGCACTATTAGTGTGTGTATGTGTCTGTGTTGGCTATATGCGTGAGATGAATGGCATATAATTTATAGTCAATCGCAGAGCCTCTGTGAATAACATTGCTCACAATGTGTCTTAGAATAGAATACCGTTAAAAGTGGGACCAGTCACTTTTAATGATCTGTAAGCACTATTTAGATGATTCGAACGTCGGCGAACGTCAGCTCTGTTGGAGTGCTACAGAGGGCAGTAAACAGAAAGTGGGCGGGGACTGTTTCCGTGATCCTCCATTCAGGTTGCGCGCTGCTGATGGGGTGAGCGCGTCACTGGCGATGCAGCTTGCGCTCTTGTTGCTGTTGTCACGGCGCCGCAGACTCCACTTCAACATCCATAGGGCAGCAGTGCAACATCATTATTCTCACTTAAAAAAAAAAATTCCAGCATACTGACCTACTATGAGGGGAAAAAATGCATTTGATCCAGGACCAAAAAATCAGCCCTGACTTGCCTTTTCTTTAAGATACAGTGCTTATTTCATAACATAGCGCTGTTATTTGCTTTATACTATGAATTACACGAGTAAATTACGTTCTTATGTCCGTAAAGAGCTAGGAACTCCTTTGCGTTTCTCACTAATCAGCCTAAATACCTTTCCCTGTGTCACATTACATGCAAAATGCGCCTCTTAAATCAGAAAGACACAAAAGAGCATGCACGTGATCGATGTATTAATTACTCTCAGTATGGTTCTTGTGCTGGCACGCCATTCCCCGCGCTTTGTAAGCGAAACTTCAGCACTGTGCTTCATGTTTGCTCACTATCGGTGTTGGCGCTCTCCTATGCTCCGCGCTGTTCTGTCTGCGTGGGTTGCTAGCTGGTTTTTAGGATGCATTTTTCCCCACCAATCATTCCCCGAGCTCTCGATGACGTCACCCTGAACGTGAGAGAGGGCGTGGCTCCGGCAAATTTGAATGAAGAGTGGAGCTTTCGGCGCCATTTTCGAGTGAGCAGCGGTAGGAATAACAGCTGCTGCGATGCCGCTTCGAGCTCTCATCCTGTCGTATTTGGGATTAAATGTCAATTAGTTTAAGAAATATATATATTTATAAAAACGTAAAAAAAAAATAGAAATGGATCCTGGTTGAGGAGGAGTAGTGATGGAGACAAACAAAGACAGCAAGTTGGAGGACAAGTAACGTTAGCTGAAGTGGAGGAGACAAGAGAATACAGTAAGCTAGCTAGCGAAGCTAATCCTGCTAGCATCGTGAATGAGAATCGGCGACAGCGGGTGAAATAGCGTTACATTTCTGATTGAAATATTTTTTTTAATCAAGCGAGCTTTTTAAAAATCTGAAAAAAATTGGAAAATTAGCTCGCGCGATGGAGAAGCGGATGTGACCGTTGGTTGGTGTCGGTTTGTTGTTTTTTCGGCATTTTTTGAAAGCGCCGTTTGAGCGGGATTGGAGAAGTGGAGGAGCCGCTGCAGCCTATCAGCACCGAGAAACACCACCACCACGGGGAGATCTCTCTTTCTCCAACACTCTAACAACCAGTTTTCATGCCAAATAACATTTTCATTACAGAATTCCAGAGAAACTTTTTCAACTAAAATCCTGATATTGGATGTGTTTCTGAAGTCCTTTCTGACTGACTTATTTTTGGATTATCAGGGTTATTTTTTACCGACTGAAAACGTCTGAGCGTCACATAAGAAAACTAGCGTATTTTATGTATATCTACGTTACAAGTGTATCTATTTTTAAGACTGATAGACGCTTTACAAAATCCTGAAGCACCTTCTGAACCTGTAAGTAAACTCATTTATAGCGTTAAATGCTTTCCTTTCTAATGGGGAAAGAAAAATTACAACGCTCTCTCTGAAGTCGTAATGATGAGAGTTGTGTTTTTCTGTCTGTTCTGAGCGAGCGCGTGCTGGAGTGTGCATGGGCTTTGACTGAGGCGCGTCGTGCGTGATGTGGCGGATCTGCTTCACCATCACACTTGCAGCTTTAGCTTAAAACCATCCGACACTGTCGCACAAAGCTGAACTGGTGCACACATTTATACTGCAGTAGTCACGCATGTGGGTTATTACAGAGTTGGATGTAATTGTGCCAAAACTCCATCTAGATTAACCTGACGGTAGAAACTACAGCCTATGTTGGAAATGAACAAAGTGCAAAGTGTTGCTATATACAGTAATATATTACTATATAAATATTATACATGCACAGTATTTTTAGAGTTGAAGTTACTATTTGTTCTGTTGTCCACTCAAAGGCTACTATTCACCGCCCATAGTCTTAATTTACACTCTCACGTGTGTGTATACACACACCTTGAAATTTGTTTATTTGCACTATATTAATATTGCACTTTCTATACTCCTTGCTATGTATCTATACTATGCAATGACAATAAAGATCTATCTAGCTCTATTAAGGGGGAAACACACCACTCACACTTTTTTTTTTTTTTTTAAATTGTGTCGTGCACCTAAGGGCCCCAGCTGCCATTAATAGAAAGCTAATTTTGGCTGGGCAAAAAAAAAAAAAATAATAGTTGTGAGAAACCTTGCTTTATGTTTAACTATCATAATTGAGCTCACTTGCCTCTTGAGAAAGTTGAAATCTCATCCTGGAAGGTCATGAAGTCAGTACCATGACACTTTGACCTGGTATAACGAATGGTCCTCTTGCACTCACCCCCCCCCAAGCAAAGGAAAAGCCTAAAAGAAAAAAGCATGACCTTTTATTTATTTATTTTTTTCCAGACTTATTTGCCCATTTATATGCATTTTATTTGGCCATTATCATTTTTGAATTTCTCATTAGGATGCAACTGAGATTTTAATGAAGCACACTTACTACTTTATTTTTTAAAACGAAGGAACTTGAGCACATTAGACTTTAAGGATTGGCTCCTTTTTCTTTCCCACTTCAATTCAGAGTGTATGACAACAGGATGCACCATGTTCGAGCAGATCACGTGTAAAAAGAAAAAAAGAACCGAACCTGTTTATGGTCTGAATAACCGATCCCCTGTAGTCATCTAGTTAAAGTAGTTGTGTTTTAAAATATTACAAATAATTAATCCTGTGCGTTTAGATTATGCTGTATTTGTTTTAGCATCATGAGATTCCCCCCCTCCAGCTCCATAACACCAGTATTGTATGGCCTGTGCACCCAACTACTTTATTGCTTACACATCACCAGCAAGAGTGTGTAAGTTATTACACATTAGACCATTCGTTTGAGTGTTCGTGCATGTGTTTGTGCGTGTGTGTGAGTGCAAAAGTTTTAGACGAATTTTATTTTAGCATTTTATTTGCTGGCAGCTTGCGGGCTTCCTCTCGTGGGTTTTTGGGACCGTAGGGAAACCCCCTCAAATGAACCACAACCATCTTTTTCACAACATTACCTTTTAATCAGCAAGCGCGCACACCTTTTTTTCTCTCTCTTGCTTGTGTGTTTTGTGCTGTTTTAACAGTGCAGTAGTGTTGTATCAATATATGACCTCGTTATAACAATTGTCAGAAAATATTTCTGCCTAAATGTTGCATACTATTTTTAGCCTTTTCCTGACCATCTTGTTATGACTTGATAGTTTTAATAGAAATTCAGTGCATATGCAGGGTTTGTAAATCATATTTAGTGTTTTGGAGTTAAAGAGCTTTATTTTCATAAGTTTAGGCATCTAATTTATTATCTTTTTTAATTTTTTTATTACTGATCCTGCTGTGCAGATTGTTTAGAGCTCTCACGTTTGCCTGAGTTCTGTGCCATTTGTGAGATGTTTTAAACTTCAAGCCATGCCTTAGTTTATCACTTTTATTAAAATGCATTTATACTAAATGATCCCTAATCATTAGTTTACACTAAAACCCAGTGTCCACGTGTCAAATAAATGTCAAAATTAATTAATTTTTATTTAGTGAAAATTCAGTCAGTAATAATTTATGAAATTTAAGTTTAAAGGAATGTTTATTAATTGTTTTATTTTCTGTTGGCTGGTCCAGTGCAAAAAAAGTGTATTTTAGTCCAGAATGAAGTGTGTGTGGTGTCCGGTTTGAGAAATTATTGGAAAGATGATTAATTTATATATATTTATATATGAAATGTTAAAATAAAAAGATGAAGGAAAAAACTTGTGGTTTACATGTAGGAAATCTGGTCTAATGCATTGGTCAGAAATAAGAAGGAAACAGAAATTTTATTAGTATGGTTGCATTTCTTAAGAAGGGTGTAATTTTTATGTGTTTATTTGGTTTGTTTATTGTGATTGCTTTTTTCCCTTCTTTTTTCCCTTATTTATTTTCTGCTAAAGCAGGAACATATCCACAACCCTCAATGCCTGTGGTCAGCTGGAGCCTTGAAACAGATACTTGATGCAGAGGTGGAAAGACCGTTTGGGTGATTGTTGAGTGGTTTCAAAATAGCACATAGGCCTAATATGCACCATTGTCAGATTTGCCAGTTTCATGCCAGCTCCAGGGATGTTGAGTCTTTCACAGAGCAGCAATAACATGCTAAATAATTAGCATGCTAAGAAATAGAAAGAGGTGAATCTAGTAGAGACAGATTATTATGTAATGCCTAATTTGTGGTGTTTTATAGTTCACTGGAGGTTTTAATGTTGAACACTTTGCACAGGTTTAGCATCTCTAAAAGGAAGCTGCACAGAACACACATTTTCCAGGTTTGGGTGTGGGTTGAGCATGGTCGAAAGAGGTTACAGGTAGTGTGTGTGTGTGTGTGTGTGTGTGTGTGTGTGTGTGTGTGTGTGTGTGTGTGTGTGTGTGTGAGAGAGAGAATCTGGATTTTCTCAAATGCATGGGTGTTTTGCAGGTGTGCTGGCTGTCCCTGCTGTCGCTCTTGCCCTGACTTTATTAAGAGTAAATATTTGACCAAGAGGTTTGTTGTTTCACCAAAAAAATGGTCAGCATTCAGTGTACTACATGTCTGTCTGTCATGTTTGCACACACATGTCAGGAATGAAATAGAGGTAAAGGATTAGATTACTGGAATTATTTAAAATAATTATAATAACTGAATTTTTTTTGGTTAATGTAAACTTTTTTTTTTTTTTTTTTAGTTTTAGAACATTCTGGGTGACCTGTAACTGCAGAAAACTTACGTGTGTGTGTGTGTGTGTGTGTGTGTGTGTGTGTGTGTGTGTGTGTGTGTGTGGGTGTGTTTGCTTGCTTCAGTCATAGGGTGTTGACAGGGGGAAGTTCTGGGTGATGCCTTTTGAACTGTAGGTCATGTGGCCTTTAGTTAGGAGAGGTTAAATGATTAGGGCAACACCAGTGTGCACATTCACTCAGTCAGTCAAAGAAAGAGTGACATTTTCATAAAATTATGGACAAGCTTTTCTTTTTAATATCTTTATTGGACCTTACAATATAGTTTTGGTTTTGGGTGCTGTCATTTCTGAATGTTACATATAATTGTATGCATGATCAAATTAATTTAGTTATAATTTTTTTTTTATTTTTATTTTTTATTAAGACATAAGTATAAACAATTTACTAACTTTACAGTTAATGGTCTAAAATTTGTTACTTAATCATGCATGTCCACCCCCACCCCCATCAGTTACTTTTTATAAAAAAAATAAAAATGTTGGATTACACTGACTTTTCCCCAGTTTTGATACCAGTCTATATTAGTATGATTTGAAATCTTTGATATGATGCAGTGAGCCTAATGACATGAGAGACATTTGAGATGCTTTAAAAATAAATAAAATACACACACATCATGTAATAAATGCCACATAGTAAGAAGCCACAGTGTCACAATACAATTTCATGAAGTATACTGAATTTACCAATATTGTGGTCTTTGCACTGGAAAATTTCATAAACAGCTATTAAGATTTTGTGTGTCTGTTAGAATCCCATTGTTCTTTGTCCATTAGATAAACCATGTTTGTCCAATTTAAAATGGAGAAAGCATTGCTGACTAACCAGATTTATTTTTGGATATACAGTACATAAATGAATTTGGGTAGAAAAGCCTAAAGGATTACTAGCTTCAGTGTCATTTTAGGGTTTTACAATATTTTTATTTTATTATAATTGTATTTTATACTTAATTTTCTGTTTCTTTCTAAAGGTTGTGCTCAAACCACATCTAGTTGGAATTCCCTTGTAATCACTGTTAAAAATACCTCTGGATGACACTGCTGCAAATTGTGAAAAACAGCATACGAGATTAAATATAAGGATGCAAAGGATTTTTTAAAAAATGTTTAAGTAATGGACCTTAACAATAGAAACTTGGTTAAGTTATTTTGTTCAACACCATGATGAGAATTGCCTTGCAGTGCTTTCTTTCCTGCATTGAGGTTGTAGTTTATAATGCAGCTGCTGTTAACAGACTAGTCTGGACTGATGTGGTTTGAGCACTGTACTGTGACTGTTTAGCCTAAGTTTGTATGCATGTGTACACACACGCATACATGCTTTCTCTTACTTGTCATGTGGGAGCACCCTAGTGTCTGTCTCACTCACACACACAACTTCACAACTTTTTACATAGTTGCAAACTTACCTGTGTATGACTATAAAATGAACAACAAAGCCACACATGCTGCTTGTTGGTTTGGCTTACATTCTCTTCATTGTATAGTGTAATTTAAAATTACATATAATATATAGTTTGGTGGTCCTCAGGGCTACTGATGGGGTATTTCATGTCATGAGCAAATTTCATGTTCAAGTCATTGCTGAATTTTTTTATTTCTTTTTTCTTTTCTTTTCTTTTTTTTCTTTTTTAAGTAATAATGATGGTATTCAAATACAGAGATCAGTCATGATCATGAACAAAAAAAAACAAGAAAAAAAACCCCTGACATCTAAAACTTCTGCTCTGAAGGTTCACTCTTCTGTTGGACTGCAACCCAGGCCGAAATTAGTGAGGAATAAGTCTTTGGATGCATATTTGCAACACACTGCTCACCAGGCCAGTGACAATTCGCAGTGATTGGTTGTAGTGGCCACATCACTTTTTTTTTTTTTTTTCACTAAAAATTAATAGAACTGCTGTGTATAGTGGGTTAGAAATTAGAGTTTAAAGTTAAATGAAATAAAATGTAATAAAATAATATAGCTTAAAGTTTTAGTAATATAGCTTTGTGTTGAATTATACTGTAGTATTGAAAAAAAAATAGACTCGTTAATGATAAAAGATGGACAATGCCTTATTGTGGCATTTGCCCACCTATTTGCACTTGCATGCTTGTTGCCCCTCCACCCCCGCCTGTCCCTTCTTTTCTTCTGGTGTAACTGCTTGTTTGATCTTGTCAGTATTTAAAACATGCGAGGAACAATTATTGGAAGCTTTTGCAAAGTTTAGCTGCAAAACTTTGGACACTGTAACCCAACATTAAAAAGTAACCGTTTGATGCATCTGATTCTCAGTTTTTCCATGATAGTGCAGTTAAATGCATGATGCAGCATAGATTTGTGGGCTGAGTCGTTTTAAATGCTGTGCAGCTGCCACAGCCATACACATTCAATTGGTCAAAATGCCCTTTTGCAACACGATGCGATTTTGAGCTGGAATTAGTTTAATTATGTCTTTCCTGTTGCTTTTAGACAAGAGTGCATCAACATTTCCAGGTGTATTTGTCTTACCAAATTTAATAAGGCTGTGTCAGAACTTGGCTGGTGCAACAATGCAGGATTATTTAAGGTTGGCTGTTACAATGATGTCGGTAATGGATATCTGGTGGGAGGAGAAAGGGATCAGTGCTGGCATAGTGATCAGTCTATAGGAACAGCAAAGGTTCGGCTGGTAGAATGGCAACCTGGGCTGGTTATCCAAGATGCTGTTTGGTTTGCCTACTGGTCCTCAGCAGTGTTGAGCCCTTCCCCATATAGTACAGAAGGAGTTTCACAAGGTGCTTCAGAGATAAAGGTCCAATTTCTGTTGAGCCTGCTATTAAAAATACAGATGTGCTCGCCGTTATTATAATGATGATAAATACTGTGCATGCTGACTATATGTTGTGGTGTCTGCACAATATCTGAACATCAAATCTCAATTTCATACAACCACGATATAAACATTAATGTTAAATTAAATGTGTATGGGGGTTTGGGGGAGGAATGTCTACATACTCATTTAAGGATTCCCTCTTTTTTTTTTTTTTTTTGTTTCAGATGGAGTCCTGGGGAAGCAAGAAGTGAACATGAACAGGGTATGCGTGTGTGAGAGAGAGATGCACTTCAGGTGGTGGTGTAGCAGCACAGAATGGTTTGTGGTGATGCAGAGATGCAGGCCATACTGTGCTGCAGCATCAGTGTCTTGGACATGCACTACACATGTGGGAGTGTGTTATCTTGCTTTAGCAGCATGTAAATATTGGAGTTACTCTATGGCAGATGTCTCCAGTATCCTCGTGCTGCTGAAGCAAGAAGTCACCAAGCGGCACAAGACCTGACTGCGGTGAATTAGTAGTGTTACTGCCTGACTCACCCCTCCTGGACGTTTGTCAGTCGCCCATCCAGCTTCTTGAGCCCTGATCACTGATCAAAGGTAAACAGAAAAAGAAGGAGAGAGAGAGAGAGAAGTTGATGACATTAAAAAATTTTGCTTTACGAAAACTCATGTTTCGTGTGCGGTTGTGTTTCCGTGGGGTTGGGGCGCACATGCTTTATCTTGTTTATGTAATGTATTTAATTTTCCATATTAAAAGCCTTATAAAAAAAACTGTTCCCATTGTTTTGTTTTAACTACACCTTCATTCACGTGCTTAGATTGTAACAGTGCATTCTAGCTTCTTTGCGGCACAGCTTAACACTGGTTCCACTTTATTTCTCCATTTGGCCGCGTTAGGAAAGCTACATAAAGAGCTTGAAGTTTCTCACCGGTAGCTGGTTAATCAGAACCGTCATCTAGGTTGCCAGCAAGCTCTTACTTTATTTCGTGTTTTTTCTTTCTTTCTTTCTTTTTTCCTTTTTGATTGAGTTCATATGTTGTAATGTTAGAGGAGTTGCGTCAAAAAGAGCAAATTCGTAACGGCAGTTAAATGTGAGGGGTGGCAACATTTCTTTTATCGCTTCATGCCTTCGTGTCAAACATTTTCCTGAATATTTTTAATCGTTTAAAACACTCAACAGCGTCTGGATGTGGGGTCGCACTATTTATATAGAAACCTATTATTATTATTTTTTAAGTGTCTACAATATCCCCTAAAATCACGAGAATAAAGCGCTGCTTGTGATTTTATTTTACTTTGCTTTTTTTTTCAAGTTAAAAATGAAGTTTGTAAAATTCTTGAAAGACATTATGCCTGTAACAGAAAATACAGGCATAAAGCATAAAAATTCAAACACCGCTAAATTATTTAAACGTGTGCTAATGCAACCATACTTCGGTGCGAATTATACTTTAACATAAAAATATCGATTTATTTGTGAATTTCAATATATGGTGCATGTTTCTATCGAGCGTAGTTTTTAAGACCTGATGAAATACTTCATTCTCACTCTGTACTTTCCCAGTGTGCTGCGATAGACAACATTTAACACTGCGCCAATAAAACGAATGTTTGTGTCTGTGAGGTTTTTAGATAATTATTATTTTCCATTTATTTTATTTCTATAAGAAAGAGTTTACATTTTTACAATTTTATTATTTTAGAATTTCTTGGTTACCGTTTCGTCCTGGAGGTAAAGTGAAAATTTCTCATGATAAACGTACTTTTTTGTATTTGAATTCAAATTTTCAGTTTCAACTTCTTTTTTTTTTTTTTTTTATAAATACGTGAGTATTATTTTTATATTCGAGATGTCGATTCAGATGTTGATTACAGTCCTGCAGCCTTGAAGATCTGTACACATTTTCCCCAGTGCAATATATTTTCTATATTATTATTTATATTTGTATAAATATATATTTATATATATTGACCTCTATTATAAAAGAAACTACGTTTCAAAACAGGGTAGTCGATAGTGAAATCTAAATCTTTATAGCTTTCTGAAAGTAAACCTCTTCACTATAAAACTATTAAATATTCGACAATGAATATAAGGGCTTTAAAGATTAACTTTATTTTTTACATTTAATCAAAACTTTTTGAAATATATTTTTCACTAATGTCGATAGCGTGGTATAAAAAAACGGAACCCATTTTAACCCAATTTTTAAACACTTTTATATATATGTCTATATGGAAATTATTTATATATATATATATATATATATATATATATATATATATTTAATTGTCGGGCTTCATTGTTGCTTTGTAGTCTCTAAATTGACTGTGCATTACACTGTATGTGCTTCGTGTGTTTCTTTTACCCTCTTTCCCCCTGTTGGACAGGATATTTTTTAAACCATTAAATCTCCTCTGACACAAGCTTATACAATTACCCGAGTGATGTGCTTTAAATGACTTCATGTGTTTTAGATAGCCCAGAGTCGAGTAATGCACATTATAGATATTTACATTTACTTTAACATCAGGCGTTTTAATTATTAATTTCTATAGCATGAGCACGAAGTCCTTCCCTTATTATGTGCAATCATATATTTAAAACTATTATATAAAAACATGAATGTTGTGGTAAAAGGTAGGTGTATATATATATATATATATATATATAAAGGGTAGATTTATATAAATAATTTGCCATGTTTTTATCTTGCATCTTATTTCTTTTATCTTTATATTTTATATTTTATTTTTCTTCCGTCCTTTTCACCCAATCATACATCATATTGCGAGCTATGGAATCAATCATAGTCTTATTTAAATCTGAAACCCTTAAAATCTATATTATTTATTTAAAAATATTAATTACTTGCTTTGTTCTTTTTAAGTTTAGTCACTTAAAAAAATCAATATAACAGCTCGAAATAGTTGTGAATAAAACCACTTAAACAGTTTGTATATAAATTCGACAGTGTTCATTTGCTAAATTTAAAAACCGCTTTGTATATGAAGCAGTTAATTTCTGAATTGCTGATTTTATTATGAGTTGCAACATGAAGTGTAAACGATTTACAATGCACAGTCAGCTCGAAATGCTGCACCAAATAGAAAAACAGCAAGAATGGTAAAAAATATATGTATCACGATGTGTATTTTAATTAATTTTAAATACAGAGCGCATGGCGATGTCCAAATGTTCCTTCCTCACACAGCTGGGTAAAGCGCTCATTCACTGCAATTCAGTCTTCAATTCATGTGGAGTTACATAACATTTATTTTTATAAACTAGGCTGTTGGGGTGGGGGCACAACTAATGTCACTTTTCATGCAGAAATTGCCTGGCAACAGAAGGCTAAATTTATACTTTGTGTGTGCATGACTTGATCGGTGACGTCACGCTGCCTATTTGCTGCAGACTTAAAATTTCAGGTTTGAATAAAAAAAAATAAAAAAAAAGCAGGATTCTACCACAGCACCTCATTTTATTGTAGGCTTATATACACAGCAGGTTATTTAAAATACCATCTGTGCCAGCAATTGCAGGGAATCACCTCTAAATATACTCGACTGTGTAGAAATAGCACAAAGACATACTTTGAAGTTACAAATAAGCAAAACATATTTTAATTATTACGATTGCATGCATCAGCATGGTATTTTTATGAAAGTGTAGCAGATGCCAAAACTGCAAGTCTCTCAAGCATGTTCATACAATTTGGTTTACAGAAATGATAATCCCTGAAAAAAAAACTGGGTTTAATGTGTCTCTGTTTCACCACAGCAATACGTCATATTTAGACAGATATATATATATATATATATATATATATATATATATTATTTTATTAATGAACTCTTCATGTGTCCATGATTACAAAGTACGTAGACTATATATAGGGACACAAGCAAAGCATTTAACCTTTAATTTCCTTTTTTTATTTTAGATTTATATAAAATCCACCACAAATAAAAAAAAAGTCCAGCGCTGTCGGAAAAAAGTAAAAAAATAATCTGACTCAGAGGAAATGCCGAGGAAGCGGTGTATGGTGGGGAGGAGGCTGTTAGGATCCCCTTCCTACAACTCAGTGACTTTCATTAAGAGAACTTGTCTGGTTTTAATTCTCCAACTTAGGTTTGAAAAACAGGTTTACTAAACCCCAACATATTGCGCGAGTTAATTCTAACCAGCAAGTCATTTGCAAACCAGTAGAGTAGTCAGAGTCTTCACTAAATCTAAAACCACCATCCACAATGATTTATTAGTTAACTGAAAGAACTAGCACACAAGCTGACTGTGCATTTGAACAACACTGCAATTACAAATTCAGTGATATACAAAAACGCAGGTGAAATACAATGTGTATTTCAATTACATTCTGTGGTATTAAGCGTGAAGTTGAGTTTAAACGCATCCATACGCCTTAGCTTCATGCGGCAAAGGAGAAAAGTCCACCGGTGAAAGAGAATCAGCTGATGAACTCTGACGTGGTGTCGATGAGCTCAGTAACGTAGTTCCGGCAGAGCTCGGTGAGGAGCGCAAACACTCCCGCCACCTCCTGCCAGCAAAGCGCGAGCCACCGCAGCATTTCCGCAGGAGCGGGTACGGAGAAGCCGGCCAGAGCGGATACCGCTTTAGCGGATAGACTCACGGCGAAACAGTCAGGCGGGAGAAAGTTCTGCACGCACAGGCACACGCACGCCAGAACGACGAAACTCCACAGACTCCGGGAGAGACGCGGGGGGGCGATGCGATCAGCCGGTGATCGGAGAGCGCCGCCCTCGTGCGGAGCGCGCAGCGCGTCCACGTCTCCCAGACGCACACGGTCCCACTCGTGCACTTCGAAGCTGGGCACAAGCGCGCTAACGTCCACATCCGTGCGCACGGGCAGCGGCGTCTCACGAATGGTGCGCACCTTCTCGCGGAAGTCCTGCATGCGCTGCAAAAAAGTGAGCGGGTCGGACAGCGAGCGGAACGACTCGGCAAGGCGCAGAGCGCGCTGCTGTTCCTCGAGTGCCGAGCGGAGCTGGTTGATCTCCGGGTCAAAGGTTTGCATGACCGCCAGCTTTAGGCTTTCAAAGTCCGAGAGGATCTCGCTGCGCTTGTGTTCAAGCGCGCGGAGCAGTTTGTCGAAGTACTCCGCGACCCGGTCCACGTCTCGCGAGGCCATCTGCAGCGCTTTTTTCTTCGCCCCCTCGAGCGATTCCAGGCACGAGATCACCTCAGCGCCTTTCCAGCTCTCGACGGCACGGAGCAGCTCCTCGAAGGCGACCTTCTCTCGTTCGTACGCCTCCTCTAGCGCGCAGAATTTGTGCCCTTTGTGCTCACCTGTAGTGGCGCAAAACCCACAGATGAGCTTCAGGTCCGTGGCGCAGAAGATGTTCAGGGGCTGGCCGCTGTGCGCGCGACACTGAGACATTGTTGGGCTCGAGCGGATCTTGTTGTACTTCTCCACGATGCTGCGCAGGGAATAGTTAACCTGCAGGCTCGAGATGCCGTTGTGCGTGGTCTCCTTTCGGCATGTCGGACATTTAAACGGAGGTCTCCACACTGGGCTCCGGTTATCCTCTAGGATGCCTTCCAGGCACTTTCTGCAGAAGCTATGTGAACACGGCAGTACACGTGGGTCCTCGAAGAGACAGCAGCATATCGGGCATGTCAGGTCCTCCTCCAGCAGATCCATCTCGGGCTGGAATGAAACATGAAAGCGGGTCAGCGAGTGAAAAACCTGATCAAATCAGTGCCACTCATTAGTGACAACATGCATCTTACTCGTGAATCTCACTCTGAGGCTGAATCCTATCCGGAGTTAACCTCTGGCACATCACAGCCTATTATTATTATTATTATCATCATCATCATTATTATTATTATTATTATTATTATTATATTTTTAAATCCAAGTCAATAAAAACAACCACAATGCTACAAATGATTAGGTTGTCTCTCTAAAGTTGCAACTTCATGCAAATATGTATGACTGTAAGAGTGAGGAACAGCTGAGTAAGGTTCATGTCGAGTGCATAATTTATCCATGGTTCTTTCCTGAGCAGTGTATATCGAGCTATAGTGCGCAAAGAGGCAGCGTATTCAGAGAGAGAGAGAGAGAGAGAAAGAGAGAGAAATCCTGCCGCTAAGGTAGCAACGGATGACCGTTATGTAGGAAACCGTCCGCAACTGGACCAAAACACACACACACACGCGCGCGTACTCGGAGCTCAGTTGCTTTTACTGCACCACGCGACGCAATCGTGGCGCTTGTTGCTGTGCAGACTTCGCTTTTTCCAACTGAGCAAACTTTAACCGTTTCAGCTCAGGACACTAAAGCCCACAGTGTTTACACATGCATTCACTAAATAAATAAATGCACAGACAACTGCATACGTTTAACTGCGAATCCTTCTGGTGAATGTTATAATAATCACGCGCAGTGACTTCACCATTTATTCTAATGAAAACGTAATTCCCCCCCTCTCGCTGCGGCATTAAACATTAAACGCAGAGGATTCCTTCATTTATGGTCGGTTTGGTGGGGGGGGAGTGATGGGCTAGGGGCTGTTGCTATGCAAAAACATCCCGAAGTGAGGAATAACCCTCCACTTACCCTTCAGCGCACGCGGTGCTACATAAGTAGTACACGATGTCAGATTCTAATCCATCTAATCACACATAAATCATTTAAGAGCACACGTTCATACGGCTGTCACGCATTCAACTCGGTTATTCATTTTATTTATTTATTTACTCTAACTGCTACATCATGGCAGTTCAGAGCAAACCAAGCGCTCCAAACAGCTGAGCGCGCGTCCGTGCGTGCCTACGTCATTCTCTCTCCATCCATCCAGCGCGCCATGTGTCAGGAAGCCCGCACGGCGTCGATATCCATCCAATAGCCGGCGTGTCACGTGCGAAAATATTTTGACCTCGTTATTTTTCTTCCCCGTTTCCATGCCGCCAGTGAGATGAGACGAGAGCTCGCAAAAGATTGGCCGAACCACAGAGGAACGGCGACGGTCGATATCACGGCGCGCCGCTAGAGAGCACTGCAGCTATACAACCATCCCCACACATCCCGCTCCCCTTTTCCATTTTCCTCACGGCTTCCGTGATTCTTCCGGTTTCGTGTTTTTCCCCCCCATTCCAGTAGCGCTAACGCTGATATGGCGGCAATGTTTACGTGCTGTTTGGGTTGCTGTTGTGGTGATGGAGGATCTGATCCTAAACCTCTTAAAGAAATGCCCAGCGTTCAGCTGGACACGCAGCACATGGGTACGCGCGATTAACTCAACCTGTTACCGTCTATAATAACCAGTAAAAACAAACAAACGAATTTAGATTAATTTCTGCGATGATGAACCTGGTTAGATGGAGCTCGTGTTAGCCATCTTGTTCTCGATGCGTTCGTGTGTGAGCGGTACTGGAGTAGGGAAGTCTCTCAAGGTTAATTCCTCAATGAAAGTGTCCGTTCTGCCTGCTTTAGCTAGTAATGATAGCTTGCTAATAAGTGCTCACTACTCTGGTTCGGCGTTGCTATGGAAACTGTATTGACTAACCAGAAACAGCAAATCACGCAAAACGTGCTATGCAGATGTTGAGGTTGTAATGAAATACATACCATAGAGTGGAGTGTAGAGATGGTGACGTGTGAGCGCGGCGTGTCTTGCTCCTTAGGCGCCGATGTGGTGGTGGTGAAGAGCGGGAGGCGGATCTGTGGGAGCGGAGCATGCCTCGCCAACGCCCCTCTCCACCAGAACAAGAGCTACTTCGAGTTCAAGGTCCAGTCCACGGGTGAGTAGGCAGGGGCATTATATTATAAGCACCCGTGTGCACCGGGGGTGAAACTATACACTCCGGTTACGATTCGATTCTTGGATTATTTTGAGCAAACATTCAGTAATAATAATAATTAAAAAAGGCTTAAAAAGTCTCTTGTGCATGTCCATGTTTCTTTGTATAAAATTAAATCATAAATAAAAATAAATGCAATATTATGATCACAAAGTGCATTATGCAAGTAAGTATATTTATAAATTCTCTCACAGTCCAAATACATGCAGATTATGTTGATTTGCCTTCTCAAGTTGACCATAGTTGCCCAAGTACCCTGCAATGGATCTGCACCCTGTACAGGTGTACCCCGCCTCATGCCTAAAGACTCCTGTGATAAGATCCAGGCTCTACGTGACCCTGTAACTGGATAACTGGAAGATGACTGAATGAATGAATGTTTATGCACAGTGTCTTACTGGTTACCACTGTTGCACAGCACCCCTGAGTTTGAGGGTTTGAATCGTGCCTCCAGTCTGAGATTAAATGTTCTCACTTTGTTTGATGGAAAAGATTTCCTCCCATAGTCTAATGACATGCATTTTAGGCTGATTGGTGTTTTTCAAATTGCCTGAATCCTATTCCAGGGTACTCTGGCATAAGGCATGACAGACCATGGATGGTATGTGTGTGCGTGCGTGCGTGTACATGCACCTGTGCCCTGTGATGGGTTGGCACCCCATACAAGGTCTGTCATGCCCTGTGCCCCCGAGTACCCTGGGGTAGGCTCCAGGCCTCATTTATAGTGTTAAATAATGGTAAATTATTTTTAGAATTCTTATAAAATAAAAAATAAAACACTTTATGTGAATGATAAAATGTGCAACTTTTCCTCTGGGATGAATATCTTTCTATGTATTTATCATTTGTTGATTGATCCATCAGTGGATTGGAGGATGTACAGTAAGTGGAGAAATATGAAATGTTCTCTGCCAGTGTGCTAAATTCTGCAAGCATTTAGAGCTCTGCACTGTGGAGGCTCTTTCTGCTGTAAACAACGTATTCACACTGTAAATGTAGTCTTTATTAAATTTAGAATTTCATAAACTGTTGCTCTCCTGGATATTTACCAATGCCATTCTCTAGAGTTTACAGAAAAAGAAAACATTGTCTGTGGCAGTTCTCTAAGTGGAAAAACCTTGTTGATGACGACGTTCAGAGGAGATTAGCCGAACTGGTTTGGGTGACAGGAAGATTGCAGTAACTCAAGTAACCACTCTTTACAACCATGATGAGTGACAAAGCATACGCACATGTCAAACCTTGAGGAGCATTGGCTACAGCATAACATAAATTTTTGCTTCACTTGGTCAAAATCCCCATTCACACAGCTGGGTCAAGGTGGGAATATTGTGCTGTCCTTGCACCTCTTCATCATTTGTTCTTTATGAAATGAAAGGCGACAGCATCACTGGCTCATCTTTAATCTGGGAGAAGAGTTAATGACCGGGACGAGACAAGATCTGTGAGAAATCGGAGAACTCGCTCATCACAGAACGAGACTCTGATGTGTTGATACCTGTGATACATGCGACAGGAGGTTGTCCAGGAATGTTAACCAACATTAAACTGCTCATAGATATCTTATACCGAGTAAATCAGATGCTTATTATCTAAAAGATCAGCTGTGGTTGAGCCTGATCAGTAGGGCCAGGCTTTTATTTTTTGATCCCATTAGAAATGTTTATTAGTTTCTAAGTGCCATAGACAACATTGTAAAAATAGTGCAAAAATCAGAGGTGTGAAATGAAAAACAGGAGGGGGAGTGCAATATTGAGGAGAGAGTACAATTTCTGCCTAAAAAGTGTAAAAACAAGGGACTGAGCCCCATCAGACCACTGAAATTTGAAAAACCTGGCCTGTTTTGTTTCGAATCAGAAACTGGAGTTGCCACACTAGGGCTGCAACAACTAATCGATAAAATCGATAATGAAATTGTCAACGAATGTCGTTATCGATTATTTGGACTGCTCGTTACTGAGGAGCGCGACCACAAGATGCACAAATAGACAAAGATACACAGCCGCTTGCGAAATGGAGGTTACAGAAGCGGCTGCAGGAAAAAGCGCGCGCCTATGGCGTTATATTTCTGCCACAATTCTGAGCGCACGGTTTGACATTTGGAGAGCAGACAAAGCACTTTATGCACGTGCAGTGTCTCCACTGCGCGCTCAACGGCTCGATTCTGCGCGTGCAACGTCTCCCCTGCTCGCTCAACATGTTCTCCGCGCACGCGCAACTTCTCGATTCTGTGCACGACTTTGTCCAATGTTACAAAACTGCCACAAAACCAGCCAATTACAGACTTCCACACACTACTTCTGATTGGCTGTTCTTTGATCAGATCAGCTGGCCATATCTGCAGTTATTGTTAAAATGCTGTATTTTGCATACTCAAATGCTGTTATTTATTTATTTATTTTTAGAAAGAGACAAGTCAGCATAAGTGAGTTCATTCAAAAAAGAAATGCCCCATGCACTCCACAACAAGCAGCCACTATAACAAATGCCATCCAATATAATAAGAGTACAATTGTTTTGCTTTTTTATTTATTTATTTATATTTTCTGTTGTTGTTACATAAAAAATAAAGTATTGTTCTAGAATGCAGAAAATAAATCACTTGGAATTAGGTGGTCTGTCCAAACTGAGACTGGTACTAGGCAAGCAAAACATATAAACAACATAAAATGTACATAATGGACTGAATACATGTATTTTGTATAGGTGTGTGGGGCGTCGGAGTGGCCACTCAGAGGGTGAATCTAAACCAGATACCTATGGGTCGAGACAGTCAGAGTTTGGTACTCAGACATGACGGATCTGTTTATCACAACAATGAAGAGAAGAACTGCCTGCCAGCTAACAGTGTGCCTCAGGAAGGAGATGTTGTGGTATGTTCAGTCTGTTTAAGAAGGGGAAAAATGTAGCCTCTACATATTTTAAGTGATTTAATTCATTGGTTTTATTTGTGCTAATATTATTATTATTATTGGTGATAGAAGGAGTAGTATTTTAATAGACTTCCTGAATGAAACAAATTTTATATTTCACAGTTTGATAATTACTGCAGTGATTAATATGTTTCAGTTTGCAACAATTCTTTTAACTAATGCAGTAGATGGCTTTTCATTTCTTAAGCAACTGTGTTGGAGGATATAGCCCATGGTTAGAGGGGGAAAAAATTTTAAAATGAAAAAATATTATATATTGATGTAAATAAATCTATTTATAAAATAATCAGAAACATAATGAGATGCAAAGTAACCTAATAAAAATAATAAATTAAGACATCAGTTGTAATAAATTTATTAAGGGCTCCTTGAAAACTTTATACCGTATAATGGGCTGTGAGCTTACGAAAGCCAATCTCACCTCTCCTTACATTTTGTCTCCCACCACCTATTTATCTTTGATTCAGGACTGCCATCAAATACAATACCAAGTTTTCTAAAGTGTCTTAAACCCATCAGCCTTAGGTGTTTTCATTAGGCTGCAAAGTTATTACATTTATTGTCAGTATGGTTTTATGTGGCGCAGCTGAGGTGAAACATGTAATTTAGCTAGATCTCTCAAGCCTGAAGATTTCCTTCTGATGAGATACTGTATACAACATTATATTAATTAAAGTAGACATGATAGAGAACAGGTTTTGGGAAAAAGCTCATCTTTAATCTCCTAAACAAAGATGTTGGCTTGTAATGCACCCAGTCCTACAAAGACGTTTATAGAATTATCTTTGTTTTCTTGGCTAAAGCCATTGCTAAAGTCGTGAGTTCATTTCTTTAAGGAGACGCTTATGAAGAACTCATTAGATTTACAGTGCAGTGTTTTCTGCTTGTATGAGCACTGACTGTGTGTTTGTGTTGTGTTACAAGTTTTCCCCAAGTTTCCATGAACTAATTCTGATGTTTGTTTGCATGTTTTTCAGGGATTAACCTATGACCATGTGGAATTAAACTTGTATCTGAATGGAAAGAACATGCAGTGCCCAGCCTCTGGTATTCGAGGGACTGTGTTCCCTGTAGTTTACGGTTAGTTACATTAAATTTTTTCACATACACTGTTATCCAAAGTGACATACTTTAAAGATATTGTTCTAATACATGTTAAAGGTGCTTTACTCAAGGGCACAACATTGGCCCAGTGAGATCCTGAGCCTCCACTCTCCAGGTTGTAACTAAAAGTTTGATTCTTTGTGTTGCAGTGGATGAGAATGCTATCTTAGACTGCCAGTTCAGCGACTTCTACCACACTCCTCCTCAAGGTTTTGAGAAGATCCTGTTTGAGCAGCAGATCTTTTGAGCCTTCTGCCTCACATGCACTTGCACAGAAGCCGTCCTCAGGGCTTTAAGGAAAGTGCTGATTGGGGGGGGGGAGCACTGCTCTGTCTTATTGGTTATGCCTTCTCTGTTGCTGCTGCCATAGTCCATAGGAGACAAGCCAGGTGTTTGTATGTGAGAAGAGATCTTTAAGCATCAGTGCACATAGTCAGCTATATGCATGAATGTCAAATTAAGTTGTGTAAATTTTTAATTTAATATAACAAGTATTACAAATTTGACCCTCATTATCTGGTATGTGGGTGTTTAGTATAGTGTCATAAGTCCAGCCTCTGGGGTTTAACCCTGAGTTCCGGTTATTGTCTATTTTGAATTTCACCAGACTCACTGGTTGATCTGATTAGTTCATGTGTGTTTCATCAACAATGTATTGCTGAATAGCTCACAGTGTTCCCCGGATACTCTTTGGATCCACTACAACACCGACCACGAGTAAGCTGTAACTGAATATGAATGACTGAAAGAAAGAGTTATTTCATAAGTTTTTGTGTAATTTAATATACCTAGAACAGGAACCTTTTTAATTTATTTTTTTACATATTTTTGCAAAATCTTACACTAATCAAGAATGTAGTAAGTGAGGAGAAATATAGATTTCCTCCGATGTAAAAAAACAAAAAGAAGACTTTTTGGTTCACACTATTTATGCATAATCGGAAAAAAACTCTATGTACCATTACAATTATGACCAAGAACAAACAACACAAGTTAATGTGTAATGTCTTTGTATTTTTTACATAACACAAGAGATAAAAAGTAATAGTTTTGCAGGCTATTATGTGAGTATATTGTTCCGGTCATGATGGCTTGAAAATCTGGAGTAATTCAAGTCTGTGAAAGTGGAAATGACCAACAGATTAATTTGCTTGGTCAGATGCAGGAGTCTCTTCTCCCTTAATAATCACAGACATCCATAGTAAATCTGGATAATGGCGAAATGCAAGGGTAGTTTGTGCTCTGGAACATAAAAATTTAACTACTCTAAATTTTTATGCCATCAGTACTGATTAATACTACTGGGTAAAATCACAAACTTACTGGCTGTAATATTACCTAATATAGTTTATGTAATAATACAGTTATTTTCCATTTAAAATTGTGTGCATCCCCAGCAGCACCAAAACAACATACAGTGGAACCTTGGATTACGAGCATAATTCGTTTGGTTAACACTTGTAAACCAAATCATCATTTTCCCAGAAGAAATAATGAAAACTCTAATTAGTCATTCCACAGCCCCCAAAATGAAATACATAAAAAGAATTAATACAATCTATAAAATGAAAATAAAACAAATTAATCTACACTTTACCTTTTAAAAAAAGTACAAATAAATCCCGACAGATAAGTGTTTATGTTGGTGTGCGCAGGCGCTGTGTGTGTGTGTGTGTGTGTGTGTGTGTGTGTGTGTGTGTGTGAAATTAGCCCCTTCCCTCACCTCGTTTTACACAGTAACACTCTTCCTCCCTCTCCCCACCTCAAAACACCGTTTTAACAGGAACAAAAGAAATCTCTCTGGCACTGGCGTGAGCATACTAAGGGAATCACTGCGTTAAAGTAAAAAAAAAACAAATGAACCAGCACCTTACCTTTGAAAAGAATCACGACAGAGCAGAGTTTCTGTGTGTTTGTGAAGCCGGGAGGGGGTGAAAAGATGAGAGAGCGTCTGTGCGTGTGTCAGGGTGTTTGCGTGTGTGTGTGTGTCGGTGTCAAATTACGCACACGCACACACATAAGAGACGCTGAAAGAATTCTGCAGCGCAAGAGTGACGCTCGGTGTCAAAATAAGAGTCGCATGCGTGATACATGATACTCGGCGCTCGTAAACTAATACTTGCTCGGTTTCCGATTAAAAATCTTTGCTCGGTTTGCGGAACACTCGTAAACCACGTTACTCGCAATCCAGGGTCCATTGTATTAGGAAAGTAGTAGACAATTCAGGCACAATTGCTGAGATGGACACATAAAGGGGCACTGAATTTGAGCTGAAAGGGCTTTGTGCAATTTTAGTAACTTTTTTTTAAACGAGCCCTAGAAAACTAGGGAATATATTAACATCCCTCATACAACTTCCCCTGTGCAGACCTTACTTTTTACACCTGTCACCTGTTTTTGCCCTGCAGGTTGTGGTTTTACAACATCACAGACATGGACAAATGACATAATTACAATGTATATGTGGTCTCTATTGTAACTCTTACAATTAATATTGAAGAGAAATCTGTTTATTATTTAAAATTGCCTAATGCTAGATATCAAAAAATGAGCGTGTCATCCGGTCTTTGTGAAAAATGTTGAAATAAAGGGGAAAATGTCTATGGATCCAGAATTTGGGGCCAGCCTTTATATTCCTGGCCATGCTTCCTTTGCGACTGTAGCTACCAGGTGCAAACTACAATTTGAAAGTCTTTAAAAAAAAAACACACACACTCACTTGTCTGTACTAATTTATACGGTCACAGAGGCCTGGAGCATATCCCATGAGACTTACAGTGGTGCATGTAGTGGGATACACCCCGGACGGGGTGCCAATCCATTGTAGGGCACACACACATTATGGGCAATTTGGGAATTAGCACCAATTATGCATCTGCATATCTTCGGACTGTGGAAGGAAACCGGAGTACCCGGAGGAAAATCACCAAGCATGGGGAGAAAATGCAAACCCCATGCACACAACAGTTTATAATAACTGGCTTTGACATGAAATTGAACATGCTTTAGTTGAATTTTTTAACATGACCTGTCTGTCTTCATGTGTTTCTTCAACCATTTACTACTCTTTTGTTAAAAAGGTTTACACCTTTCACTTCGGACGAAAATGAGGAACTTTCTAGTCTGAGGCAGGTTCCTGAGCCTCACACAATTACTGACCATATTGTTTATCAGTTTATAGGCACTCAAATCTGGGTTATATTATATTATGTTATTTATAATCACCATTTGAATAAACTCCAGAAAATGCAACCCGGAACCTCGTTCTCATGTAGTCGTTTGCAACACCGGAACTGCTGAAACGTGGATTTGTTTCCTCAGGGTTTATATGGGTGAAACACCAAACCTTCAACATGTTTGCATGCAGATTCGTCAGTGCTCGTTTTTCATGTCAACAGTAAGTTATATGCCCAAATATTCTCCAGAGACGTTTTTGCCGATGTTTTCCCGAGTTTCGAACGGTTCCATTTCTTTGAACTTTGCGTGCGAGAAGGCATAATGTAATAACCTTAAGGTAGATTCTCTGAGATCACGTCTCATTATCAAACGACTACTTTATGATATTGCAAGAAATATTTTTTAACATATTCGGAATGGCCAACCATTATTACTTAATAATGTGGATTCTAACAAGTATGCACCTAGGGATGTTTTTGTTCTTTAGTGTATGAAGAAATCTGGGACATAACGTGACGCGTCGAAGTAAAAACAAAAACAAACAAACTCAACTCTGCCAGATTTTAAAGGTTGAAAGATACTTGGTCAGGTTTTGTCTGCACAAGCATGAGCTTGCCGAACCTGCTGCGCGTGCACAGGTGTACCCGGCTCGTGCACACACATCAGGTGCACGTGCACAGGTGTACCCGGCTCGTGCACACACATCAGGTGCACGCGCTCGCGTCCCTGCGTCGTGTCTCCCTGATGCCGGAGAAGAAGCGCCTGGGGCTCCTGGACCCTTTCAGCAGTCTGGAGGCGCACCTGTCGCCACAGGTAGACAAGACACGGTTTAAACTTTTCCAGCCCACACTGGAATCCATGGAGCGGGCAGAGAGACTCTTCACTCCATCTCCCAAACACCAGATAGTCTACTCGTCATCAGCTGTGCGCATAGACCACATGCCTGAGCTCTCCCAGCCAGAGGTGAGAGGCTGCACCAGATTATTATATGGCATATAGGAAAACTCCATTCAGGAATACACTCACTCTCGTACTCACTCATCGTATATACCGCTTTATCCTGTATACAGGATGGCCCTCACAGAGCACCTTTGGAATGAACCACAACGAAGAGATTGCGAGACAGGCCTTATTGTCCAACATCAGTGCCCGACCTCATAAATGCTCTACAGTATGAATGGACACGAATTCTTATAGAAACACTCTGAAATCTTGTGGACACCCTTCCAAGAAGAGTGGAAGCTGTTAAATCTGCAAAAGGGGGGGGGCAACTCAATATTTAAGTATATGTATTTGGATACGATGTCAATACAGGGTTGGCCAAATACTTTTGTCCATATAGTGTATATTTCCCTGCAATAATAGAAGAGAATAATAATTTTAAAAAAAGAATGTAAAATATAAAATCTACAGATATACAACAATAAAATGAGAAACATGTAACATTTATAATTTAAAATCAATATAAAATGCATCAGTTATATGGAATGGGCAATATCAAATGGGTATAAGAAGGACAAGTATGGCGTGTAGGTATGACAGCAGTATGAGTGAAACATGAATTATGAAATAAGATGTGTGTGACAGCAGCAGTGGTATTGTCCAT
This sequence comes from Clarias fuscus, assembly GCA_030347435.1. NCBI lineage: Eukaryota > Metazoa > Chordata > Actinopteri > Siluriformes > Clariidae > Clarias > Clarias fuscus. The sequence goes on along the minus strand of CM059209.1, from coordinate 11,125,178 downwards.
GTTTTAAAGTGCAAAGTTGGTCCTCATTTATGTGTAAATAAGAACCATACATGTGCATTAAAATGTTTTATAGTAAAATATTCATATTGTAATAAATATTCCAGTGCTGCTTGCAAGCTTGGTCATGTTATTTTTCCCCCCTGAGAAGTTAAGTGGTGTCACACTGACATTATTGCTAGTGTAGTTACAAAAGACATTTAATGAAAGAAAACATTTAACTACCTAGAACATAAAGTAAGTGAGAAAAGGCCATGTTTCATTTCCCTATGACATTATAGACTCAGCGCTGCTAGTAGATGATCTCTAAGATGATGTGCATAATGGTGTTTTAGTGCAGTATTAGCTGAGGCTTTGGGACCTGATCTGTTTAAGCAAAGTGTACAGGAGAAGTTGCAAGAGAGCTGCACAGAATAAAGATTTAAAGCTCTGCTCATGAGTGAGACGATGAGTGAGAATATATCCTGTATACCAAGGAAGATCACATGCTAATTATAAATGAATAATTAATACAATGTGAAGATTTTCCCTTTAAATATTAATGTGTGTATGTTGTATAAAAATAAATATTACTGTTTTTGTGTTCTGTTGTAAGGAAGGCATTGTTTTTTGTGTGTGGGGTTGATCTGCAGGTGTGTTTCATAGGCAGGAGCAATGTTGGGAAGTCATCGCTCATCCGGGCGCTGTTCTCTCTCGCACCAGATGTTGAAGTACGGGTTTCCAAAACACCGGTAAGAAAACAAACCTTGTAATAAATTCTTAATTGCTTGATGGAGGGGGGCTTCCTTACCTTTACTCCTGTTTTTTTTTTTCTTTGGTCCGGACTGAGGCAGTAATTTATTTATTTTTTGCTGTGTTATGTAGGGACACACAAAAAAGCTGAATTTCTTTACAGTGGGGAAGGCGTTTACGCTGGTTGACATGCCTGGCTATGGATACAGAGCCCCGGAAGACTTTGTGGACATAGTCGAGCCTTACCTTCAAGAGCGAAAAAAGTAGGTGTGATCAGAATTCGCGGGCATTAGTGTGAGGATGAATGGGTGATCGGAGGTATGATGATGTGTTATTTTTTTGTTTGTTTTTTTGTCAGTCTTATGAGGACATTCTTGCTGGTTGATGGAGGTGCAGGACTGCAGAAGTTTGATTTGGTTGCTGTGGAGATGTGTGAAGAGTTTGGCATTCCCTATGCAGTAGGTGTTTTTCTCTCTCATGCATCAACCATGAAAGACCAGCAGGTGGCAGCTCAGCATTATTATATTGGCTATAGTAAAGTTTCTTATTAGCATGACAACATGATTTTAAGATTTTGACAGGGGACAATTCTGTAAGAAACTCTGGACAAACACATCTGCTAAATCCTGTCAGTGTTAAATATCATTGCCTCAGTAGCTCACCATTTTTTGTGTCCTGAAAAGTATAAAATTAAATAAAAAAGGTAATGTTTAGTGTGACCTGTTATAAATATCCTATAAGCCGAACATATTTTATTGATTATTGTTCTCTCTTTGTTTGAAGCTGGTGGTGACTAAGATCGACAAAACTCCTCGGGGGTCCCTGCTGTCCCTTCTCATGCATCTCCATGATTTTATTAAGGATAAAACAAACACCTGTTTCCCACAGCCCTTTCTTGTGAGGTAAAAGTTAAGTACATGTACACACAGATTAACATGCGTTTTATCTTGGATAACTGTACTGTACCTTTGCAGGTCTAGAACATAGAGCAGGCAGCTACCGCTATCCTTTGTCATGAGTGTGATCATCCTGCTACCCCAACCTCTCAGTGACTTGACAGTCCCTCTAGAGAACTTGTCTTCTTAAAACATGCTTAATAGGGAAAATATTAGGGCAGCCAGTTGGCTTAGCAGGTACCATTGGTTTCCCACAACATCAGGGTCCAGAGTCCAATCCTATATTTCTGCACCTGTTTGTGCTGTGTTTTGCATGTTGTTTCATTTCCTGTGTTCCTTCCACTGCTCAAGAACATGTCACTAAGAAGATAAATTGCCTCTAGGTGTGAATGAGTGCGTGAAAGTGCCATGTGATGGACTGGCATTCCACCCAGATTACAGATTTTCTATGTACCTTTTTTCCCCCAAAAAACAAACTTTGATTTTTACAACCAAATAGTTCCATCACTTTACAGGAGATGTTTGTCAGTCTTGTTTAGGTGTTCGTTTTCAAAATCCTGACACTGTATGTTGTGGTGAGGCTGCAGGAAGCTTTCCATTTGATGTCTCTCCCATGAGGGTCATATTCAGGCAGGTGTCACTGCACAGTAGAACGCTGCACTACTAATCTAGAATGTGATAAATCGTTAAGAATAGGGTAAAATAGGGTCCTTTTTGTTTGTCGATCTCAACATGACCTCCACAGACTCTTTTAACTGCCATTGTTTATTAAAGTTGTAGTGAAACAGCTACCTGAAAACCTTTTGCCTATCTTCTTATTGTGCCCTCCTGCTTTTTGGGCATCAAATATTTATATTTACGATATGCTTCGCAGTTATTCATAGGTGTCGAAGGCTTCTGATCGATGGGACAAGGTTTAACGAGGCAAAGTGTTTATAAAGCTTTGACATTTGCATCACCTGGCCCTTTCGTAATGATGATTGTCAACAACCCTTTAGCCCAAACAAGCGAACATGGTCTGAGTTTTTGGGAGACATTATATTAGAGTTAAACTCTCTTGGTGCTCCTTTCCTATTTCTACTCTTAAGTTTGACAAGACAAAAGCAACACTTTAGTCTAACTTAAAATGGTGAGAAGAATGTTTTTATTAAAACAGTACTTTGCTACAGTATTTGTACATCAGTTAACCAGGGGTGTCCAAACTTTTAGATGCCACTATATAGAGTTTTACCTAAAGATTTTATACAACATGTATATCAATTTAAATTGTTGAGTAATAACGTAAGGATACTGTCTGTACTGACGCATCTGGAGGGATTTCTAAGAAGTAACTCAGCAGTGATTAATGTATATAGACATCTGGAAATGACTTTAATAAATCATGCACATGAAAGAGGTGGGCTAAACTGTCACACACTTCACATGCAGCTCTACAGATGTTTTTAAATGTCTTTTATGTGTTCTTGTGTATGCTGTGTAATAAAATCAGTTCCTTTGCTGGTAAAGCCATTTCTCTGGTTCTCTCAGGTTAGAAACCCTGGCTAACTTTTTCTTTTTCCCAGCCCCAGCCCTGTTCTGCAGTTTGCTTAGTTTGTATATAGGATATACAGTTTTCAAGTGGTGGGAGAAATCAGGAATTGTAGATGGACTAGATGGTCTCTAATAAGATTGGATAGGATAGGATAGGATGTGCACACAGTCATACTCTGAGAAAGAATTAGAATCATATCTTTTATTCTTATTTTATTTTTTAGAAAAAGGAAAGTATCTAAGAATATGCTTATGCTTGGATATATACCAATAGTAATACTTGTCAAATGACATACCGAATTGGCATTCAGAATTCATTTGATTATCACTCGGATATCGTTAAATTTGAGGCTGCATGAAAAAGAATGTTCATATTTATGATATTGTGCTCTATAATCATCTTCCTATTCTCTTTCTCTCATGTTTTTCTCTCAATGTGCTTCAGTTCAATGCACTATTCAGGCATCCACCTCTTCAGGTGCTTCATAGCACATGTGACAGGAAATCTGCAGCTGAGCTCCAAACCCACCTGAGTAACATACAAAGAGGAAAAAACACAATGACCAGAGACTGATCTTTGCTGACCTGATCCAGGTGTGCCAATATCTTTGGCGTGTGTTTCAGCAGTAAGTAGCTGTTCTTTAAGCCTGGGTCAAAGCAATTTTTGAATCCTTGCGTTGTGACCGGTAGAAAGATACCCAGTTGCTTTTAAGTGGGTAGTGATTCATAACTAGGTTGCAACAAGGCTGTTATTCCTGAGCTAATTGCCTCATTAGGTAACAAATACTGTAAATAAAGGTTTTTTACCTATTTAGTAAGAGAAAAGCGAACCGCTGTCAATCTTGACTTTTTATCCTTTCTATTACAGTTTTAGATTATACAGTATATGAAGACATATGCTTAACAAAACTTGTACCATATCTGGGTTTTTGATTTGACTACAAATTACTGTTAGATGCAGTAAAGTGATTAACGCCATTAAATGAATATGAACATTTGTACACAACAAATCTCCAGTCTGCAGAAAGTATGAGGTTTCACACCATAAACATGCATGATTCATGTAATTAAACATGACGTTTGTTACCCAAAAGATGTAAGATGCCTATTTTAAATAAACAGTTCAAGCTTTAAATAAATACCCAGGTCACAAAATTCTGCCATATGAGCTGAGCTTACATACACCCGAAGTTAATTACTTTCCATAGTTCTGAATTGGAAGGACCTTCACAGAAGATTCCTCAGAACCAACAGCTAAATATGGAAATAATTTGTCTGTAAATGTGTCTGAAAAAGTGTGTATATGTGTGCCAGCAAGAGGGTCAGAAAATGACAGTTTTCCTCTGTCCCAGTCCAGTTGCACTTTGATCCTCTGAAGCTTCTCTTCCAATGAGAAGAGACTATGTTCCTGTGGTGTAGAACCTCCTCCATATTGACCAGCATAATACCACATGTACCAGAGACCACTTCTGGAGTTTAACTCTCCCTTCCTCTGAGCAGATTCTGTCATCACACCCAGGGACCAGGCTGAACAATCTCCAACTTCAACCTCCCACCAGTGCGTCCCCGAGTTAAACCCCTCAGAGCCTAGGATGGATAAGCAAACATCTAGTCTCTCTGGATTGTCTGGCAGCTTCTGTTCCTTTTTCCTGGCTGTCACGCTGGTCAAATCATCAGATACATTGAGAAAAGGATTAGCAGTGTTTGGGTCCAGTGTAACAGGCACTAAGGGGGGAAAAAACATACCAAAAGATAAACAACAGTGTTTAATAGCGATGTAAAAACAAAACGATGAAAAATAACCCAAGCTAACATAAAAAGGCTGAGATATGAGACAATAGAGCAATAGACAATTTCAGCTTTTGTTTTTAATATAAAAAGCTTCATTTCTTGCACCAAGCAGACACTGTATGTGTAGGGCCTTGTGTTTAGCCCCAAATCAGTCATCTCAGTCAAATTTTACAACTGGGCTCAATAGTGGTCAGTTGAAATGCAGCGTAAGCAGGATCCTGGCATCTCACCCAGACAACCAAGAATCTTTTCTCTTTGTTTCTGTACTAAGTAAAATTTATATATCTTGTTTGAATATAACTTAATTGGAACAACCAAAACTGTTTGGGGGAGTGTTTAAACTTACATTGAGAGTGCACACATTGTGGCTGGTTGCTGGACCTTACTGTGTGAACAAAGAGGTTGCAGGTACAGGCCATGCAGGAAGAGCAATTAAAATGTATAGTACGAGTTAATGTGTCATACGCATTTAGTATAACTTACACAGTGTCTTTCTGGCCTGAAACAACCTTTTGTTTGGACACCTATTTTTGAAGTGATAGAAAATGCTGGACTATATGACTGACAGTTTTCGACTCTATTACATTAATTGTTTAAACAGTTAAGTGCTCTGACTGTTAACAGTTAAGGGTGCTGGACATACAGTAGGCAGTACACCAACACCCTTAACTTGGCAAAGGTAAAGGTATCACAATCCAGAAAACAGAAAATATGGAGATCATATCACATAATGCAAACCACTCATCAACAGTAGAATTCAAAATGCAAATGGCAAGAAATACGAAGACAAGCCACAAAAGGTCTGGGACCAAGATAGACTGCTACCCAAAATTATTACGTTTGGAGAAAGAAAGGCTCTGTTAGTGAGCCAAGACATACAAGCTCATCAGTCAGACTCAGTGGATGTAGGGTTATGGCCTGAGCTTTCATCCCTGCTTCTAGAACTGCCTCAGTATTCTTTAAAATCAAATATTATCTATGTTGAATTAAATTATAAATCTATAATAATATAATAATGTTATAATAAATTACAACAATCTATATTATAAAGCAATGGTAGAGTTTTTTTTTTTTTTTTTTTTTTAACACACTGGCCATCAGTCAGCTAGCGCGTGTAACTGGATGAACTTGTATACAGTATAACAAACCTAACACAAAAAAAAAAAACAATGAGAGATAATGTATATTACTGTATTGGACAATGTGCTGCATCTTCTCCCAGACTCCGAACTTCAGATTGGCCAGATGTTTTGCCACATGGATCAGTGCTCCTGAAAGCTCCTCTGGATGCTGCAGTGTGCACTGGGCTCTGCAAAAACATTCAGGAGTCAGTGTTGCTAACTGAACACAGAAGAACGAGTGAGACAGGAATCACATCACTCACCTCTTCACTGTGGCCTTGTAGTTCTGTAAAACAACAAAGCAAACATCAGTGGATATGATTTACAATTTTACACACTGAAATGTGATGTTTCTGATGAAACATGCTCACAGTATAAATACTGACTAAATGACCCTCACTTGTAAGAACGAGACGTCTTCAGCTCTCATCTCCTCTTCTATGGCTCTGATTGTGTCTGAAAGAGATGATATGTTTCTGCCCAGCTTCTCAGTTTTCTCCTTCATCATCTGACTCTTCTGCTCCTCTTCCTCTCTCAGTGCAGCGATCCTGGCTGCTTCTTCATCTCGTAGAAACTGGTGAAGCTTCTCAAACTCCTCCTTAATCTGCTGCTCTGTTTGTTGTGCCTGAATCTGCATTGAAGAGATAATTACAGCAGATGAATTATAACCAAATATGCAAAAATGCTAAATGTAATATAATGTTTAAATAATGTTGTTTATAACCTTTATGTGGTCTGCAGTCATACTCCAGTTTAGTTTAGAGTCACAAAAGATCTCCAGGTTTTCCTGTAGGAGCTTTAGTTTAGCAGTGATGTCCTCCTGGAACAAGTGAGCACACTGCATGAAGACTATTTAAAATATTCTGTTAAATTAGATTTTATGTGATTAGTGCTTTAACAGTGTAGATTGTTGCAAAGCTGTTTGGCAAAAAAAATAAAATAACTATCAGTATGTCTCTGATGAGCAAGCTGGCAAAAAAACAAATCTCACTGAGATGACAATAGGAAGAGACTTTGAGAAGAACCATACTCAAAAGGGATCATATTAAAATTCTCAAATAAGTGACTGAATGTATACAGACTTGTATTTAAATGTAAGAAATTTAGTTCTGCATATAATAATAATAATCATAGTAATAAACAGCGATCTGCGCGTGTGTGCGTATGCGTGTCGTGATGATGCAATAAGCAACTAATAAAATTCACCTTATTGGAAAGATCAGTGCACTCTTTTATCCATGCAATTATACAATCAAGAAATGTTGTAAGAATCACACGCATTAAATCAGAATGGGGAAAATGTGATCTTTTTGACGATGACTGTGGTCTGGTTGTTTGTGTACACATCAGAAATGGATGATCTCCTAAGATTCTTTTTCACAAAGTCTAAAACTGTGGACAGAAATGCCTTAGACGCATAGGCACATTACACGCCCAGTCAATCCAGGATAAGCTTTGGGTTCACTCACTGATATATACAGTATAGTGATACCTGAAGATGAATGAGTAAATGATGAATGAATTATTTTGGACATAATTGGACATAAGTATGGACCCTTAAATGGACTCATAATTATCCCCTTTGTGGGGTAATAAAAAACTACTGTACTATGTAAATAAATAATAAATAACTACTGTACTATGTAAAAAATTAATTAAGGTTTTTAAATTTAATTTCTACTTAAAAAAATGTCCAGGATTAATGTGTCCAAACATCAGACTAAAATTGATGTCCTTTTCAATACAGCTGTATTACACATATTGAATTAAAAGTCATAAACATAATGAATGGGTCTCCATTACCATTTCCATATATCTCCATAACCGTTTTTAGATTACATTACAAGTACAATACAATATTACAAGTGAAATATGTTTACCTTATAGTCTGTTACTACATCTTCAATGGGGCAGAGTTTGTGGTCGGTGTGTTTTCTTGAGGTCTGACACACCACACACACCGGCTCTTTATCATCCAGACAGAAGAGTTTGAGTTCCTCACTGTGTAGACTGCAGACTGTTTCAGATGCTGGTGAAGATATCTGATTTCTCTCCTGTAGGAAAATCTCACACAAGTTTCTTAAAGCAAAGTTCATGGCTAGATTACCTGTTGGCGACCTTATCCTGCAAACAGGACATTCTTTAGATCTTTTGGTCTCCCAGTACTGGTCAAGACACCCTTTACACACACTGTGACTGCACTGCAGGAGAACAGGATCCTTAAAGATTTTAAAGCACACAGGACAGGAGAAATCCTCTTCTGAAAACGTAGTAGCCATTTTATCTTGCTAGTGGTAGTTTTTTTTACCATCTATATAGATAGTCAGACTTTCACTTTCACTTCTGGCAAAGCGAACCTAATCTTGACTCCCAGATCAGCATATTCAGTCTTCTCCAAAACAGCTACAAACTAGCAATATTAATGCAGCAGATCCCTGCCTCATAACAATCCCTGATAATTATGAATCTGTGACCCGTTTTTTTTTTTAGAACTCTATCACTATGACATTGGCATGATGACGACATGACTATGAAATCATCGCCATGACTCTGATAATGCTGTTTTAACAGTGCTGATGTCATAATGACACCCCCCCCCCCCCCCCCAAATCATCCGGGCCATTAAAATGCTCAAAAACTACACGTTACACTACATTTCACATTACTACACTACACTACACTACACTACCCATCCTAGACGCACACAACTTAATTCAATTCAATTCCATTTTTATTTCTATAGCACTTTTAACAGTTGTCATTGTCGAAACGCAGCTTTACACAGTTAAAGAAGAAAATGATTCAAAATTGTATGAAATATGAATGTGTATGAATAAAAATTATTAGATTGTCCCTGATGAGCAAGCACAATCGATGACGGGCCCAAGCACCTGCGCCAATGCCGTCGGGCGCACCAGAAAGACACGTCCAGCAGCTTTCAGGGCCTTTTCAATATAAACTGGATCAGAGTATGGATCAATCCATATTGAACATTTTGTCTGCCAGTACTAGTAGCATTGTATCTATTTAACATATTCTTATGACTGATCTGATTATCTGATTTGGTTGATTTCTTTCTTTCATTTTATAACAAAGAACTTGCCTGACCTTCCTTTTATAGCTCAATCATTTTTATCAAGGATAATCAAGGATATAATTTTACATACCCTTCCTTCTGAGGTGTAAGGTACACACGTACTGTACATGTAGTAAAACATGATCTTCATTTAGGACTTTCACCCGTAACATAATTTTGCTCTTTCTATAAATAATTTCTTTATGCATGCTCTGGCTTTTAATGTCATCAGTGTCCATCAATACAAGCAGGCATTTTAGATCAGCCTGCTAAGCTTTTGCAGTTTAAACCTGAGCAAGAATTTTAATATTACTTGTTTTATTACATGGAACCACCAGATAACAATAACAAAAGAAAATAAAATATTCTATTTTTATATCAAGATTTTGATCAGTAACTTTGTTATACAGTGCACAGACTTAAGTAAAGATGTCAAAATAATGATATATGCACGTCAAAGAAATATTATTAACATAACTTTAAACTTTAACTAATATAATTGTACACACATTATATTCCTGTGGAACGTCTGAGCATGTGTGCAGTTCATCTAGGTTCTCTGGTTTCTTTACAAAAACATGCCAGCAGGTGGACTAGCTATGATAATTTTTTGTTATGCATTGTGTCCTTCACCTGCCATCCCATCCACAGAATAGTGGGTTGTTCCTATTGCTACTATGATAGTCTCTGGATCCACTGCATTCTTGATCTTGATAAATCAGTTGCTGAAATTGAGTGAGATTAAACAAAGAGCAGTGATGTGTATTCTATGTTGCAGATGGCAGGAGGATGAGCCTGTGGAATATGAGGGGTCATACTCAACTAGTATTCAGCGTGGTGCTGATAGAGCTCCTGTTGCTGATCCTGATGGATTTCAAAACCAGCATGCTCAGCTTTGTTATAACGTATTGTGGAAGGATCCCCACATCAGCATTCCCACATCATTCATGTGGGTGAGTGATGGGTAACTATACAGACCTTTAGGGCGAACTGAAATGGTGGGAAGACTATGTTTCATGTCTTGTCACTCAAACATGATGACTCGTTTTTGTAGCATGACACAGACCATTTGATACTGAACACACTGTATAGTGTACTGTACATATCTGTGGCACCCATCCAGGTTCAGGATCCAAGAGCTCTATACTAATGCTATGGTGTAAAACCTTACCTAATTAATCATTATTTTTTCTCATTAATTAAAATTTAAGGTACATACATTTTAAACACCAAAGCACATAGTACATTTTATAATTACCAGTAATTGACGGAGAATTAATAGTGACCAGTTTCTGAAGTTAAAACGGTTTGTCCCCTGGCAATATCTAAATCAAGGCCACATGGTTCACAGAAGGGATTTTTTTTAAAGCTAAGGATTAAAAAATTTATATTCTTTCCATTCTCATTCCAAGATTATTTTGATTACATAAAAAGAAAAGCTGTAAAGTATACATATACACAAACACTCATTCACTTCTATGCTTTTATTCATGATATTCCTGAATAACATTTCCTTATGTACATGTTTAATGCAATATAATATAAAATATTAGGCAAATACTGGAGTCTCACTCACTCACTCATTCATCATCTATGCCGCTTAATCCTGTATTCAGGGTCACGGGGAGCCTGGAGCCTATCCCAGGAGACTTAGGGCACATGGCAGGGTACACCCTGGACAGGGTGCCAATCCATCGCAGGGCACAGACACACACACATACACTCACTCATTCACACACTACGGGCAATTTGGAAACATCAATTAACCTAACCTACATGTCTTTGGACTGTGGGAGGAAACCGGAGTACCCGGAGGAAACCCACCAAGCACGGGGAGAACATGCAAACTCCATGCACACAGAGACGGGAATCGAGCCTGGCCGGGGATCGAACCCGGTGCAAGGCGACAGTGCTAACCACTACACCACCGTGCCACCTCTACTGGAGTCTTTGCTATAAAATTAAAAATTAAAATTAAAATTAAATGTTCAAAAGATGAATATGAGATAATATCAGAATTCCATTTTTCATTTCCTGATATTTATAAACTTAAAACAGTGGCAGACCATCCCTGGTGAACAAATGTTTTGAAAAAGATAGTAAGTACAGAAACACATAATATTTAATAAAATATCTCTTACTTGCAATAACTACATCAAGCCATTTACTTAACGGCATTGTTGTTGCATTTGTTGTTGCATTTGTTGCATGTTGCATTTGTCTGTTGTAAGCTTAAATTCATTCATTCATTCATTAAAAGTAATTAATAAAAAATATTTAAGTATTATTTAACTAACTTAACTAATCAAATTTTACAGAGCACTGAAGTGAGAGGATCTTCAGTGGAGACACTTCACAAACAACATTTATAAGTGGAAGTAATTTTTCAGTAAATGTGTGTATAAAAGTGTATATTTGTGTGTTTGTAAGAGGATCAGAGAACGACAGCTTTCCTCTGTCCCAGTCCACCTGCACTCTGATCCTCTGGGGTTTCTGTGCTACTGAGATGACACTTGACAGCCCTGGTGTAGAACATGCTCTATATGTGCCTTCATGATATCTCATATACCAGAGTCCACTTCTGGAGTGTATCTTACCCTTCCTCGAAGCAGATTCTGTCATCACTCCTACAACCCACAATGGACTATCTCCCACTTTGACATCCCAGTAGTGTGTCCCTGAGTTAAAGCCTTCAGAGCACAGAATGCATGGAAATTCATCAAATCTTTCTGGATTATCAGGAAGTTTCTGTTTCTCAAAACCGAGTCTCACACTGGTTAGATCAGCAGATACAATGAGTTTTGGATGAGCAGTGTTGGGGTCCAAAGTAAAACGTGCTTAAAAAAAATGCATACATAGAAATGTATTATTAGCATACATATGCATCTACTGACACACAAAGAAAGAAAGAAAGAAAAACTGTCTTACTGTATTGGACTATGTGCTGCATCTTCTCCCAGACTCTGAACTTCAGGTTGGCCAGATATTTTGCCACATGGATCAATGCTCCTGAAAGCTCCTCTGGATGCTGCATTGTGCACTGGGCTCTGCAAAAACATTCAGGAGTCAGTGTTGCTGTGGGTTTGGATTCAGAAACACAGAACGAGTGAAACAGGAATCAACATCACTCACCTTTTTACTATGGCCTTGTAGTTCTGTAAAACAACAAAGCAAACATCAGTGGATACGATTTAAATTTTTACACCACTAAAATCTGATGATGAAGGTAAGTTTTACTTTCTCACAGCATTAATACCGATTAAATGATCCTCACTTGTAAGAACGAGACGTCTTCAGCTCTCATCTCCTCTTCTATGGCTCTGATTGTGTCTGAAAGAGATGATATGTTTCTGCTCAGGTTCTCAATCTTCTCCTTCATCATCTGACTCTTCTGCTCCTCTTCCTCTCTCAGTGCAGTGATCCTGGCTGCCTGTTCACCTCGTAAGAACTGGTGGAGTTTCTCAAACTCCTCCTTAATCTGACACTCTGTGTGTTTGGCCTGAGTCTGCAGTGAAGAGAATATAAAATTAAATATAGCTGATTAAAAAGCAAGATATAAATATAGTTGCAAGCAACGATGACGGGCCCAAGCACCCTGTGCCATCACCTGCCCGGGCGCACAGCACCTGTATTATTCGAGTGTGTTAAGACCTCGAAAAAGCCATCGCCTCTCGGTTGCACCGCACAACCTGCACACATCACACACTATACAGGGCTAATGTGTGTGTGTCTGTGTGTGTGTGTGTGTGTGTGTGTGTGTGTGGTGTGTGTTTGCATCGTGAGAGAGGTGAGAGAGGTGTGTGTGTGTGTGTGTGTGTGTGTGTGTGTGTGTGTGTGTGTGTGTGTGTGTGTGTGTGTGTGCGTCATGAGGTGTGTGTGTGTGTGTGTGTGTGTGTGTGTGTGTGTGTGTGTGTGTGTGTGTGTGTGTGTGTGTGTGCGTGAGTGTAAACATTTGTAATATGGGTGTGTGCATGTGTGTGATGTGTGAGTGTGTTTGTGTGCATGCATGTGTGTGTGTGCATGTTAGTGTGTGGGAGAGTGAGGAAGAGAGGTGTGCGACATGTGGATGTGTCAGTCTGTGTGTGACGAGTAAATGTGCTTGTGTTTGTGCTTGTTTGTGTGTATGGTGTGTGAGTCTGTGTGTATTAACTTTAGTGATGTGTGTGTTAGTGTGTGTGTGTGTATACAATAGGCCGCAGATGCTGGTAGAAAAGCCTCACACTCTGATGTTCCTGAATGTGATGTCTCTGAACGTGATGTCACAGAAGGTGTCACTAAATATAATGTCACTCAATATAATGCCACACAGAAAGTTATTAATAATTTTTCGGCGTACATTTAAGACATTATCACGCCTGACCCGTTTGAGATATCAAAAATCCCTTCGCAATTTTGCATCCTCAATGTCTTTAGATCTCTTTGGCCCAGTTTGGTAGCAATTGTATAATTTCCCTAGGAGGAGTATATCAAAATCCATCGGGTGCATTTTTGCGAACGACCAAAAATAACCGGCCTCCTGTTGAGTTTAGCCCAGGACATGGAGCGTGAAAGTTGTTCGGCTCAATGAACTCTAAATGTGTACCGAGTTTCGTGTGCCTATGTGAACGTGTGTTTGAGGGTGGGGGGGAAAAAATCCTTAGGAAAACAAGAGGGTCCTGTGTACCTTATAGTGCTTGGGCCCTAATTATAACATCAAAGCTATGGCATTGATTCTAACCTTTATAAATTCTGCAGTCTGACTCCAGTTAAGTTTACATTCTGTTAAGATCTTCAGTTTCTCCTGGAGAGGCTTCAGTGCAGTTTTGAACTCCTCCTGAAACAAATCAAACCAATACAAATCAAACTGTAGTAATAGAGTAAATAAAACAAGTGGTTAATTGCATTTCAATTTGTTATACTAGCAGTGACACCAAAATATAGTAAATGTTGTAATGTCCAAAAATGATCAAATGCCTACTGCTTATGTAACGACGCAGGTCTCGCGAGGGGCAAAACCGCACATAAATTGTTCAGAACGGGCAGGGCCGCAGGCTGCTGACAGACAGACAGACGAGCGCGCTTAAGAGAGGGAGAGAGGCAAAGACTCAGCCTCTGTCTCCCTAAAACGCCGGCGTGAGTGTGTGAGAGAGAGAGAGAGAGAGACGCCTCAGTTCAGCGTGCGCTCTTACTTATAGTGCAAAGCAATTGTATATCTTGTAATTGAAAACAGGTAGCATTATGTTCTGGGGAAAATTTAATTATTCTACCTTTCTTTTCTGGCATATATATGTAATGTTTCAGAAGGGTCATATTATTGTCCTTCATCAAGCAAAGGAAGGAAAAACCCGAAGATTTGACATTACAGGAACTGTGTTAAGAAATGTCCAACACATTATGAAACCTGAAAGGTTAGGTGCTGAAACATCATCTTTATGGAATAAATGTGTTTTCAAAAAATCATGAATGGGGATCCTTTAAACACTTCGTGCACTGCAGCATTAAAAAAACGACAGTAGAAATTATGTTTAATAATGAAAGTAAGAGCATTTCAACGTGCACAATCTGATGAGAACTCAACATCTGTGTGGCCATGAGCAAAGATTTATTGAAAAAAGGCTCAGTTTGCAAGGGAGCAAAAAGATTGGACTCTACAGTCGTGGCCAAAAGTTTTGAGAATGACACAAATATTAGTTTTCGCAAAGTTTGCTGCTAAACTGCTTTTAGATCTTTGTTTCAGTTGTTTCTGTGATGTACTGAAATATAATTACAAGCACTTCATACGTTTCAAAGGCTTTTATCGACAATTACATGACATTTATGCAAAGAGTCAGTATTTGCAGTGTTGGCCCTTCTTTTTCAGGACCTCTGCAATTCGACTGGGCTGCTCTCAATCAACTTCTGGGCCAAATCCTGACTGATAGCAACCATTTCTTTCATAATCACTTCTTGGAGTTTGTCAGAATTAGTGAGTTTTTGTTTGTCCACCCGCCTCTTGAGGATTGACCACAAGTTCTCAATGGAATTAAGATCTGGGGAGTTTCCAGGCCATGGACCCAAAATTTCAACGTTTTGGTCCGCGGGCCACTTAGTTATCACTTTTGCCTTATGGCACGGTGCTCTATCATGCTGGAAAATGCATTGTTCTTCACCAAACTGCTGTTGGATTGTTGGAAGAAGTTGCTGTTGGAGGGTGTTTTGGTACCATTCTTTATTCATGGCTGTGTTTTTGGGCAAAATTGTGAGTGAGCCCACTCCCTTGGATGAGAATCAACCCCACACATGAATGGTCTCAGGATGCTTTACTGTTGGCATGACACAGGACTGATGGTAGCGCTCACCTTTTCTTCTCAGGACAAGCCTTTTTCCAGATGCCCCAAACAATCGGAAAGAGGCTTCATCCGAGAATATGACTTTGCCCCAGTCCTCAGCAGTCCATTCGCCATACTTTTTGCGAAAGATCAGTCTGTCCCTGATGTTTTTTTTGGAGAGAAGTGGCTTCTTTGCTGCCCTTCTTGACACCAGGCCATCTTCCAAAAGTCTTCGCCTCACTGTGCTTGCAAATGCGCTCACACCTGCCTGCTGCCATTCCTGAGCAAGCTCTGCACTGGTGGCACTCCGATCCCGCAGCTGAATCCTCTTTAGGAGACGATCCAGGCACTTGCTGGACTTTCTTGGACGCCCTGAAGCCTTCTTAACAAGAATTGAACCTCTTTCCTTGAAGTTCTTGATGATCCTATAAATTGTAGATTTAGGTGCAATCTTAGTATTCACAATATCCTTGCCTGTGAAGCCATTTTTATCCAATGCAATGATGGCTGCACATGTTTCTTTGCAGGTCACCATGGTTAACAATGAAAGAACAATGATTTCAAGCATCACCCTCCTTTTAACATGTCAAGTCTGCCATTCTAACCCAATTAGCCTGACATAATGATCTCCAGCCTTGTGCTCGTCCACATTCTCACCTGAGTTAACAAGACGATTACTGAAATGATCTTAGCAGGTCCTTTAATGACAGCATTTTTTTCGGGATTAAGTTAATTTTCATGGCAAAGAAGGACTATGCAATTCATCTGATCACTCCTCATAACATTCTGGAGTATATACAAATTGCTATTATAAAAACTTAAGCAGCAACTTTTCCAATTTCCAATATTTATGTAATTCTCAAAACTTTTGGCCATGACTGTAGATTGATAGAAAAGGCCTTATGCTGATGTACCCAAATCCAGAGCCATGGGTGTGTCAGAGTAAGAACGGAAGCACATAATGCGATGCACCCATCATGCACTGTGCTCACTGTACACACCTCTGGAGACAGTGTTATGATCTAGATTTGCTTTAACTCGACAAATGAATTTACCTACAAAGTGAATACAAATTTAATTAAACTGTTACGTGGTGTGTATGGAGAGCTGCACCACGAGATGTTATGATGTGTAAGACCCCTAAGGCAGGGCTTCTCAGGAGGTGAATGAAACAGGAGGCTGTGAGAGTGCTAATGAAAGGCATGGAAAGACCTTTCCATTTGGAGATGGCATGGGGTTCTTAATTAGGAAACTCAAAAGAAACAACGGAAAAATGAAAACACAAAAATAAACAGAACTCCCCCGTCTACGCGAGAATGGACGGGGCTATGGAAACTAAAACAAAAACTTATAAGATCCTCTCGGGGCCTTTGCCCTTACCGAGGATTTACTGGAGAGAGAGTTTCTTAATTTGTGCATATTTCTGTAAGAACAACATAAATAATGCAAATTTCAACATTTAGTCATCACATTCTTCTTTAAATCATGCCTGGAGACTAAGGCCATGCCCACACGTATTTTTAAAAACGGAGATTTTTTCTTCTTCGTTTTTAGAAATAATTCTGTCCACACGACCTAGGGTTTAAAAATATCTTTGTCCACATGAAAACGCAAAACGCCCTGTTAAGCGCTGTTAGGCTGCCTCCATAATCAATAGGGAGCCAACCAGGAGCCCAGACAAAACGTTTTTGCGTTTTGTCTGGGCTCCTGATTGGCTCCCTATTGTAGAAGTCCGAAGTTCCAAACTGCTGTCTCTGTCTGCAGGGTCTGTGTAGTCAGAGTTTTGTATAGTATGTAGCAGCAGTGAGCTTAGTAGTACATTCAGGCACCTCTGTTCAGTAACACAATGTGTGAGCAACTGCGCGTGTATGTACACGCATGTAAAAAGTCCAGTACACAACGTTAACACTAGTTTACTGTACGTACGTCCGCTATTGCACAAATCAAAGAGACGAGCACACAGACAGTTACATCATCGGCACAAGGTGACGTTACAACAAGCTGAAATCTCCCTTTCCTCTGTCCACACAACACCACTGAATACGGAGTTTTGGCCTGAGTTTTCCAAAATCTCCGTTTTCAAAGACCAAAACGGCGTTTACATGTGGACGAAAGGCGAAAACCACAGAGAAAAATCTCAGTTTTTAAAAATACCCGGCTACGTGTGGACATGGCCTAAATATAAATATGTGTTCTTATATTTCTCAATTAGAGAGTAAAGTCTATGAACCTGTCTTTATATGAGTTTGCCTGTTTACCTTGTGATCTTTTGCAGCCTCATCGATGGGGCAGAATGTGTGATTGGTGTGTTTTCTTGAATCCCGACACACCACACACACCAGCTGTTGATCATCCAGACAGAAGAGTTTGAGTTTCTCTCTGTGCAGACTGCAGACTGTTTCAGACGCTGTTGATCTCTGACTTCTCTCCTGTACGTAAGTCTCACACAGATTCTTTAAAGCCAGGTTTATGGGAGGATTGTTCCTAGATGATCTTTTCCTACAAACTGGACATTCTCTGGCTTGTTTGGTCTCCCAGTACTGCTGCAAACACAATTTACAGATACTGTGACTACATTGCAGAACAACAGGATCTGTAAAGATGTCAATGCACACAGGACAGGACAAATCTCCTTCTTGAAAATTAGACGCCATTTTCTTCTTCCTGTTGTTCACTACAGTCCACATGCTCAGTTTCACTTTCATTTCCGAGATGGTAACCACGTCATTTCATTTGCAAATCAATGTTCAGGTATAATAAGAAACTATAAACTTACAAAAACGCTTTCCCCTGACACACACTCCTCCACCCTGATTCTCCCTTCCACACACTTATGTATAGCTTTCCCTTTCGACAAGCAATTCTCCACAGTGTTTCCTCCTGACATGCATTCATCCACAGCTCTTCCTCATCTAATAAACTACTACACAACATTTTCTCCTGTTACTAATGGCCAGAAAGTACATTACCTCTCAATACAAGTATGTGAGTTAGAATATTCTATCGAATGACAAAAGGCAAAGTACAGTAATAGGGTAATGGTTTTTGACAAACTGTTTACTGCATATGCCTTTTGCAGAAAAGTAGCTGCATTTTCCCTCTACTATATCACTATCATTGCTGGAGAATAGGTTGTTAATAGTATAAGAAGACTCTATCCTTGAATCTGATGCTTCATTCTGATTAAAGGTGGGGAAAAATTCATGTGATGGGTCTAATGTCCCTTGTAGGTGTAGTATGTAATTTCATGAAACA
Source organism: Clarias fuscus (assembly GCA_030347435.1). Lineage (NCBI taxonomy): Eukaryota > Metazoa > Chordata > Actinopteri > Siluriformes > Clariidae > Clarias > Clarias fuscus. The sequence goes on along the minus strand of CM059209.1, from coordinate 11,106,493 downwards.
AATCAACACATTGCACTTCATAAAACAAATCAACACATTGCATGATGAGTCTGGGTTTCAGATACTCATTTAGGGTTATTTGGGTTATTGCAATATTTATATAATTCATTTCGCCTGTTTCTCCAAAGATTTGCTGATTGGATTTTTTTTCCTTAGAATTGTTAGACCTGAGGATTACGTTATTCAGGCAGCCACCTTCTCTATTTTGGTAGCTCTAACAGCAGATTTAACATTCTGGAGGAGTTTCCACTGCTCAGTATCTGGATGCTCCATCTCTCCTGCTGACCAGTCACTGCTTGCTTTGTCCAGTGTACCTGTGCCTGTAGGTGTTTCGATCTACCCTGATCGTCCCTGGACAAAAACCTCTTGCTTGTTTATAATATTCTCTTAACATCCACCTCCTATTTCACTGCTGATCATTGGTGACTCCATTGTAAAAAAAAAAAAAAAAATGCTCAAAGACAGCCTTGACCCACTGCCTCCCTATCACCAAGGGCTCTGACATCACTAAACATCTGTTGCCTCTATCTATCTCTATCTATATCTATTATCCATATACAGTGGTGGCCAAAAGTTTTGAAAATTACATAAATATTGGGAATTGGAAAAGTTGCAGCTTAAGTCTGCAACTTTTTGCAATTTGTATATACTCCAGAATGTTATGAAGAGTGATCAGATGAATTGCATAGTCCTTCTTTGCCATGAAAATTAACTTAATCCCGAAAAAAAACTTTCCACTGCATTTCATTGCTGTCATTAAAGGACCTGCTGAGATCATTTCAGTAATCGTCTTGTTAACTCAGGTGAGAATGTTGACGAGCACAAGGCTGGAGATCATTATGTCAGGCTGATTGGGTTAGAATGGCAGACTTGACATGTTAAAAGGAGGGTGATGCTTGAAATCATTGTTCTTTCATTGTTAACCATGGTGACCTGCAAAGAAACGTGTGCAGCCATCATTGCATTGCATAAAAATGGCTTCATAGGCAAAGATATTGTGAATACTAAGATTGCACCTAAATCACCAATTTATAGGATCGTCAAGAACTTCAAGGAAAGAGGTTCAATTCTTGTTAAGAAGACTTCAGGGCGTCCAAGAAAGTCCAGCAAGTGCCAGGATCGTCTCCTAAAGAGGATTCAGCTGCGGGATCGGAGTGCCACCAGTGCAGAGCTTGCTAAGGAATGGCAGCAGGCAGGTGAGGTGAAGACTTTTGGAAGATGGCCTGGTGTCAAGAAGGGCAGCAAAGAAGCCACTTCTCTCCAAAAAAAAACATCAGGGACAGATTGATCTTCTGCAAAAAGTATAGCGAATGGACTGCTGAGGACTGGGGCAAAGTCACATTCTCGGGTGAAGCCTCTTTCCGAGTCCTGAAAAGATAAGGTGAGCGCTACCATCAGTCCTGTGTCATGCCAACAGTAAAGCATCCTGAGACCATTCATGTGTGGGGTTGATTCTCATCCAAGGGAGTGGGCTCACTCACAATTTTGCCAAAAAACACAGCCATGAATAAAGAATGGTAGCAAAACACCCTCCAACAGCAACTTCTTCCAATAATCCAACAGCAGTTTGGTGAAGAACAATGCATTTTCCAGCATGATGGAGCACCGTGCATAAGGCAAAAGTGATAACTAAGTGGCTCAGGGACCAAAACGTTGAAATTTTGGGTCCATGGCCTGGAAATTCCCCAGATCTTAATCCCATTGAGAACTTGTCATGTAATTGTCGATAAAAGCCTTTGAAACGTATGAAGTGCTTGTAATTATATTTCAGTACATCACAGAAACAACTGAAACAAAGATCTAAAAACAGTTTAGCAGCAAACTTTGTGAAAATTAATATTTGTGTCATTCTCAAAACTTTTGACCACGACTGTAGTTACAACATAGTAGTACATTTTGGAACCAGTGAAATGTTACTACACCGCTCAGAGGTTTTTGTTGAGGATTTTATCACCTTGTTTGACTCTGGAAATCGTGTTTTTATTTATGGTCCACTCTGCGTTTTCTTAGCCATTATCTCTTCCAACCATTGTGAGTACTATATCCACCCTCCGTTAGCCTACCGCAACTTTCTCTTTTATCTATGATTTACTACCACAAAAGCGGCAGGACTCTCAAACCCTTAAACTACCCTCTTAACACACAGTATGACTGCCGATCAATCCCTGCTATCTGTTATCACCCAAATGAGGATGGGTTTACTGTTGAGTCTGGTTCCTCTCAAGGTTTCTTCTTACTGCCATCTCAGGGAGTTTTTCCTTGCCACTGTCGCCATTGCCCTTGGCTTGCTCATTAGGAACAATCTCATAATTTTGATTCATTTACATTCACATTTCATACAAACCTCTTTTGTTTGTGTAAAGCTGCTTTGCGACAATGACCATTGTTAAAAGCGCTATACAAATAAAAATTTAATTGAATAAATTGAACTGCTGTAAAACATTTTCCTATTTGACTACTGATGTCTCTTTTGCGCTTACTACTTTCTTAACAAACAAAGCTGTCTTTCTGAAGATATTCCTCTCACTCACTCTTTATACTGCTTATCCTGTGCAGGGTTGTTGGAGGCCTGAACGACACACACACCATGGGCAATTTTAAAATGGCAGTTACTAACACTAACACATCCAACATTATTAATTAAATTAATACATTTCAACAACTGGAGTGTCACATTTGCACCTAAATACAGTATAAGGAATTTGCTTCAAATGATGAATTATGTAATTGTATTTTTATTTTTATTCTTTATTTTTACAGAGACTTGGCAAAAACGTATCCATCCCGGTTATAACTTAACAAAGGACGTTGTGTACTTATTTATATAATGAACTGTCCCCCAGGTCAGCTACATTTTGCTCTGTCATTACCTAAGAATTTAGTTTTATCTTGCTTTGGACATATGTGCTGGTGGCAATGCTCAATTCACTGTTATCAGTATTCATTGCTATTCATTGCAGCTAGTGAAACTCAAAATAAATTTAGGGACTTATGGTCATCTTATTCATTGAATTATCTACTTATCATATTTGCCCTTAATCTGGATTGGCTTTCTACCAGAGCTCACAATCTAAAGACATCATGCAATACATCGTGAATACAATTCTATCCCAGCTAATTATCAGAGCAACAAGTCCACACCAAAAATTCCTCAAGAAATACTGTGCCTAAAACAATAACACAAAAATCTGGTCTTATTTGTCTTTATTGAGAACAACCATAAAAACCTCATAGTGCTAGTGGGGAAAAGTATGTGAACCTTTGAGTTAATTACCTTAACAAACAAACAAAAAAAGTTAATTGGAGTCAGGTGTTAGCATGCCTTCAGTCTTGTTGAGAAAATTATTTAGGAGGTTTTGACTGGAGCTAATTTGACTCATAAAAAGTCAAGTCAAGTCAAGTCAATTTTATTTATATAGCGCTTTTAACAATTGACATTGTCGCAAAGCAGCTTTACACAATAAAAAAAAGTAAGTTTTTATGCAATGTATATGAAAAAACCTTTATAAAATCCATGGATGAGAACTGATTTGCACCTCATGAGACAAAACAGTGTTTGATGTCATTATTTTACAGAATATCATTCATTCATTCGTTCATTCATCTTCTGTACTGCTTATCCTGTGTACAGGGTCATGGGGCCATGAGGGAGCTTCTTTTTAGAATATTTATAAAGTATTATCTGGTTACAACAGTTTGTTTGGGCAAGTAACAAAAGTAACATGTACACTTATTAGTTTACGTGTTTACTATCAGCCTGTGTCATCAGCAAGCATGTGTTTTTTACAGAACCATTCTCACATGAAACCTAGATATTATTAGTCAAGATGTTAATACTGTAAGTACCATAATTTTGTATTTTGAAACATGGACAAAACACAAGCATGAAGTAAATATAATTTAGGCTTGTTTAAGGAGGTTAAATTCTGTTTATTTGACTGATTTTAGAAAGGACAGGCTTTGAGAAGTGCAAGAATGGAGAAACAGAGAACATTATTAATTAACTGAGAATAAATAATGACCAGTTTCTGACGTTTGAAGTAAAAATGGTTTGTCCTCAGGCAATATCTAAATCAAGGCCACAGGGTTCATCGAAGGGATCTTTTTATCCTTAGTATTAAAAAGTTTTATTTTCTTCCCATTCTGAGATTATTTTGATTACATTAAAAAAAAAGCTATAAAGTATACATATACACAAACACTCATTCACTTCTATGCTTTAATTCATGATACCCTGAATAACATTTCCTTATGTACATGTTTAACACAATACTTGAGTCATTGCTATACAATTAAATGATCAAAAGATGAAGTTAAGATAATATATCAGAATTTCATCTTTAATTTCCTTATATTTATATATAGGTATGCTATATAGGTATGCTAAATAACTTAAAACAGTGGTGTATTGAAACAGATAGTAAGTCCAGAAACACATATTTCGTTGAATATCTCTTACTTGCAATAACTACATCAAGCCATTTACTTAACAACAGCAGGAAACTGTTGCATTCTCCTGCTGTAAGCTTAAATTCATTAAAAGTAATCAATAAAATGTATGAAAGTATTATTTAACCAACTTAACTAATTCACTTTTACAGAGCACTGAAGTGAGAGGATCTTCAGTGGAGACACTTCGCAAACAACATTTATAAGTGGAAGTAATTTTTCAGTAAATGTGTGTGTGAAAGTGTATATTTGTGTGTTTGTAAGGGGATCAGAGAACGACAGCTTTCCTCTGTCCCAGTCCACCTGCACTCTGATCCTCTGGGGTTTCTGTGCTACTGAGATGACACTTGACAGCCCTGGTGTAGAACATGCTCTATATGTGCCTTCATGATATCTCATATACCAGAGTCCACTTCTGGAGTGTATCTTACCCTTCCTCAAAGCAGATTCTGTCATCACTCCTACAACCCACATTGTACTATCTCCCACTTTAACATCCCAGTAGTGTGTCCCTGAGTTAAAGCCTTCAGAGCACAGAATGCATGGAAATTCATCAAATCTTTCTGGATTATCAGGAAGTTTCTGTTTCTCAAAACCGAGTCTCACACTGGTTAGATCAGCAGATACAATGAGTTTTGGATGAGCAGTGTTGGGGTCCAAAGTAAAACGTGCTAAAAGAAAAATGCATACATAGAAATGTATTATTAGCATACATATGCATCTACTGACACACAAAGAAAGAAAGAAAGAAAGAAAGAAAGGGTAACTGTCTTACTGTATTGGACTATGTGCTGCATCTTCTCCCAGACTCTGAACTTCAGGTTGGCCAGATGTTTTGGCACATGGATCAGTGCTCCTGAAAGCTCCTCTGGATGCTGCATTGTACACTGGGCTCTGCAAAGACCATTCACGAGTCAGTGTTGCTGTGGGTTTGGATTCAGAAACACAGATAACGAGAGAGACAGGAACTGCATCACTCACCTTTTCACTGTCTCCTTGTAGTTCTGTAAAACAACAAAGCAAACATCAGTGGTTATGATTTACATTTTTAAACCACTGAAATACGACATTTCTGATTGTGTAAATAAGTTTTACTTTCTCACAGTATAAACACTGACTAAATGACCCTCACTTGTAAGAACAAAATATCTTCAGCTGTCATCTCCTCTTCTATGGCTCTGATTGTGTCTGAAAGAGATGATATGTCTCTGCTCAGCTTCTCTATCTTCTCCTTCATCATCTGACTCTTCTGCACCTTTTCCTCTCTCAGTGCAGCGATCCTGGCTGCTTCTTCATCTCGCAGAAACTGGTGAAGCTTCTCAAACTCTTCCTTAATCTTTTGCTCTGTGTGTTGGGCCTGAGTCTGCAGGGGAGAGAAAATTAAATGAAGTATAATGATTTTGATTATGAAGGAAAACACAATTAGAACATCAAAACCATGGTATTGATTCCAACCTTTATATATTCTGAAGTCTGAGTCCAGTTCAGTTCACAGTCTTTAAAGATCTTCAGTTTGTCCTGTAGAGACTTCAATGTAGTTTTGAACTCCTCCTGAAACAAATCATGGAGTGCTGTGTTTTAGTTCTTATTTTAGATGTCATTATCACAGATCTTTGCTCACAGATTGGATTTAACTATGCAATGTTTATAATGTGTTTTAAATATGTCGCATTCTGTAAGTGAGGCTTATAACAATGTTTAAGTCCAGCCCAGACCCTGCAAAGATAATACTTGGTCTCCACGAAGTCAAAACCTGAAAACACCCCAGACAGGTTCATTTAGTTGCAACACTACTGTTGCTAACGAGGGATCGCTCTGTTTACATCAGCCAATATTAATAGTAACCATGTCATATTCAAGGCATTATTATCAAAGACAGTCTTTTTTGTTTAGGGACAAAAAAATTAAAGGCCAAACATGGATTGTTACATTGGACTTTAGTGTTCCTTTAATGTCTGTAAAATTTATAGTATCAAAACAACATCTTGGAAGAAGACCCACAACTTGACTTAAAGTTGGTTCCTAAGTCTGGTTCTTCTCAAGGATTCGTCCTATTGCCATGTCAGGGAATTTTTCTCTTGTCACCGGTGACCTCGGCAACCTCACGACATTGCATTTCATACAGTTTTTTCTCATTTTCTTTTCATTCTGTAAAGCTGCTTTGCGAGAATTGCCATTGTTAAAAGTGCTATATAACTAAAATTGAAATGAACTGAATTGATTTAAAGACTCAGTCTTAATCACTGACTTAACTTGAACTCTGGACTTTACTTGGACCTGTGTTTTTATTACATGTAAACATCTCTGTATCAAGATCGCAAAGCCCAACCAGAGAGGTGTCTTTGGTATATTGGTCTGAAGTGGGAACAAAACCTTTATGATCTTTCTGTATTAACAACATATCACAAACATTGTTTTCTATACACCCATTTTTTACTCTGTCCTCACCACAAAACCGCATGATCCTGAGAAACACTCCTTTCCGCATCCACTCTGACCTACAGTATGAACACCCATTTCCTCAGACACAAAAAAAAACAGTGTTTTTTTTTTTTTTTGGATAAGGATCAAATATTTTTATTGTGCAAATTGCTTTTTTAAGTGCAATATAGTATCCTCTTCTGTACATAGGAAATGTGTATATGATATAACTAGTGTTGATTGTGACTTATTCTTTGTTATTTTATTGTAATGACTCTGTACGCGACAGGAAGCATACAGTAACTTTTGGCCAATATACTGTAACACTACTCTAATTCTGTTTTACAAGCTACCACCTAAGATCGGTTAAACACAGTAGAGTAATAATGGCAGGAAATACAGGTATATGCATTTATATAATTAGTTAATTAGTGATTTATTAATCATTAGTAATATTAGTACTATTCTTTTCAGTCTCTTCTTTCCATTTTGTGACATGAATTGTATAGATTACCTTAAAGTCTACTACTGCCTCATCGATGGGGAAGAATTTGTGGTTGGTGTGTTTTCTTGAATCCCGACACACCAGACACACCGTCTGTTGATCGTCCAGGCAGAACAGGCTAAGTTTCTCATTGTGAAGGCTGCAGATGAACTTGGCGGCCATTGTCGTCTGTTGTTGTTCTGTTAATTTTGAGTGGTCACACAGTTTCACTTTCAGTTAAACGGTAAAAATAACCAGACTTTAGCAGGAGGCTTGTTTAAAGGAGAACACCCAAAATTGAAGGTCCAAGTAGCAATCCTAAAAAGATGAGATTTGTCCATAAACTGAGCATGACTCTTGATACACACGTTAGAATGCTGCAGGTTGTTTATGAAGGGCTGAAGTTTTCTCAGACTTAGCATTTCTTATAATAATAATAAAAATAAATAAATAAATGGATCTAAAATAGATTTATATTTATATTTTTTATTTGTTATATTATTATTAATACATTAATACATTTTATTGAAAAGTGCCTTTCAAATACCCAAGTACAATTTAGATTGAACATAAAAGGTAAAGTAAAAACAGCATTTAATAAAGAACTGAGAATAAAATCATTAAAAATAAAATAGTATAGAATTAAGATCTACAAGATTAAATATAGTATGAAATGAAATTTAATTATCATTGTAATCATAATTCATATGACAGACAGAAGTCCAGGCATTTATGTTTAACTATGAAGTAGATTAACTGCAGTTTGGTAAATATAAATACATAAATATGAATTATGTGTGATTAAACAACCAAGTAATGTAATTTTGCTTGGTAAATGATCACCAGTGCTCATTAAAATATGACTATTTTTAGTTTTTCTCTCTTCATATACCGTACAAGAGTCACTGAAGTCAAATAGGGACTTTTGATTGTGCAGGATAGTCCACTTGCCTGGCTAAAGGTAAAGAGTTCTTTCTATGTTAAAGTGGATATGTTAATACAGGGAAGAAATTATGCAGGACAGGCGGTACCAGGTTTGGGAACCTATGACCTACTGTATGTGTGGTTTGTCCCTCTCATGCACTGGCTTTAAACAACCAGCAGGTGGCAACAGTGTGCAGCTATAGTGACACTCCAATATAAAATATTGTTTCTTCATAAGAGATAAAAGTTAAAAGATTACAGTATTTTCATTAGTATTGACGCTAATGTAAAAAAGAATTGTATGTATAAAATGTACTTTAACAAATTAATTTGATTTGTTTTCTATTTAAATATAATGATGGTGATGTAAGCAAAACTGTACTTTCTCAAACTGCAAATTGTAGAATTCAACAAAAAAATATAATTTTTTTTTATATCACCTACCAAAATGTTAATTCACTGAGAACATTGAAGTTGCATAGATTATATTTTTATTTAAAGTCAGTATCTCCGGTATCATAAGTGATCGTTGAAGACTGCAGCTAAATATTTGACCATACACACATACAGAAGACAGAAGGATTGGACCATTTTAACATTTCAGAAAAGTTTGTCATAAGGACTACTAATAAAAAAAATACTGCTCAATAATTTTTGGGTTCTTTCAGGTTACAGAAAGATTACACTGGGCTAGGTATCTTTATCCTACAGATTGCTAGATCGTTATCAGATACATCGAATTATCAGTTTGTTAGAAAAATCAGTAAGCTCACTGATAAGATAAGGTTAAATAATAGGAAGAACACTTACTCATACTCTCAGAGAGAATCACACCATGACTATTTTAGTGCTTGAAAGTAAAATTTATTACCTCAGGTCATGGCCAGGAAGCCCAAGTTTATGATGCAACCTGTTGTATAAGGCACTAACCCAGCTACCTGTGACACACATACCATATACAGCACATTCTGTAATCTCTGTATAAAGAACTTCCTTTAGGAGAACTAACTATCATGTAAAATATTCTGGGTTATGAATCAACAAGTTGGGGTTCGCACCCCAGCACGGAATAAAAAGCCTCTCCTTCTGTCCTGTTTGTAAAAGCAAGTGGTTAGAAATAAAACTCGCCAGACAAAAACTACGGTGTACAGTAATCTTTAAGACAGCCTAGTCAGTTGTTTAGTTTAGGCTTCTAGCTCATTAAAATTTGGCAAAACACAACCAACTAAATTCTCTTGAAAATGTTGTGGACAACTTTAAACAAAAAACAGCTGTTCGAGTAGGAGCTGTTCTGCACACATCTGGAGTTGAGTCTAATTATAGAATTGAGTGATCTAGCTGAGTTTGAGGAACTCTCAGAGATTGAATTCATATACCATACTGATACAGTGCTGACATTTCATTCTGTATGAATACAGTTACAGATTTGAATATTTGGAACAATAAACATAAAAAATTACAGATCAATTCTTTCTGATACATTTCTAGGAAATAAACTAGAAGGAATCAAAATTGGGAAGATGTGGAGAAGGAAGTCTTTTTTTTATTTTTTATGATCATGACCTTAAGTTGTAAACGGTAATTTAAGCTGTATAATTTTCATCCTCATGGCTTGTCTCTTTATGCTTGAGTGCTGTGAGCTACACAGGCATTCACCTCTTCATGTGCTTCATAGTACATGTGATAGAAACATTCAGCTGAGCCACAAAACCAAACAGAGGAGAATTTAATGGGAGATAATGCACAGTGACTGATGTGCATTTAATGGTAACGTGGCTCTAAAATCAGTGATGATCTGATCTGACTGGAAAACAAAGGCAGTGTGCCATCCTAAGAAACAAATTGTACTTATTATATCGGAGCTCCACTGGTACATTTTGCACCCAAAACTATTTTGGATCTTTTCAATGAAAAAAAAAAAAAAACCCTTCGCAAGGCAAATTCAGCCATTTTCTAAGGATATTCATTGTTTTCTTAATTTTTTAAATTATTTTTTTTATAACTAAAACCTGAAAAAAAGAAACTTTAAAAAAAAAAAAATTTTTTTTTGCATTAGCATTTTTAGCTATTCCTTGTTTGTACCACTAAGTGTTTCGCTGGGTACAGTTCCTCCATTAGAATTTGAATGTCACTCAGTCAGGAATGTCACTCAGTCTACTGTGATTGCAAGGTGTGTTACTCATAAAATCCATTGCTTAAATAAGTCATAAAAATTAAAGGTGCAGTGATGAGACCTCTCATGCTGACAGTGCATAAGTACTTAATAACCTGAATACAAATTCTACATTTACCGGAATAGAAATGATACATTTATGCAATTTCTACATATACATTTATACTCTATTTTTCTAAATGTATTGTTCAAAAATGTTATGCTTGCTTTTGGCTGTTCAGCTCCTTGCTATTATAGTGCTTACTGGAAAAAAAAAATCTGCTTTTGAACTTTGAGTCTACCGTGCTCAGTTGGTTTTTAGCTATCCACTTTAGTTTTTTTAAACTTTAACTTGAGACTCAATGCGTATGTGTGTGCGTTATTTTCTGAGAGGCATGCTAAGTAATTGTCATTCCCATATCTGTGATATAGCCTCTTATATGAGTTTTACAACACATGTACCTTCCTTTTACTATCATCATTCCAGCCTGACGCACGTCTCATGTGTCTTATAGCAGCCACAATCTTTCTCAGTAAGTGGTGATGATGATGTTGAATGTAGAGGTGGTGTGTGGACCTTTGAAAGATCAATAAAATTTACATGCTATAATGTTATAAAAGAACAAGGTGGTGCATTTATTGTCCCTAAAGTTGAACAATTACATTTTTTCCCCCTGCTTTTATAAGTGTATTCTTTTATACGCGTATTTGGACAATGACCCCATAAAAACTTTTGGCACGAGTTAATTTTTCATGGCTTTGCCCATTTTTATTTGTTCTGGGAAAGTTTTAAAGGGCACTAAGTCTGTGCCTTGTGTTTCTATTGTGTCAGGCAGCAAGAGGGAGGGAACACTTGTTAAACAAAGAGCAAAGGACTGAGAGATCTCAAGACCCTTTTCCAAAATCCTCTCGTCTTTCTTCTTCTTCTGAACTCTTCAGTATTTGGAATCTACAACCTTTAACCACAACCAGCATCAATTTTGTATTCTTTAAAGTATTTTTTTTTTTTTACACCTATTATATTTTACACCTTCTTAATAATTTTGCCTCTACTTGGACTAGATTCATCATGTCCTCACCTCTAGAGACCTGCAATGTCGATGCTACTGTGTGCTCTGGCACATCATGCCTGGTGCCAGAGAGTAACTTTAACCAGATCCTCAGCACAGTGCTAAGCATTGTGCTTACTGTCATGCTAGCCATGGTCATGTTTTCCATGGGCTGCACAGTGGATGTGCACAAGCTCTGGGCGCACGTCCGTCGGCCATGGGGTATCTTCATTGGCTTTCTCTGCCAGTTTGGTATCATGCCCTTTACAGCATTTGCCTTTTCACTAGCCTTCCAAGTGCTTCCCGTACAGGCTGTGGTCATCCTAATCATGGGCTGCTGTCCTGGTGGCACCAACTCTAATGTCATCACCTACTGGCTAGATGGTGACATGGATCTCAGGTGAGAGCACCAAGGAATATTTTCTTTACATGAACAGCATATTGAGCCTATTGTAGTTATTATTTTCATTTAAAAAAAATTCATAGCTACATAAGAAATACAACTGTTAACAAATAGTAAATTAATCAATGACGGGGTGGTGTAATAAGACACAATTAGAAGTTTATTTTCGCATAACAGAATGTGCCACATACTGTATATTTGTCATACTGTACATGGCAGAAAATTGGCAAATTGCTACTTTTAATCTGTTATTAATTGTCAGAAAAGTTACCTTATCAACAATTACACTATTTAATTAGTTACTATGAAAAGAAAGCCCATTATAATAAACTTTTATATAATGTTTATAGCCACAAAGGAAAAAAAGAATCCAAGGCTTCAGCCAAAGCAAATCTCAGAATTTGAATGTAATATATTACACTGAATGAAATAACGTTTTTGTATACCATTTGCCCCATATGCGGTTCAAATCAAATCAAATTCAAATCAAATTCAAATGTTATTTGTCACATACACAGTCATACACAGTACGATATGCAGTGAAATGCTTATACGACCGCTTGTGACCTTTAAACACAAATTATCAATAGAAATGAAATTAAAAATCAATTAGGGAATGGAAATGAAAATTAATAAAATATAGAGAAGACAGGAAAAATGAAATATAAAATATAAAATATGGGATATAGTGGGGTCTTTCCCAGACTGTTGCAACAGTTGGAGCCGTAAGTTGTTCCAGCATGACATTGCCCCTGTGAGTTTATGAAGACATGTTTTTTTTTTGTTAAAGTGGAAGAGCTTCCACAGAGCGATGATCTCAACCCCAATAAACACCTTTGAGATAATCTAGCAACTCCTTGCACAACATCAGTCCCCAACTAATGCTCTAGTGGCGGAATGAACACAAATCTCATCATCCATACTTCAAAATGTACTGGAAAGCCTTTTCAGAAGATTAAGGGCTTTTTATAACTGTAAAGGGGAATACATCTGAAATGGCAAGTTTAAAAATCATGTGTGGGTCACAACTGAACGCACACTGACAAATATATATATATATATATATATTCAATATAGTAATAGATTGTTATTCTCTGGTATTGTTCATAGACTGAACTACTGTAGCATGCAATATCTAACCTGTCAGTTTTAAATATAGTGTATGGTTTTGTCCTTTCTCGACGCCCCATACTCCCTCCCCCGGCACGCACACAGTATCAGCATGACTACATGTTCATCTATTCTGGCACTTGGGATGATGCCCCTTTGTCTGCTCATCTATACCTCAGTTTGGATCTCATCCGATACAATCCAGATTCCCTATGACAGTATAGGTAAGACATTGTTTTAAAGCTTTGCCTATATTAATCGTGGTTACCCCTTTATCACCTGTAAATATCAGTAGGCTTTTATTGCATAATGTTTCTGAGGGCTTGTGCGTGAAATTTGTGTGTGCTAATAAACAATATTTAGGTAAATATGTATAAAAGAAAATTGACAAGAAATGTCACTTCTCTTTTTTAAATGATTTCAAGTCTAAGTCTGTCCATCTAATCAGTAAACCTGAGTCGAAATCTTCTCACACATGTTTAGGCATTACACTGGTGTGTCTGCTTGTGCCTGTTACGTTGGGAATCTTTGTCAAACACCGCTGGCCCAAGGTGGCAAAAAAGATCCTGAAGGTAAATATAGATTGGCAGTAATTTTTTCATTGCTCTCACAATTACGTTGCACATCCCATGTCTTTTCATTGAAAACTGGTATATGGAATGTGTTTATTTACATATTTATATACTTTCTTGCACAGTTTGGCTCTGTCGTGGGCATCCTTCTGATAATCATCATTGCTGTGGTCGGTGGCGTGCTGTACCAGTCATCATGGACAATTGCTCCTTCTCTATGGATAATTGGAGCCATCTACCCACTAGTCGGCTTTGGCCTGGGCTTTCTCCTGGCTCGATTTGTGGGACAGCCCTGGTACAGGTAATACCATGTATCCTTGTATTTCTTTGGCCCTTTACTTCGTTTTGAGGCGACAGAAATATCACAACAAAGATTTACTGCCTTTTTTGTGAATTTATAAATGTGCAGTCTAACTGGTGTTTTTCAGAAGTTTTATATTAAGCTTTTCGCAGTAAAAATAAATGACAAAGTTAACAATTGTCAAAATGGTTAAAAAATTATATTTGCCGTATGTGTTGGCTCCAGGTGTCGCACTATTGCGCTGGAGACCGGCTTTCAGAACTCGCAGCTATGCAGCACGATTGTTCAGTTGTCCTTCGCTCCCGATGAGCTGGAAGTCATGTTCTCCTTCCCCTTAATCTACAGCATCTTTCAGCTTGTTGTGGCCATGCTTGCAATTGGAGGTAGGCACTTCTGGCATTTATTCAATTCACTATAATTATTGACAAACTAATGTTTATTTTAAGTTATGGATTCATAGTGCAAAACTTTCCTAATTGAAAATCTAGGGAATGAGTAGAAGGCCACTTTTAAATGTTCGTATTTACCAATACCTTGCGATCTATTCTCATTTAGAAGCACAAGTCTGTAAATTTTTGTTCAGTTGACAGCTTTTTGACACAAGTCTCATGGTCTCCTGTTTCAGGTTACCAGCTATACAAGAGGCGCTTTGGGAAAAAACTTACTGAAGAAGACGATGAGGGAGCTGTTGACACTGTGTCATGTAAAGACAAGAAGGGGTATGCTTTGGACAATGGGGGGTTTCAAAGTGATGAGAATGGGAACACTGAAGGCAAGGGAACAGTCACTCACCTGTGAGCTGGCATCAGGCTCTCTCTTCATTTAAATTGCCTTCTGCTGACAGAAGGGTGTTTTCTGCCAGCACCATTTTGCCTCTGGCTAGTGGAATGAGCTGTCTGTCCAGACACATTATTTATTAGTGTTCTCAAGCCTGTTGAAAAAATACAGCGTGCCCAAAATTCCCCATACATATGGGAATTTTTTTTTTTTTAACCTCTTCCACTCATGAACTCATGTTAACACTTCTGGTGTTATGCTTGTAATTGCACTTTGAATGGAGCCCTTTAAATTACATTTGTTTTGTATCATTTCCTGATACAATATGGAATATAATAATACACAAAATATACACAATTTATTATTATTATTATTATTATTATTATTATTATTATTATTATTTTAATCATCCTGAAAAATATTGGAAAACATTTTGCAGACTTATGGGACATAGTTTGGTGGCAGGTAGATGACAGGAAAGCTGTGGTGGTGTATTATTGTGCCAATAAAAAGAGTGCTCTTCACATTACGAGTAATGTGCATTTTAAAACACCAGTGTCAAGTCAGCGTGTATTGAATTTGCACATTGTTCTTATAATTGAAAATTAACACACATTCAACAGCTTCACTGCTCAGCATACACTATTTAATAAAATTTTCACTTATGTTTAAATTTACAGCATTTATCCTGAGCAACTTACATAAACTGGTTAGTTCCAGGTAAATCAATAGCAACATTTTCACCAGTGATAATTTTATAAATGTATACAGATACAGTAAGACGTATCTGTACGTCTTTTTTATTTTATTTTATTTTTTTAAGGAACGACCACAAATTTCTATATTGTAGCCACAAACTAAATCTTGTGGGAATGTGAGTCTATGACCTAATATATTGTGATACTTTTATATTTATTACATGGCCTCTATTTAATTATTTGGTTAACATGGATGAAAAAATTGTCTTAACTTCTTGTAGCTCAAGATTGGAAGTTCATGAAATGTCACTATGATGAGATCACATGACTGTACAGCAATGTCTTAGATATTCTGTTTATATTTGTCATGTTGCTTTCACAATTATACCATGTTCAGTGTTTTTAAAAAAACATTTTTCTGTTTTTATGAGAGAATAAGTAAAATTATTTGTGTTGAATGAATGTATGTTGCTTTTTTAATTGTTTAGTTATATAATGTATTTGAATGAACGTTTACATTTAGGCATTTGGCAGACACTCTTATGCAGAGCGACTTACAAAAAGTGCTCTGAAGTTTACATGACTAGATAGATATAGTGCCACAGGGTTACTAGGTTACTAACTAAGTGCCATCAGTCAAACGTTTTTTTTTTGTCATTCCCACTGATTCTTCAGCACTGTATACTTGCTTGGCCCCATCATCTCTCAAGGATCGAGAAAGACATGCATTTAGACTGTTTTCTGTTCTGGCACCTAGGTGGTGGAACAAACTTCCTTTAGATGTCCATATAGCTGAGTCAATATTTGAGTTAAATCCTCCCATTATTCTACTCAATTCTATTATGACATGATTTTAGAAAAGGAGGAACTTTTATGTTTAGAGCTCCAAAATAATGTGCTTTTATTTTGAATACCAGCATGCTCAACTTTATTTTACAACAGAATCACATTCCACAGATGTTTTAAAAGAAACTAGGATTTAAGTGCTTTTACAAGCTATCACTTGAAGTTAATTTTAACTCACTCACTCATCATCTCTACCGCTTAATCCTGTATTCAGGGTCACGGGGGGCCTGGAGCCTATCCCAGGAGACTTAGGGCACATGGCAGGGTACACCCTGGACAGGGTGCCAATTCATCGCAGGGCACATACACACACACGCACATACACTCACTCATTCACACACTATGGGCAATTTGGGAACGCCAATTAGCCTAACCTACATGTCTTTGGACTGTGGGAGGAAACCGGAGTATCCGGAGGAAACCCACCAAGCACGGGGAGAACATGCAAACTCCATGCACACAGAGACGGGAATCGAGCCTGACCGAGGATCAAACCTGGACCCTGGCGTTGCAAGGCGACAGTGCTAACCACGACACCACCGTGCCACCCAGTTAATTTTCAAATTACTTTATAATAAATTTTGACCGAGAGTATGTGAAATGTTACCTGTAGTCGACCACTTTTGTGCCAAAGCAAGTCTTTAAAAAAAACTGGTCAGAAACAACAAAAAAATGTGTAAAATAAGCTTTACAGTAACACTTCTCTGGATGCCAAGGCAATTTTTTTATCCATTCTAGACAAAATCTGAAGCATGGTGGTGGCAGCATAATTCAATTTGAAGGCTCATCTTCAACTGGAAATGGGACCCAATTCAAGATAGCTGTAATCACTGAAAGCAACAACACAAGGCACAAGTCCAACTCAACAAAGTAATGGCCTTAGAAGTTAATCAATGTTTTGGGCTGACCCAGTCAGATCCAATCTAATTTAAACCATCTGCCCAGTAGAGCCCACTGTAATTTAATACACTCTCGGAAATAAATGTATAGTTTTGTACTAATGAAGCTACAAACCACTGTAACTGGGGCAGTTCCATTCAAGGGCACAGAATTGTACCTTAATATAGAGAAAACATTTGTGCAAGTTCTATTTGTACCATCAAGGACATTATTTGTACCATGGGCAACCAAAATGTACCTTTTGTTTTATAAACTTGCTGGTACATTATTGTACTTGAATCAAAGGTACAAATCTTGTCCTTGAAGGTACCGCCCCAGTGACGAGCCCTTTTGCACCTTAATGGTGTGTAATGTGTTCCTTTAGGAACTATAAAAAAGTAATTTTTTTACATTACAGTAAAAATACATCTTTCAGGTTTACAATAAACAAATATTTAAACTAAATAAAAATGTATATTAGCTGAAAAACCTTTCACAAAAATATAATCACACTAAAATTGTACAGTATATAAAATACAATTTTAAATCACAAACTGTTAAAACGTTTAAATAAAATTTTACCCAACATTCTTTCAGAGCAGAAAAGAAATAAAAAGCATCAAAAACACAGTAACGAGATGTACACAGACCTGGTGACTATACATATCTGGAAAACTCTTAAATTACTGCAGCAACTTCGCAAATTACAGCTGTTGCTATCCCCTGAAGAAGTTCTGACATGTCCTGACATTTGTGTATTTTTCAGTTACTTATAAACATATAAATGAGATAAATGTTACAGCTGCAGTAATATGTGAGCAGCATATATGTACGAGTTTATTTTGGAGAAAATTACAGTTAAACAGTAATGACAGATTCATACATCAAAACGGCTTTCGTAACATTTGTGCACAAGACATTTATATCTTCAAAATATTGTGACAATTATCCTGCTCACTCATTCACAGAAAATATATTAATTTACAGATGAACTTAGATGATCTTATACATAGAAGGCACATTTATGTCATTAATATGGCAGTACAAAAACACATTCAGCGTAAAACAGTGCATGAGGAAAAAAGGGTGTTGGGTTTTAAAAGCCCACTCTTACACCCTACACACAGTCAGACATCTTTATGAAAAGCAGTAACTGTTCAACTGAAGACATAAGTGAACATGGCACACCTGGCATTTACCATACACTGTTTTACAATGCACACACACCCTGATGTACGCAGTCACAGGTGCAGGAAGATACTTATTGTGTGTCCATCCGCTTTAAAAATTAAAAAGAGATTCATCCCAAATCCGGACCCCAGTTCCGGTTCAGATTCCCATGTTGGCAGGAATCGCAAGCCATCATCAGTCTGTGTTTTCCATGACAGTGATGGCTGTTCTGTATCTTACCTTCTTGTTTGCATTTGCTTTCTATCAAACTGGTGGCTGATCATTTTCACTGTCACAACTGTTTAGAAAAGAAGACAAAAAAAGAAAAAATGAGCATGATAACAATAAAATAAACAATGTATATCATCATCATCAAACACTAATGATCATACATAAAGACAACACAAGTTTTTGTTGTCATACAACAACTGATTTTTTATTTTTTTTAATCTGAATATCACGAAAATCTGTAAGCTACATAACCCAGTATTTTTGTCACCTGGAGCTAAAGTGTTTGTTCTAAATAAAATAATAGATAGCAGTGTCGTAAACTAACCAAAAACTAAACCAAATAGCTACCGTAAGCCAAAGCTATCCAGAACTGAGTGAAATACATTACAACATATACACCACAGCTAATCTTCATGAACATCTTTTATCAACATCAGGCATTATCTTTGTCACCATGAGCTAACATGTTTGGGCTAAGCTACATAAGGCAGTATGTTAGCATGATACACAGTGTTAGCTACATGCTACCCTAAACTATGAAAGTGACATTGAAAGACAATGTTTCATACAAGCCGGCCAAAATGAGGAAAAATAAAATAATATCAGTTTGATATGATTAGAATAAGGATTATATAAGATGTCCCCATTGTAACAGCTTGCTGGATTCTCCTGCTTTATTCTCTGTTGGATTTTCAGAGTTGTTAAGAGGTAAAGCTAAACTCTTCCCACTGTCCAGAACATTCTGTACCCTTTATGTTAGAACAAAAGTTGTACCTTAAAAGGTAATAAATGTACCATCAGAGGTGTATCCCGTACCATTAAGGAACGTTATTTGTACCACTGTGTACCTTTTTTCCTGGGAGTGTAGAGGTAATCATTCTGTGTGGATTGTTCCAGGTTGAAACTGATCCACCAAAGTTAAAAAGGTCCTAGGACCTAATACAATTTCCAGATTGATTTTCATAGAATGGGTGCATTCAGACATAAAACTTCAGTAAAACTTTTGGAACAGAGTGCATGTCTGAAATGGGCTTTAGATTAGATCATAACTGCAAGAATTAAAGTTTCAACCAGCAGACTCTATCCACAGGAGCACACTGTTCACATGACCTAAAGTCTTCCTCTGCATCTGAAGTTTCCAGAAGACATATAAAAAGTTGTATTCACATTATAAAAACATAGGAGTGCTAAACATATCTATACTTGAATTACTTTTAACACTACGGGTCAGTGGCAGTGGCCGGTTCTACTCAGGTTCATCTGTCTATTAAAATATATATATATATATAAAATAGACAGTACACATAGACTGAGCACAAAATATTGTTGCATTCATTAAATTTATTATGAATAGTGAAATAAAATGTGGTGTATTTTAAATGTATTTGCAGTTGTGCTTGTAATGCAACAATAAATAACTTGAACAAAGCGGTCAAATATGATCATATGACTAACATATTGTGCTCTAATCTACAGTACATGTACACCTTATTTACTGTAGTTGTGCTTTTTATGTGACAGGGGTTTATTCTTTACTCCACCTAAACCCGTTTTTGACCTAGAGGGTTGTTATATAATATTAAAAAGGTGTGTTGGGGGGGGGGGGGGGGGGATGTGTTAACTTGGTTTAATTTTGTACATTACACAAGTCTTCTATTTGAATAGGGGCGTGTAGACTTTGTACATAAAATCAAAGTATTATGCTCCAGGAATATAGGCTCACAGTAAAGTAAAATCCTAACAGGTCTAGGTGGTATATGGCTGAACTGAATTACATTTTTATTTGCTGAACATTTATTTTTAGTGGCCTGGAGATAAGAGCAGAGATGGGCTAGCAAAAAAAAATCTATTCCCGGAATGTTTTACTTTCGAACGTGAATAATTCATAGAATAGTGGACATATTGAGTTGATTCCTACCTTCATGTGTAATGTACATGTATGAATCTAAAAATTGATTTAAGATAATACAACCTATTATTGAATCAATGAACTGAGTAGCTTTGCAGAAGTGAGGTTTTGCAGCAGTTTAGGCACTTTTTCCATCTATTCTTTAGTGGTGGAGGAAAACAACTCCCTAGTAAACTCAAACAAAGCATGTTTGGTTGATTTTGCGGTCAAACTCAAACGCACATTAAGGATAACCTGCATTGCATAACAAAATTCTGAGGTGGTGATTGTTCGGTTGGTCCCAATATGCAGTGGCTGAAATTTTATGATTAGAAAAATATGTAGGAGCAAAATGGAATAAATAAATTAATTTAAAAAATCTTTTCTTGTCCAAATTTTAAAATGGCCAACTTCCCGTTTTTACATCACCTTACCAATAATAACAAAAGAAATTGGGTTTAACAAATAACTAGACAATTCCTGTGTATTAAAAAAAAAAAAATCACACACAGAATGGCAGTCTTTCCAAAGTGATCAAAAAGCGGTTTTGTCAGGTCCAAAACAACGCTTTACTGCTCACAAAAGTTTTTGCCCATTTAAAGTTAAATCAAGGCAGGAGACCTGGGTGTCTGTTTTTACGTGATTTGCTTGTTTGCGCAAAACTGAGCACGCCTAAGGGGTAGAGTTTCCTTTTTTTCCGATATCAGTCTGAACATCATTATGGTCTGTGAAGTAATTTTTTTTTACCAAATGAAGGTTCATTTGAAGGGGTTAATTATATTTATATAATATAAATACATTATATACATATTACGTAAAGCCCTGATTGAGACAAAAATAAGAGTGCTACAAGATAAAGGACAGATTAAAAAAAAAAAAAAAAAAAAAACGAGTAAAACTGGAATTTTGGGGAAAATGTCATCAGTCAAAATCCTTAAATAAGTAATAGCGCACCATTTCTGGCGAGGATAACTCCAATTACATGACCCACATTAATCGACAAAGTTTTCACATTTAGAAAAATACAATAATATTAATAGTATTAGAAACCCCTGTAATTATAAATGTATTACTTTGAGAATTATAGCACTCTTGAGAATTTAGACAAAACATTTTACCCATAATGTTGTGATCTTTCCCTTACCAAAGGCTTCAGAGAAATCCAAATTTTAACAATTGCAGGTCTGTCAAACACACAATGTAGTCCAAAACCTTTAATTAGTGTTAGTTTAATCATGCATCTCCATATTAATAACACTAAAGGCCAAAGGACGCAAAAATATTATCAATCTCATCACTACGCACATTGCTACATTTCGATGATGCAATGTTTGTCTTTATATTGCTTTCTTTCTGACTGAATAAGACATCACTTCCTGACATGACATCTTTATGTAGAGATGAAGGTCTTGTGTGCTTTCTGCTTTTATGTGATGATTTTGCAGATACATTAAAAAGGTCTTTGACTATTTCAGAGTGCATTCGAACTTCTCCAACTCGGCTCTTGGCATTTCCATTACATCTCAAAAGCGCACTAAACCGTGTTCTAAAGCAGCATTTGGTCCTTCGATGATGCAAAATTGAAGATCTTGCCAATGTAATTCCTTTCAGCATCACATGGTGAACACTAACCCTAAGCCTCCTCAGTTTCTTCTGCACACTGAAAAGACAAAATAAAACAATGATTAGGATCATTAAAGCAATCATTTTGTAAAAGGACAAAAAGTGTGACTACCTGATCCCTGTACACTCCAAAGCATTTATCCTTTGGCACTTAAGGAGCATGAAGGAAAGATAGCAGCGTTCCTTATACAGCTTACAACTCCTACACCAGCTCATCATCTCTTCAATAAGGGCAGCAGTGTCCTTAACAGAGGATGCCGTCTTCAGCTTTTTCAAGAACATCCTCTTCTGCTCAAGTGCAGACAGACTGGAAGTACTCGGTTGTCCAGGAGATTGTCTCTTAATGAACACTTCAGCTGTATACTGGAGGCACATCCAGAGACAAGAAGGATTTAAAACAGAAATCAATTTTTCCAAATGGATTTTCTCAACCACTTAAAAACTGGTGTTGTTCAACATTTCTTTTACAATGTTTTTAAAACACAAGAAATTTTTTTTTAATGATCTTAATTTCTTTACATTTTATTTTTGATCACAAATGAATCCAAATTTGACAGCGTAATGTGACAGCATGTTGATCTAAACCTAACCTTGCTTTATATTAACTATGGACTTGTTGTCTTGCCAAGTCCAAAAGCTTTGAAAAAATCATTATTTGAACATGTCAAGAAACCAATCCAGCTAAAATGGTCTAGTAACTAATCTATTTTAACCCATCTGGTGTCTATATATTTAAGTTCCCAGAAATTAAGATAAGTCTAACAACCTGTTTGGAGGTTTGCTGCAGCATCGACTTTAGGTCCAACATTGAGGAGGATCCTATAGATGCATGAAAAAAAAGGATGACTTAATACCATAAAAAATATACACAGACGACTCACAAAGACATCAGACTTACGAGAGCAAAATGGACCTCGACGCAAAACTGTCCTCCCCAGATCCGTATTAGGGGTCAGTTCCTCACTGGCTAGCATCTGCATCATCTCCCTCTCTTTTTCGCCCCCCTTTTCCACTTGTTTCTCAAACAACTGATCCAGAATGGAGGGTTTAGTGGTTTTCTTTGTCCTAAACAGTTCAGCTATAACGGTCTCCTTAAGCATCTGGGAGTAAGGGGAACCCAGGAACACTGCCATGTCTTCAGGCAAAGTGAAATCAGTGAGAAAGGCCATGGGTCGACATTGCACTACTTCTTGGAGCAGAACCATGATGCTTTGATACAGAGGCACCAATGCTCTTAGGATGCCTCTGAAAAATACCCTGCACACAATATAAAAAAATTAGACATTCATTAACAATCTAGTATCAACATCTTGAGACGATTGCGCTTCTGAACTCACCAAAGTCGACTGAGCATGCTGGCCAGCACTATGTTAAGCACGATGAACTCTGCCAAATAAAGATGCTGCCTTGTCAATCTGTCAGGAGAGGAGTTAAGAGGTTTTACACTGCAGAGTAAGGAGTAAGTGTAGCGTTGATTATTCAGGTGTTGATTAATTTTTAAATAGAAGGATTGCTGTAAAGAGTTGTTAGTTTACTAATGCACGTGTCTGAATATATCATAATTTCTACTTCAACTCTACTTCTGCTTATTTTACGGGGTGTGCATAGTGAAAACTAAAACACGATATGGCCAAAAGTTTTGTGAACACCTGACATCAAATCCATATGTGATTGCTGAACATTTTATTACAGATTTAGGCCCCTTTTTGCTAGCACTCATCTGAGAAGGCCTTGCACTAGATTTGAGTGTGACGACGAGGATTTATGTTAATTTAACCAGAAGAGAATTAGTGAGATCAGGCATTAATATTGGGTGAGGTGCAATTCATCTTACAGGAAAGCCGCCCTGTAAACTATATAAGCCGCCCTGTAAACTACGTTTTCATGAAACTCACATTGTGCACAGAAGCTTTTTCATGCAGAAACAATTGTGGGGAATTTAATTCCAGTGAAGAAAAAAAATTATACTGCAGCATACAAAAGACATCACGTGATATGTACTTTTTTTTTGGCAAAATCCACAAACATTTTGCCATATAATGTATTTATGTCTGTGATATGGTGAAACTGTAAGACGACGTGAAATAAATTGAACTTGTCCATTTTTTCCATTACTTCACAAGGACACCCTGGTGTCAGCAAGTTTTCCACCAAGTCGGAAAGCACTTCAATGATGCATATTTCTTATGAACCATTCATCATACTATATTTCTTGTACTTTAATAAAACTGCATGACTGTAGGATACGAGAAAGCCTTCGTGCACTGATTCAGGGTTCGGCACAGGAGGCTGGAGGCGCCTAACAGTTTAAGACAAAACCATTCCAGCATGGGCTGACTGGGGACGTCACAATGTCCCACATCCAGACCCACAGTCCTGCACAGAGAACACATCAGGTCACATCAGAAAACACATAACCTAAAATATATAAAAGCTGGTACTGAATGACAAACAATAATATCAACATCTGTTAAAATTGTGTTACTCATTCAGAAACAGTGCACATAAAATCAAGAAGATAATAGTCCAGACCTCTGGAGTTCATTTGGGCATAGGTCCTCCAGGTCTTGTAAGGCTCCATGCAATTTCATTTCTTTCAGTCGCTTTACACATTGCTCCACCTTCAGTTAACACAAAACAAATAACATGAAACTCTCTTCATGTCAGAAATGTGTCCTAGTCCAGGAATGCCCCTGTTCTAACACACCCTTTTCAAAAGAAAAGGGAAAAAAAAAAAAAAAAAAAAAAAAAGTGACAAACTTTGGCTTGCTTAAACAAAACGTTTCATCTATTGGATGTGTCCACTCTACATGAAACTGGGAGCCCCAAATAATAAAACTTGAAAATGAAAAAAGTAGTCACATGGCCCACTGGCAGACATTTCTCTTCCTCTAACCTGCGCGGCCAGTGTACCTCATTAATGCCAGTGAGTGAGCAGTGCTGCCATATTGAATAGTGTTACCTTCACTAAAAGTGAAGCCATGACTGATGTCATAAGTATCAAAATTGAAAAAGCTAGAATGTCATGCTGACAAACCGCTGTAATTTTAGACGACTATAGCCAGAGTGAGAGGCATTAGGTTTGATATATGAGTAAAAAAAAATTAAATAAAAAATTGGGATATTGCATTGTCATTAAACAGATTGATCTCGCAGACTGCTACTGCCTTTTAAAGCTTTTTCTTCATGGGGCCATTGATGCAGTATAGTTACTAAAGAACAGTCACTACATTTGGACACAATACATTTAAAAAAAATGCTTTACATGCGTGCACAACATTATAGTAAGTGGTACACACGCACCTGGATGTTGACTATTCGAGTGACGCATGCGCACTGAGACTGAGCATGGGAGACGATTACCCAAAATCAAGCAGCGCGAGAGAGAGAAGAACCATTGGCTCAGTTGTGATCAAGTGACGCTCACCAAGCGGAAGTGAATATGTCAATATTTAAAAATTTTGCTCGTCTTGCAAAACAAGTTATTAATAATAATAATAATAATAATAATAATAATCAGTCGCAAAACAACCATGATCGGGCCCAAGCACCTGTTGAGTAAAGCCCATGACATGTATAGAAAAAGTTGTTCAGTTCAGTGGGATCTAAATGTGTACCAGGTGTCACATGTATGCAACAAGGCATATAAGGCACAGGCCCCAGCCGCTCAGTTGTCCTAAAGGCAGCCGGTTCCAACCTGTTTGCCAGTTTTCCTGACTTTTTTTTTTTGTATTTTTCCCAGATTTTCTCCCTAATTTAGTCATGTCGAATTCCTCCCCGTCACTAGGGGGCTCCCACATTAAGGCTACTACTACCCCTCAGCCGGGAGGGCGAAGACTATCCCGTGTTTCCTCCGAACCACGTGACGCCAGCCGACTGCATCTTTTCAAACCGCTTGCTCACGAATCGTTGGGGGCGGCGTAACACACTCTGAGGACAGCGCTATCCACTCCTTCCGCTTGCATGAGCTCACGGACGCCCCTGATTGGCTGTAGAGCTGTGATTAATGTGGGAGCACTAAGTACCTCTCATCCCTCCCCTCAGAGAGAGCTCGGCCAATTAGCTATTTCTCTAGGTCTCTGTCTGTGAGAGGTAACAGCATATGTTAAGACCTGAAAAAACCCCTAGATGTCCAGGTGATTGAAAAAAATCCTTAGAAGAACAAGAGGGCGTGTAAATGACATCGGCACTATTAGAGCGTCAGGGCGATCAGAGCCATCATGTCATAGTGCTTGGGCCCTTAAGATAAGTAATCCTTAGAAAAAGTCTATGCAAGTGCAAATAGTGATAAGTGAAACAAGTATGCGTGTGTGAACTAAGAAGCAAAATCCCCTGTGAGGCCATGTGCCTCGACCAGGGCCCACCCACTCAGACATCCCTATGGCAACAGATTCTGACCTGTGTGCTGATTTTCATGACTTTCTGAGCATGTTAAGACCACCCAAAAGCCCCAGTTGATAAAATCCTTAGATGAACACGAGGGCCCTTCGCACACTGTGATGTCACCGTGCTTGGGCCCTAATAATTTAAACCCTACAATACAATGTCGTTGTTAAGATAAATAAATAAATAAAACAGGATAATAAATGTGTACCATTGGAGGGGGAGAGGGGGAACGTAAAAATAAAGCAGACCTGCTTGATGGCGCGGAAAGGTGCGTGCTGTCTGAGTCTGTTCTGCTGGACATACAGGAGCTTACGGAGCACGAGGACCTCTGTGTGCAGCACGTGGCTGTCCAGCAGCTTCAGCACGCGCCCACAATGTATATGCACAGCTTCCATTACAGCGGCTGAAATTTAACCAACGTGATAATGAGTTCACTAGTAGCACATGACGTGATACAAGCGCTAGGAAAGACCGTTAACATTAAATATTTAAAAATGCTGTGTCACATGTGTACGACACTCACAAACACAAAATCCAAACAGAATACGCTCAAACGCCGTATAAAATGTCTTATCAAACTATGTACCGCGAGAGCAGTTTTAATAACACATCTAAATACCTGTTCCGGTGGTAAAACTGATTCGACATGATGAAACAGCACCTGGATACGGAATGTTTATTTTATTCCAGGGTTCCGCCATGTTGTTTAAAAGGCGACCAGGAACTGTAAGGCTTGAACACATCTCAAGGGTTGCCAGATTTCTTTAAAAAAATCCCCATATTATCTACGTCCGAAGAACCCGATTCACAGCACAACTTTTTTTCCGGACACATCAATCTCCTCTGTTCATCCAAGAAGACTAGTCACTCATAATAATGTATCCTGTGATGGATTACCACCCCATCCATGGTGTACTTGTGTTTTTGCCCTAAGGCTCCAGGTCCCCATGACCCTGTACCCACTAACTGTTGATGAAATTCTCACAAAATATTTCTCTAGCTAAATTAATATTGTCCTTTACTGGGGAAAAAAAAAACTAAAATAATTTTGATAACTGCAATACGTTACAAATGCACATAGTCACAATTCTGCTCAGATGTTTATATGCACTCAAGTATTCATACACTCATCATGAATATGGACACCATGGCATTATTGGGCTTACAAGAAACATTTTCAAACTAGTCTATTTGTGGGGGGAAACTATTGTAGAACGTAAATTTTTTAAAAGAGGGGATCTGCCTGAATTTGATGCACAGAATGAAAATTATAATATTTATAATATTGGCGCATGGTCCACACATTATAGTGTTCGGTCTTCAAACAGCTTAACCTTAGCCTGCTTTATCGATTACACAACTAACTAATTCGTATTTGGAATTTAACTGAGAACATTTACTTCGTTACTTACTGTAGTAACTTACGTTACGTAATGTGAGTAGCACATTTAAAATGATAATATTGTCATCCATTGAATATTAAACATAATTGCATGATTTCCCTTCCCTCTATTAAATGCTCAATAATGTAGCAGGTGTTTGAAATCAGAAGCAAAGATGGTTGCAGACAGTAACAAAAACAGCACGTTCACAGCTTGGAACACACACACACACACACACACACACACACACACACACACACCTCAATAAATTAGAATATCATCGAAAAAAGTTGATTTATCTCAGTAATTCAATTAAAAAAGTGAAACTCCTTATATTATATTACTTTTGATTATGACGTACAGCTATGACGAAAGTCACTTTAGGAACTTAACACAGCATGTCAAACTGCTGAACAGTTTGAACATGTACAGCCCTCAATACTTGGTCGGGATCTCTTGATGCACCATGTGACACTGCTAAGGTGTTATGAAAGCCCAGGTTGCTCTGATAGTGGCCTTCAGCTCTTCTGTGTTGTTAGGTCTGGTGTACTGCATCTGCCTCTTCATAATGCCCCATAGCACAGGGATACCATGGTCCTTGAACCAGGAATTACTACTTTTGGCAGTGTGGGCAGGTGCCAAGTCCTGCTAGATAATGAAATCAGCATCTCCATAAAGCTTGTCAGAAGTGGGAAGCATGGAGTGCTCTAACCCTGGTAGAGGGTTGCACTGACCTTGGACATGATAAAGTACTTTGGACCAACACCAGCAGATGACATGGCTTCCCAAACCACTGCTGATTGTGCAAACTTTACACTGGCGAACTTGGATTCTGTGCCTCTCCTCTCTACCTCCAGACTCAGGGACCTTGATTTCCAAGTGAAATGCAAAATTTACTTATATCTGAAAAGAGGACTTAGGCCCACTGATCAACAGTCCGATCCTTTAAGTACTTAGTTCAGGTAAGAAACCTCTGATGTTGTCTCTGGTTCAACAGTGGCTTGACAAAAGGAATGTGACAGTTGTAGCCCGTGTCCTGAATACGTCTGGGCGTGGTGGCTCTTGAAGCACTGATCCAGACTCCTGAATCTTCCCCAAATTCTTCAATGGGCTTCATTTCACAATCCTCTCAAGGCTGTGGTTATCCCTGTTGTATGTGCACCCTTTTCTACCACATTTTTTCCTTCCATTTAACTTTCCATTATTGTGCTTGGATATACTGTAGCACTATGTGAACAGCCTGCTTCTTTAGCAGTGACCTTTTGTGTCTAACTCTCCATGTGCAAGATGGACCAGACTGAAAGACCACGTAAAGGTGTAAGTTAATTAGCTGATTAGAGTGTGTCACCATGAGCCTCCAATATTTAACTTTTTCACAGTATTTTCATTTCCTGCACACTAAAAAATACTGGGTTGTTTTTACTACCCAAACGCTGGGTTGCCTCTGTTGGGTAATTTTTCTGGGTTATTTACAGGGAGTTGGGTACTTTTTTTTAACCCAGCTTGCTGGGTTGGAGTTGGGTTAGCTAGTGACAGCTAACATCACAGACAAGACCGCCCCTTCCCTGAAGTTCACCGGTGTATTCAGTAGCTGTGTCAGCTTTGTGTCTTTTTTTCTTCCTCCTCAAACATTTAAGAGGAAATGTAAACGTTCAATATAAGGTCTGTATACACACTTTCACTCACCTATGACTGAATTTGTTCACTGTATGTAACATTTATTACTCTTACCGTGTTACACTCAAACTTTCAGCCTGGTCTGTGCTATAACATGCTAGTTTATCTGACAATGGCTGCTAACTAGCCAAACCAAAGAACCCCACCTGTGTATGAAAGAAACAGCAAAAATGTCTGAGCTTTGTAGAATGCTTGCAGGGTGTATGAAGGTGGTGATGTGATGAATGAAAGCTAAATTGTTAATTGCCGTGCTAGGACCTGATTTTTCCATAAACTTTTACTTTATTTAATTTCAATCTTTCCAATGGTTGGAACCAACACTGTGGAATATCTCCAGCAGGCTGAAGTGTCAAGCCCGCACCCCTACATCCTGCTGTTGGGAGATAATGACCAGCACTGCACTCAGGCATTAGTGCTTCTGAGTAATGTATAGTAATGATGTCGCTGTTGAACTTGTTTTGTATTATCTGATCTTGTGCTTTTGAAAAATAAATATAAATATTTTTCTATGCTTTGTACAATTAATTGGGTGTTGTTTATTGCATATATGTATGGTTTGCAAAACTTAAAGTGTTTTTTTTTAATAGACCAGTATATCAAAGTCCCCGGCCAGGCTCGATTCCCGTCTCTGTGTGCATGGAGTTTGCATGTTCTCCCTGTGCTTGGTGGGTTTCCTCCGGGTACTCCGGTTTCCTCCCACAGTCCAAAGACATGTAGGTTAGGCTAATTGGCGTTCCCAAATTGTCCGTAGTGTGTGAATGAGTGAGTGTATGTGTGTGTGTCTGTGCCCTGCGAAGGATTGGCACCCTGTCCAGGGTGTACCCTGCCATGTGCCCCAAGTCTCCTGGGATAGGCTCCAGGCCCCCCCGTGATCCTGAATACAGGATTAAGCGGTATAGATGAGTGAGTGAGTATATCAAAGTAATTTAACTGTTTAAACTGTTTTACCCATAGACATGTAAAACACAAAAATAATAATAATTTATTTGTGAAGTAGAATTAACCCAACATTATAGTTAAATATGACCTAGCATTTGGATTGAATATTTTATCCATCTTGCTGGGTTAAATAAGTAACCCATTTTGCTGGGTTAAATTAACCCAGCATGTAGTTCGTCCAATATTTATCCAGCAGCTGGGTTGTTTTTAACCCAGCATTTTTTAGGGTGTGAGATACTGAATGTTGGATTTTCATTAGCTCTAAGCCATAATTCTCTAAATTAATTAAACATTTGAAATATATAATTCTGTGGGTAATTAATCTATATAACAAACGAGTTTCACTTTTTTAATTGAATTACAGTATATGTACTGTAGTGGACATACTATATGGCCAAAAGTATTCACTCGCCTGCCCTCACATGCATATGAACTTGAGTAACATCCAAAGGGTTTAATATTATGTTGGCCCACCCTTTGAAGCTCAAACAGCTTCAGCTCTTCTGGGAAGGCTTTCTACCAGGTTTAGGAGTGTGTTAATGAGATTTTTTGGACCATTCATCCAATTAACCTTTTTGTGAGGTCAGACACTGATGTTGGACGAGATGGTCTGCCTCACAATATCCACTTTAATTCATCCCAAAGGTATTCCATCGAGTTGAGGTCAGGACTCTCTGCAGTCCAGTCATGTTCTTACACACAAAACTCGCATATCCATGTGTTTATGGACCTTGTTTTGTGCACAAGTGTGCAGTCATGTTGGAACTGATGTGGGTTGGGCTCGGGCCCTTAGTTCCAGTGAAAGGAACTCTCGATGCTTCAGTATACCAAGACATTTTGGATAATTTCATGCTCCCAACTTTGTGTATATATTGACAACATGTAGATATCAGGACATCACCCCGAAAAAATACTTCCATTACTACTACTAATAATAATAATGTTGATAATAATAATAAAACCTGATTGGGACCACCACTACTGACCCAGTGCATAAAAAATAAGACCTGCTGTCTCCAACAGAATACATAGAATGAGCACCTTCTAGGAATTTTTCCTATTTTCCAGAAGGGGTCAATATTTAACTAGGCTTTTAAAAGTACATCAGAAGACCACCACAATATAAAGATTCATTTATTTACAAAAATATATATTTTTTTCTCTTCACACAAAATATTGAACATAATAGCACCTCCAAATCGTGGTTGCAGATAGTCCAATATTGGACTGGTCAAGTATATATGGTCAGTATAGCATCCATCTTCAGACATGTTTTAGTATCCATGTGATGATTTGTGAATTGACCTCATCTTGCACAGATTCCTCAGTTCTCCCCTTCACTGCCAGTCCATGATTGGCTCCTTCCACCCAATGCACTGAGCTTGGGCTCTGCATCTGTTTCACAACACGTTCCAGAAGTTGCTGAGGAGGAAGTACAGCAGATAATTCTTAATTTTTTTTTTACATTGTGTTATTTACAATGTGTTATTTTTTCTCCAGAATGTTTAATATCTGGACGTAAATAGTTATCAGTGACTCATGAATAGATATATTATAGACTGTAGAGTAGTACCATTCTTTATCGTAATCATCTAACAATGGATCTGTTCGTCAAATGTAAATGCTTGCTGTGCATGGTTGACTCTGATTCATTTTCTTCTCAATATCAATTCACTTATTTACCGCTAAGATGTCAGTTCTATCTTGGGTATTTAGAGTTCTGTTTTATTGTAATTGTATTTTTAAATCCAATATTCTACTGTAAGTATTCTAATATTCTTGGAAACCATTCTGGAATCGGAAATTTCAAAGAGAATAAAATAGAGTATTTTTAGAAACTCACACGTTCACACATGTTGTCTGAAGTGCCGGATACAAAGAGCACAGGAATGTGGGAAAGTGCTTTCAGGTCCTCACTACGTTTAGCATGAGCATGTGTTTGGCCAGGAGGATGGAGAGGGAAAGACACACACAACAGTCCTTGGATATTAACCTCTTCCTTGGCACTCAAATGTCTGCCTAGAGCCACAGCTGCTCGAGCTCCCATTGAACGTCCTGAAACACAAATCGTATTCCAAAAAGCTTGAGTTTTATAAAGAGAGTCTCAAGCATTTATAAGCACTGCATATCGTACTGTGTATGAGACAAATAGAAATTGAGAATAATTTCAATCAGAAGTACAGATGCCAGTGTCCAAACAGCCTGAGATTTACAATGCTGAGAATGATATGCTCACCTCCAAGGAACAAGTTACTCAGTGTAAATCTATCTTGGGTTTTCAAGTACATCTGTAAAAACATTTTTTAAAAATCTGATTGTGAGATCATGTATGACCAAGAGTGCAATGACCAGGGCTGTAAATGTACATGGCACTTACCACGACTGCTTCATAGGCTCTCACTCTGTGAGCCAAGTTCAGGCTTTTGCATGTGAAACGAAGGCAGAGCAAACCGGACGTGGCGACGGCTCGGGCCAAAGACATTAATGGCTTCATGTTCATATCCCCCCCTGCTCCGTGTGTAAGGATAAGTGCGGTTTGGACGCATTGTGTTTCAGGAACCATGAGGGCACCCTGCAACTCTTTAGATCCAAAAGGGATGGACACTTTCTCCTAGAAGTGAGAAACATCTGCATAATTGATATGTGAAGCTAACTAACTCTGGCTTGGCAAAACCTAGATGTATTAACCACATTGTAAAGCCAGTCTATTAAAGATAAAAGTTGTAAGTATTTTGGCTGCTCCCTTCAAAGGGGTCGCCACAGTGAACCATCTGATCTGCATACAACTTGGCACAGGTTTTACACCAGATGCCCTGCCTGACACAACCCTCCCATTTTATCAGGGCTTAGGATTGACACGCCCTTGGGTGGGAATCAAACCCAGGCCTTCTGCATGGCAGACAAGAACTTTATCACTGAGCCACCAGTGCCACCTATTAAAGGAAAATACAGAAATGTTGTTTAATGGAGAGTGATGCTCCTTATTATGGAGATTGTGTTTACACAAGAAATGCATTGCACTTGAACAAACTTGAACTTAAATACTGAAATTAATTACTGACCTGGCTATTACTTTAGAACTTGGCATGGTAATTACCGTAAAACCCGGTTAACACGTGCACTTACAGTAATACTGCGGCTGGACTGAACACAGTATGTGACCGAGACAACCAGACAAAAACAGCAAACTCATGAGGAAAGTGAACAGTGGAGCTCAGGCGTAAAATTTAGAAATTGTGTTTAGAAAAACAGAGCCAAGCTTTATCAACCGTTTCGTTGCGCCTCCATTATTTCAACTGAAGTAGTTTACAGGCACGATCTTAATCAAGAAAACGCTAAACGCTTTGTATATTCTACCAAATTTATTAATGTTTGTTAAAGTAGATAAACAACAAACCACTAAACAGTAAGCACACCCACTACCTCACTGACAGCCATCGTCTCCGTTCCAGCTCTGAATGTGACAGCATGGAGCTGTTGAATATCGCCATCTTGTGGCATGGAGGAGTATTGTTATAAGCTAGTGCTGCTAACAGTGCATCATTTAAATAAATATATACTGTACAGTACCTCTGCTGAAAAGTTTCTGAATTAAAAACATTAAACTCAAAGTTGAATTATCCTAGATGAATTTTAAAAAACCTCATTTGGTAAACTGAGTCAAAGCAATATGTAAGAACAGCTCTTAAAAACAGATATTTAAAGGGATTAGGTTATTGTGCAGAATCACAGTGCAATGCATTGTGTACCTGAACATGTTTGCCTAAAGAAGTGTCTTAGGTCAAATAAGTGCTTTCTGACTTTAGAGAGGGTTAGAGAGTGTGAGAGCAGCGTTATTCCCGTAGCGTAAAGTCTGGGTGTCGGAAGCCGGAGAGAACCAGCCCCGACTCCGGCAGTAGAGCCCTCACAGCGGGGCGAGTGGGTGACGACTCGGTGGCATACTCGTTCAGCCAAAGCTAAGGCTAAGGCTAGCCCACCGGAGCACCCCTCTTCTGCGCTTCACGTGTCCCACAGGTTTGCTCTCCTCAGTGATGCACCCGCTGAGAAACCTGAAAGAGCTCTGGTTATAGGAGACTCTATACTGAGACATGTGAAATTAGCTCGGCCTTTAGGGGCGCCAGTGGCAGTGGTCAGGTGTATCCCGGGAGCCAGAGCACCGGACATAGCAGGTAATCTTAGGGCTCTAGGACAGCATAGGTTCTCTAAGATAGTGGTACATGCTGGAGCTAATGATATACGCCTTCGTCAGTCAGAGGTTAGCAAGCATAACTTTACAGAGGTGTTTAAAATAGTGAAGGCGATGTCCGATGAAGTAGTTTGCTCTGGTCCCATCCCAATGAAACGTGGCGACATAGCAGTTATGGTCGCTGAACCGCTGGATGTCCAGGTGGTGCTCTGAAAATAACGTGGGCTTCATAGATAACTGGAAGACTTTTGAGGGCAAATCTCGCCTGTTATGGTGGGACGGTGTCCATCCCACTCGGGAAGGTGCTGCTCTCATTTCTTGCAGTATAGCACATAGTCTCAGAAGAGGCCTAGTTAATTGGTGACACTCCAGAGCCCAGGCCAGGGAGCAGACAGACAGGCTAAACCAACCGTCTGCTAGCTGCATAGAGTCATCACTCAGGGTTCATCATATTGAGACTTCCCCAAGATAAACATAAATTTAGAAAGACTCAGAAAGTCTGTTTTAGTAATTTGATTAACATAGATACCACAATCTCCGATCACACTGAATGCACAGCCGGCACCTCTGATCTGAAGCTAGGACTGTTAAATATTAGATCTCTCGCATCAAAAGCAGTTATTGTTAATAAAACTATCACAGATCAGGAGTTTGATATATTATGTTTAACAGAAACCTGGATTAAAGAGAACGAGTATGTAGCTTTAAATGAAGCTAGTCCTCGGCTAAGTCAGCCTCGGCTAACTGGTAGAGTAGGAGGCATCGCAGTTATTTACAACGATAATCTGGCTATCGTACAAAAACACAGATTTAAATTTAATGCATTTGAAGCTCTCTATAGTAACATAAAGTCAGCTCAGTCGATCCCACTAATCATCATTTATAGACC
This sequence comes from Clarias fuscus, assembly GCA_030347435.1. Taxonomy (NCBI): domain Eukaryota; kingdom Metazoa; phylum Chordata; class Actinopteri; order Siluriformes; family Clariidae; genus Clarias; species Clarias fuscus. The sequence goes on along the minus strand of CM059209.1, from coordinate 11,071,057 downwards.
CCCAGGGCCGTACTCAGAGTTCTCTGTGAATTTGCAGATTTCCTCTCAAACCTTGTTGTGTCTTTAGACAAAGCGTTAATTGCTGGAGACTTTAATATTCATTTTGAGAATCCAGAAGACCCTCTGAGAACAGCATTTATGTCCATACTGGACTCAGTAGGAGTAAATCAGTGTGTAGTAGGACCCACTCATAAAGCAGGTCACACTTTAGATTTAATATTATCCTTCAGGTTAAGTATAGGAAATATAACCACAATTCCACAGTCTGAAGTTCTCAGATCACTATCTTGTCTCGATTAAATCGTGTCATAGTAATTATGTACGCACAGCACCGCGCTACTGCCTTAAACGTACATTTACATCAAATACCACACAGAGCTTTATCAATAATCTCCCAGAGTTATCAAGTTTGATTGGATCGCCATCTGACTTCACAGAACTCGAACAGGCGAATGAATATCTAGAGTCAACACTTCGTTATAGCATAGATAATGTAGCTCCAGTTAAAAGGAAAATGATTAGAGATAAGAAACTCGCTCCTTGGTATAATGACCACACACGCACTTTAAAACAAACCGCTCAAAAATTTGAATGTAATTGGCGCCAAACTAAATTGTTAGTATTCCAAATAGCTTGGAAGGAGAGCATCCTGAACTATAAAAAAGCTCTCAGTGATGCTAGATCAACGTATCTCTCCACTCTTATAGAAAATAACAAAAATAACCAGAGACTTTTATTTAATACCGTAGCTAAATTAACTAAAAACAAGACCACTGCAGAAATCTCCACAACAACATCATGCAGTAGTGAGGATTTCATGAACTTTTTCGATAACAAAATCATAAATATTAGGCAAAAAATTCAGGCTTTGAAACCAGACAATTTAAGTAATATAGATAAAGTAAACACATCACATCAGAACTTAGAAAACTTTACTCTCCTTGAAGCCAGAGAACTAATTTCACTCATCTCTTCTTCAAAATCGTCAACCTGTATATTAGATCCTAGTATACCGACACATTTTCTCAAGCAGATAGTACCAGCAATAACAGAACCCCTGTTGAAAGTAATTAACTGTTCACTCAGCAGTGGGTAAATCCTTTGAATTAGCAGTTATTAAACCGCTAATCAAGAAACCTGACCGTGACCCCTGTCAGCTTTCTAATTACAGGCCGATATCAAACCTTCCCTTTATCTCCAAAATTCTGGAAAAGGTAGTATCACAGCAGCTATGTTCACATCTACACAGAAATAGCATAAACGAACTGTATCAGTCAGGATTTAGGCCTCATCACAGCACAGAGACAGCACATGTTAAAGTAGTAAATGACCTATTGGCCTCTGATCAGGGTTGCATCACTATATTTGTGTTACTGGACCTCAGTGCAGCTTTTGACACCATTGATCATAGTATTCTCCTTCATAGATTAGAAAATGAAGTAGGAATTAAGGGAACTGCCCTCTTGTGGCTCAGATCCTATTTGACTGATCGTTATCAGTTTGTAGATTTAGATGGTGACCATTCCTCATGTTCTCAAGTGGAGTTTGGTGTTCCACAGGGTTCAGTTTTAGGCCCACTGCTTTTTTCCCTTTACATGCTTCCTCTGGGCAAAATAATTCGTAAACATGGTATTAGTTTTCATTGTTATGCTGATGACACACAATTATACGTCTCAGCAAAACCAGATGAGAAAAACCAGTTTGCTAAAATTGAGCAGTGTGTGCAGGACATAAGAGATTGGATGTTAATTAATTTTCTTCTGCTTAATCCCGATAAGACAGAAGTTCTAGTCATAGGACCACAAGCAGCTAGAAGTAAGCTTTCTGATCACACTGTAACTTTAGATGGCCTTTCTGTTCCATCAAGTGCAACAGTAAAAGACCTTGGTGTGATCATAGATTCCAGCCTTTCATTTGAAGCACATGTGAATAATATTACCAGGATAGCTTTCTTTCACCTTAGAAATATTGCCAAGATAAGAAATATATTGTCACTAAATGATGCAAAAAAAACTAGTTCATGCTTTTATCACCTCTAGGTTGGACTATTGTAACGCCTTACTGTCTGGTTGTTCAACTAGGTGGATAAACAAGCTTCAGTTAGTCCAGAATGCAGCAGCGAGAGTCCTCACTAGAACCAGAAGATACAAGCACATCACCCCTATCTTATCTACATTGCATTGGCTCCCTGTGAAATTTCACATCGATTTTAAGATACTACTTTTGACGTATAAAGCACTAAATGGTCTCGCGCCGCAGTATCTGAGTGAACTGCTAGTGTCTTACGATCCGCCACGCCTACTTCGATCAAAGAATGCAGGCTGCCTGTCAGTACAGTGTATTATTAAAACTACAGCAGGGGGCAGAGCTTTTTCTTACAAAGCCCCAAAGTTATGGAATAGTCTTCCTATTAATGTTCGGGACTCAGGCACAGTCTCAGTGTTTAAGTCTAGGCTAAAAACCTATTTGTTTAGCCAATCATATTTGTAAATAGATTAGCCTTAGGTAAAGGAGCAGATCTCGGGGACTCATGGACATAGAGTATTCTGGTGAACTGGTATGTTTAGATGCTGTCTTCCTCACTCATTGATCACTCAGGTTTGTTGACGGTGAGGTGATTGGTTCCTTTACATCTCAGTTTCCCCTTGTGTCTGTGTTTCCTTCTGGCTCTCCCTTTTAGTTGTGCTGTTATAGTTAGTCCTGCCGGAGTCTCTGCTTGCACTTTGCACTAAATATACATTCACCTATACATGTTGACTGTGACCATACCTAACTGCCATCTCTCCTTATTTTCTGTTCTCTCCTTTTCTGCTCTCTCTCTCTCTCCTTTCCCTCTCGAGCTATACATGTCGCTCCTGAGTTGCCAGTGATCCAGACCCCTCTGCCCTCTGGACCGGTCTAACCCGACCTGGAGTCCTGCTTCTGGTTGGAGATCTCGTCGCATGGATGCCCCGTCTGGTCTGCCTGGGATGCGTGTGGTGGCTGGGGATGGTTTCCATGAAGACTGTCCTGTCCTCGACTGATGCAGACAGCTGTTCTCTGGGGACCTGTGACTTCAGTCATTTCGATAGTTCTGGACTGCAATTTCCTACAGTCTACCTGAGCCTCTAGGAACACACTGGACTCCATTTAAACACATCTCCTGTTATACTGAATTTCCAGTCTTACACAGTATTATGCTGATCAATCCCTGCTATCCATTATCACCCAGATGAGGATGGGTTCCCTGTTGAGTCTGGTTCCTGTTAAAAGCTCTATACAAATAAAATTGAATTTTGGAATTGGTTACACTTTAAATAACACTGAGATTACCTGCAAACTATTTCTTCGATTGCTGTCACCAAAAGAACAAGTTAGCTTCTGAATAACGTCGGTTATTACACCAGTAACTCAGGAAGTTACATTCAGCACAAACAGTCCAACAAACATCGTCTAGGTACTAGGATGCTAACACAACTGGGTACTTACTGTACAGTATAAAACTTGTCCTTGTGCTATAGAATCTTGCAGATGATTCAACGTTTCATGTTAAAAGAACAAGCGATGTCCGCCATTTTTTCACCTTGCTCCATTCTCTCAATTTTCACTTTTGTCACCATCTTAATTGCTTGACGTCTCTTAGCAGTATCATCATCACCACTGCATTTACGCTTGCTTCCAGACATCCTGTACCCCAATGTACCCCGAACAGGTGATTTAACTTATGCATTTGAACACGTGCGAATGCATGTTCGCTTATTTGAAAGTATCGTAATGCAAATGTTCAAATGTAGGGGATTTTATTAACAGAGGGGACTGTATTAATAATTAATAAGTACTTTTTTGTAAACAGATAATCTTGAAAATCTTTGATACCACCTTGTACCATGTCCTTCACCTCTCAAAACTCACACACATATGACTAAGGACATGCTGAAACAGAGAGGGAGATGTTTATTACACCAGTAAGAAACGAGCATTAAGACCCAGCAGGGGAAATGATTACCCACAATTCTGCAGCGCAAGAGAGAGAAAATCCATTGGCTCAGTTGTGATCGTGTGACACTCTGTGTCAAAACAAGAAGTGCATACATGATACTCATAATGTAATCCAAGACTCGCTCGTTTTTCAAGTAAAAATTTATTAAAAATCCTTGCTCGTCTTGCAGAACACTCGCAAACCATGTTACTCGCAATCCAAGGTTCCACTGTAACCTAATCTGCATGTTTTTGGACTGTGGGAGTACCTGGAGGAAAGCCACCAAGCACACACGCAAACTCACAAACCCATGGTGGGAATCGAACCCCTGACCCTGAAACAAGTCGACAGTCCTAACCACTACATCACCATTCCACCTCTTTGTGCAATTAAGAAATCCAAAACCTCGTTTCACAAATGAGTACATTTAATTTTGAGATTTAAAAAAGGAAACAATACATTATAAATAACAGGAATGGAAAACATTGATGAAACATTGAACATTGATGAAGCACTGAAATTGTTGAGGTGCTTGTTTTAATAATAAAAAAAAGGATCAGAATGTGATGAGTCACATAACACGGCAGCTGTTTCACAATCGCAGTAAGATGATGCTCAGAGCTCATCTTTGACCTATAAAAAAGTGAGGAGAAACAGAACAAAATGTCATTAAATCAACTTAATTGGTGGTTCATAAAATGTCATGTCACCATGAAGTTTTGAGCAACAGGCTGTAAACAATCAGAGTGTCTAAGCAGTTGGCTCAAAAAGAATATGGCCATTTTCAAAGCCATAAAAAAAACGATAAAATAATATCTAAACATCAGTCTTACATGGTAATAAACTGTAATAAACTGCTGAACCAGTGATTTGCTTCTTCATATTCTGTCACCAAAAGTTTAACACATCAGTATACCATAAAAAAATCTTTTAATGGTTATTTAAATCTTTGATATATAAAAGCTAATGACTAACATAAGGGAAAGAGCTTTCACATATAGTAAGGTAATACACACACACACACACACACACACACACACACACACACACACACACACACACACACACACACACACACCTTGGTCCTATGGCAGTAGCATGGAAAAAGGTCATCTTTGGGCTGTTCTACCAATTCCATGCCATCCCGTATTTTAGGTTCAGTTACCTGCAGCTTTGCATACTCCTACAGGATATACACAAAACCAGGCAGGAAGATAGTTACACACACACAAAAAAACTTTCGAAACATACCTATAGAATGAAAAACTACATTATAAGGATCTATGCGCATATTAAATCTCACATGTTAAACCAACACACTGTTTTACAACTAGAAAGTGCTTTGAGGTTGAAATGCGAGTTTAAAGATTAATTGTTTTATTTGACTTTGCATTATTAAACCGGTTTGCCCTTGACGTTATCACCAAAAAAAAAAAAAAATTTCGCTGGGTACAGATAGAAGATTAGATATGCCTTCTATACGGCATTCTGGATAAGACAAATGCAACCATAAATATGCCAAGATACATTAATTGATAATTAAGATATATAAGCTAAAAGAGGAAGTACAGGAGATAAGTTGTATTCAGTAGCATGTCTACGGTAACCAAAAAAACAAGATTTAGGTTAGGATTTACCAGAGTACCCTCAGCTGACTATAAAATCAATGCTGCTAATAATAAATAAATATGGTCACAAATGACCACTTATAATAAGTATAAGAGTCTGGGCTTGTGGTGCGTCTCCAAGCTCTTTGTTCTGTTCCAAGGGGCCTGATCAGGTCTATGGAGTTGCTGGAAAGTTACACAGTATTTAAACTTCTGTGTGTGATTTAAACCTATGGACCTTCATGTAAGCAACACGAGTTCAAATGTATGTGCTGGTTTTAAAAATAAGAGAGAAATATGTTATGAACTACAATAGCTGTGAATTATTACCTGGAAGAGTTTGAAGTAGTAACAGAATATACTGTCACCCATCAGATGGGTACGTGCAAACTGTTGGCCAGCCTGTGCAATTATCCTGGCCTGCAAAGTAAAGCAAAGAAGACATAGAAGACAGTTGAAAGTATAAAATCAAATTAAAATTATTAAATATACAAACAGAAATGCATTGTGATTTATAAGAAGACATTTATGATCTCAATTTTTATTTTATGTTCTTTATGGATATGGTTATGTTTATATTACACATCCATTTGGCCCAAACGTACTAGAGCAAAACAACCGGCAATAAAATCCTTTCTGTCATCAAACCACAAAACTTTCTTAGTAATTAAATAGTAATGAGATGTTTTTGTTTGAAAAGAAACATGAAAATAATTTTGTTAGGGCTGTCTGGTCATCTTATACACTTTCTAAATTATCACTCTACCAGCATTTGATGAAATTTGGTCAATCTAAACAGATAATAATGCTCATTTATTATTTCCTGTCAATAGCTAGCTGTAGTGTTGAGAAAGATCTAATAGGTGGTGCTTTTCTTTCACAACAGCACACGGTTTGGTTTCAAGTCAGCTGTTCAGGGGATTCTCTTGAATCAGAGAAACGTTTCAAGAAGAGTATCTACAAGCAAGAAATTCCTTAAAAGCTTTAATTGTTACATTTACTTACATATCATTAATGTCTCTCAAAAAGTTTTTTTTGCTGGGCTATGTAAGTACAAAATTCTGCTGAGTCGGGAAATGTATAGGAGGAGAAAAAGGGTTTTAAAACAGTTTTTTTTTTTTTTTTTTACAAGATTTATCATGTGAAAGAAGGTTAAAAGCTGTTATATGAATTAATATGATTGAGTTTGTGCTTGAGACAGTGTGATTGAGGGCTTAAAGATGTTAACATATTCAATTCTTTTTATAATGAAGACACTGCCTTGCATTCATACCCCACATTACAGTATGTCACGTAATTACCACAAAAGTACAGTAAATTTTTTTGGGGGGGAATTTTATGTGATGGACCAACACAAAGTGGCACTTTTTTTTTTTTTTTTACAAATAAATATCTGAAAACTGTGAGATGCATTTGTTTTCAAATACTGGACTTTGACTGGTCCATTCTAACACATTTTTATCTAAAACCATTCAATGTAGCTCTGTCTGTATGTTTTGGGTCATTGTCCTGCTGGAAGGTGAACCACCACTCCAGTCTCAAGTCTTTTGCAGAGTCTAACAGGGCTTTTGGCAGCATCCCTCTTGACCAGCTCCCCTGTCCCTGCTGAGGAAAAGCATCCCCACAACATAATGTTGCCACCACCATGTTTCACAGGGGGAATGCTGAGTTCAGTTTTATTTTTCCACTTGGATTTTAGTTAGAGGCATCAGAGAAAAAGGGACTAAATATAAATGCACATGACACTGTTGAGATTTTTATTGGGTTTTTTTTTTTTAACCATTTACCATTTTTCTTCCATTTAGCAATTATTCGCCACTTTGTATTGGTTTAACACCACATCTCGATTAAATATATTTACGTTTATGATTGTCACTTGACAAAATGTGGCAAGGGGTATGAATACTTTACAAGGCAAAAAGTAAAAAAAAAAAAAAAATCAAGATCTGCATTGCTATCAGTGGAATTAATTTAAACAGCAGCACTCGTAGAATTTTGCAAGCCGTGCTTCCCAAATTTATTCCAACAGAACCTTTCCATGTAAAAGAATGATGCAAAAAAAAAAAAAAGTGAGAATCCTGTACCTCTTCATCATGGTCTTTAGCCCACTGTATTTTTTCCAAGATGTCACTGAGATCTGCTTTGATGGGAATGTAGTGAACCCAGGGCTGGAGCTGGCTATAGAAGTGCTCGTAATATGTAGAGTCCTGCTTCAACACCACACTGTCTCCAGCCAGAAGATAGGGCATACGATACGCAGCCACTGTTCCATCAATATTTATCTGATATTTATACTGAAAAATACATAATGATATTAGGGCATTACACACCTATCCACAAACCTTTCTTGTAAAACTAAGTCACTCATGCTTTTATTCAGCCTTTCTTGTAAAACTAAGTCACTCATGCTTTTATTCAGTCTGTCCACGTACCCCTTCATCCCTCTATCTATACAACAGTATACAACCAACACGTGCAGATCCATCCACATGTGTAACGTCAATCCACTCTCAGTCATTCAATCACTCCCGCACTCACCTTAAAGAAGTCGAAGAAGGAAACGTGTTTGACGAGTGGTCCATAGAGGCTCTCATCATGCTTAAAGAAGAAGAAGTTGGTGAAAGCGCCGTCCAGCAACGTAGGGTTTGCTCGCGCCAATTTCACCAGTTCTAGGCGCTCCCTCCTGCTGTCACGGCCCCTCCAGAAAGCTGTACTATTCTTCTCATTCCATGCAGGGCCCGTGTTTGCCTGCACTGACATCATGTCCAGACTTACTCTGAAGGAATACAAACAGAGAATCAGCAAGACTTACTGTACGTGTGTGTTATCATGTTCCTACAAGAACTCCATACCTTCCCATGGTCTCCAGTATAGACTCTGTGAGGTCATAGGTTGGCATGACGATATCTCGAGTATCACTGGACCCACACCAAGAAAAGATGGGATGGAGTTTCTCAGTGGTTCGTCTTTTCTCCAGGGGCCAGTCACCCAAGTTTACAAAGAACTCAAGATCTGGAAGCCTAACCTGAAATCCAGAGTTAGCATCATAGTCACTGATTAAATCTGCTAAGACATAGGTGACTCAATCTGTTTGTAAATGGAGAAGATGGTGGAAATCAGTAATTGAATATATTATTTGTGGTATTTTATTTAAAAATATAGGGTGCTACAAGTTAATTACTGGAGTTTAAATCCATTCTAGTTTTTTATTATCTGAAAAATTAGTAATCAGTGTGTGCTGCTGCCCTCTACAGTCCAAAAGAAAAAAGAAATACTGAAATGTACAAAGGCAATAAAACATACTCCCATACTCTCATGTACATCTACTAATGTGGCAACTGGGACATACTTTCCGTGTGAGAGAGAGGAGAAAGGCGTCCATGAAGATCCTGAAGCCAACGTGCTCGCCATGCGTTTTGATATACACCTAAATACAAGGACAACCCCATCAGAATGGCACACGGCAATGGTTTAAATGATGTCCTACCAGAATAAATGTTTCACTTTTTACCATTTTTTAAACATGTGGCTTTAAAAACAAACAAGATTTAGGTCATGCTAAAATGCATATAATATGTGTACTTATAATACGTTCATGAGTTGGAGGTGTTAAAGTGGTGCGGTAGGCTGGATATGTATGAATAATTACTTTGAGGTTTTGTGTCAGTGTCAGTAGTGATAAACATTGGGAAAACTGAATTCAAATAAGCTTTTAAAACATAAGCAAGGCTCCCATTATCCTCCTTTTGTCTATGGAAGTGGTTCTCTACTCTGGTCCTGGAGGACTCCTGCCATGCACATATTACTGTTTTATCAGCTTCTGGCACACATACTTTACTAATCCAAGCAATTTTTTATTTTTTTTAAAGTGGGAAATGAAAGATAAACAGGGGCTCCTATAGGACCAGGGTTGGTGATATCACCATCTAGTGAGCAAAAGAGGATCAGCAACTCCAAACACATTATAAAGTACCTGGTTATTTTTGATAGTGTAGTGACAGAGGCTCTGTCTCTGGCCAAAACGCTGAGGGATTTCATGGGCATTGCGTTCCAGGTCCACTTTAGGAAAGACTGACAGATCATGCTGGATCTGAGAAAATGAAGAGGGACAGTGCATGTGTTTCTCCCACAATGCACCACTGGGCTCTGGACAGTTACATGATTCATGGTACACTGGACCTAGACAGCGAGAGAGACGGTGACGATACAGTATATAGTTGATTTAGAATTTGCTGCAGTTAGAAACTGGTTTGGTTATAAAAAATGTTTCAATAAAAATACAATTATAAGCAGTTTCTTGGGTTTTATGTATTCCTGAACAAATAAAACACTAAAAAGCTTAGATCAAAAGCTTTTTTTTTTTTTTTTTTCTTATTTCTGGTATAAAGTGACTCTGTATTACAAGTCCTTAAAAAGGTCCTGGGATATAATTCACGCCATTTAAAAATAAATAAATAAATACACATTTCACCTTTGAGGATGTATGGAGACTTGGCCACGTCTTTATTCTTCAGGAGGATCTGAATGCTGAGGTCGGTGTAGCTGGCATACATGCGGTAGCGCACCAGAAAGGATCCATCCTGACGGTCTAAAACCTGCACCCAGATCCTGGAGAAAGGTTCCGAAAGGGATGTGATCTTCACTTCAAATGTGTTGGCTCCAGGTGAGGTTGTAAAACTGTAGACCAGGCATAAATGAAACAGATGCATAGAAATGTTTGCGCTATTTTTTCTTACAGACCCAAATACAGTACTATGCAATAGATTGTAGTCAGTGTTAACACTTTATAGAAAGAACCTATATACAGAATATAAAAAGCATGAAGGTCCCCTGGTGGACTTGTGTCCATTCACCGCTGTGGTCTGGGGTCGATTCCCGTCAGGGAGCTTAACCCAGTGATTTGGGGTTACACAAGTATTACATACACACTGTGGGGAAAAAAAGTGGCCCATAACTGATTTAATTACTATCTGTAGTATGTTTTCAATATAACCTTATATCGGATATTAGTCTGAACAAAACCCTGCTCCTAAACTGACGCAGAAGAGACAAGGTATCACGTTATGCTTGCTGTTATGTGGGTGCTGTTTTGGTTCAACTCCTAAGTTTCTTTAAATTTCATGTAAAACTTTCAGTTTCCCTTTGGCACTGATCCCCCCCCCCCCCCGGTATTTCCTAATACTTTCTAATTTTGCTTCTACGACAATATCACCCCGAATCTTTATTAAGAGGTGAGATCTTATTATCCTGCCACTGATCCTCATTCACCATCATCCTCCAGGTTTTCCAGCATGAAATTATGATGACCTGTGTGTTGGTGTAACAGTCACATGAATTCTGATTTCCTTGTGAGGTCACACTGCAAAAAAAAAAAAAAAATTTGACCTGTAGCAGATTTAGGACCATATATGGTATCGACATTCGAGGTGTTAATTGAATATTTAAATAAATAAATAAATAAAGGTTCTGTGTTACATATGAAAAATATAAGTAGAACTTTTGCATGCAGTGTAAAGCAGTGCTTGTCCCAAGTGTGAACGAACAAAGGAAGACTGGGTAAAGAGAGGCATCCATCATAACTCCAGAAGTTTAAGCACCCTATGCCATCGCCACCCAGGCGCGCACCGCACATCTTGCACACGTCATACACTATATAGTCAGTTTAGGCTCCAAATATTTGTTGAGCGCGTTAGCGTGTGTGTGACATGTGAGGGTTAGTGTGTGGGAGAAAGAGACAGAGGTGTGTGTTTGTGTGTGACGAGTAAATGTGTTTGTGCATGTTAGTGTGGGTGTATGTGTGTGTGATGTATGTTTGTGTTTAAGCATGTGTGCATGTGTGTGAGAGAGAGAGATGTGTGTGCGTGTTAACATTTATGATGTGTGTGTGATATTTGAGTATGTTTGTGCGTATGAGCTATGCAGCAAAATCTCTTGTGAGTGGGCCCCTTTGGACCATAGGCTATACCCGTGGCCCAGACTCTCAGGCACCCTAATCTTGTCTGACATTTTTCATGTGTTTTTAAGACCCCCAAAAGGCCAAAATTTTTCAAAAATAAATAAATAAATAAATAAATAATCCTTAGGAAAACAAGAGAAGAAGAAGAAACAAACTATAATAACACGTTTCTTTTGGAACATTGTATGACATTGTTGCATTTCCGAGTTTGGAATCCCCACAGATATTAAAGCGTCAGCGCATGCGTAATACATTCTTTTCGTTCTTGTCTTATTTTGTGAGTCATTAGTTGCTGATTTAGCAACACTGTTTTGCAGACTGAGAGTGTGAAAGAATCACTGATATGATGTGGCATAGAATATTAATATAATATATATATATTTTTTCGGATCTAAATGAACCGTCTTAAACGTCTCTCCGGCTTTGGTCTGTAATTTAGTAGGATTCACTCATGGTGTATTTATTCAGCATGAGTAACTGAACTTGAGATGAGATTAACTGAACTTGTTGCAGTGAAGGAATAAAGTCCACAGTAATAGAAGTCCTGCTTACTTTTTCCCGGCCTTGTCCACGGACTGGATGAAGAAGTAGCGAGCAGGGAGCACGGCGTCTGCCTCCAGTCCCAGGCCCCAGACCAAACTTTTCGCGGCACTGGGGAGCGCGCTGGACTCCGCTGTCTCACGGAGCGGAGCAAACAGCACGCAGTACAGCAGAAATCCCCGGAAAGCTCTCCACGGCATGGTCAGCGCTGATTTCCCTGAAGGCGATCTCTGGGTGGGGTTTTTTTTTTTTTTTTTGAGTCAGGTAACAGTCACCGCCACATCGCGTCCCCCAAATCCAAAAGTGCTGAAAAGTTTGCACTCACTAGTGCTTCAGTACTGCTGTGTGTGTGTGTGTATTCACCACACAGCCCCGACTGCCTCCCCTTTGTGCACCGGAATGCTATAAATTCCATACTACCCTACTCCCCTAAACAGCACGATACTACAGTATAACATCTTTCACTTAGTGCACAATGCAAAACACTGGTTAGTAGGATAGTATGCGGTCTCTGGACGCGGCCCGCTACCTCTCCCCGACGCGCTGCATCTGATTGGTCGCCTTCACGGAATGTCTCAGGTGTGTTCGTGCAGCGCACGCTTTACGCAGATCTGCGCAGAATTTGACATGTTCACCAAACACAGCTTTCACTAACTGATAGAACAGCGTGTCCCCTCAAAATCTTCCATACATAAGGAAATTAAAATACAACCAATTTACTTTGTACAGTATTGAATTTCATAAAGCATCTTGTTTTTTTTGTTTTTTTTTTTATATGTAAAAACACACGCAGTTGAGTTGTTGCATGGAAGGGTGACATAGTGGTTAGCACTGATTCCCATGTTCGCATGTGTTCTCCTCTTGGTGGGGTTCGTCCGGGTACTCCGGGTTTCTTCCCACAATCCAAAGACATGCAGATTATGTTAACTGGTGTTCCCAAAGCGTGTGTGAATGTTGACGAGACGCCAACCATGGTCATAACATGGAAAAAAAAAACCAATTGGGCGTCACTGTCACTAGATGGACAACAGAGGTTCCTAGATGGATGAATGCTAAGCACTTAGATTGAATTTCTTTAAATGATCTTTGTTGCTGGTGCACCTCCAAGGTTTGAGTTTGAGTCCCACCTTAGGTCTGTGTGGGTGGAGTTTGCATGTTCTCCCCATGCTTGGTAGGTTTCCTCCCACAGTCCAAAGACATGCAGATTAAACTAACTAGCAGTCCCAAATCATATAGTGTGGTTAGGGTTTAACCATTGGTCTCCATTGGGCCTAGTTGGACTATAGAGCTTCCTAGATGGACAGATTGATGCTATGCACTTAGAATGCATAGTTTTTTAATGATCATACAAGGTAATATATATATATATATATATAATAAAATGGGCTTAGAAGAGAATTTTGGACTATTTGCATATATATGGCCTGCTATGTCCTACTGAGATACACAATTAATCATTCTTATTTTAGCCATCTTAGTCAAATGCCTTTATTTGTCATATATACATTACAGCACTTTGAATTTTTTTTATGTGCATATGCCAGCTTTTAAGGAAGCTGAGGTCAGAAAGCAGCATCAGTATGATACAGCAACTCTGGTTCACAAAGTCTTAAGGGACCTGCCCAATAGTGGTTGCTTGGTAGTGCTGAGGCTTAAACATTGATCTCTTGCTCAGTAACCCATTAACACTTGAGGCACAATTTGCAATGCTAAGTGATCAATTTCCAGTTTTGTATTCCTCCAGCATTGCCAACTCTTTTCATGGGAAAGCTAATAGACAGTCGTCAGATGATCCTGCAAACGAATATCAAAACATGAAGAAGGGTGTTACATTGGCTGGTGTTACATGACTCAGGAAGAACACATGATAGTCTTCTTCCTCCCTGGTTCGTAGCTGTAGCCTTGAAAGGTGGACTACCCTAATGACAGGTGGGAATTGGCCATGACTAAATTAGGGAGAAAATCATAAACCATAGAACCCTCCCACCCCTCCCAAAAGGGTAAAGTATGTTTTTCGTTCTTCACACATTAATTCTTTCATTAATTTATCCACCTATCCTTTCATCCATCCACTGATTGATTGATTACTTCTTTTATTCTTTCATTTTACCATACAGTTTATTCTGTGTAGGGTTTCCATGCATGGGCCTGAAGCCTATTCCAGAGGGCTCAGGCCACAAGGTGGGATACACCCTGGATGTGACACACACACCCAATTCCACACAGTGGGCAATGTGGAAACACCAATCAGTCTACGATGCATTTCTGGTGGTGTGAGGCAACAGTACTAACTACAAATTTGGTTTCCCCCAGAATCTTATCAAATGTATAACTTATTTCTAAAAACATATATGGTCATGAACATAAATAAGCAGTGCTAATGAGTAATTATGAAAAAGACATGAAAGAAAATGGTTTCATATGGAATAGCTCAGATTTATTACTTGAAAATATAACCAAGTGGGAGAGAGAGAGTCTGAAACAAAGAACAAAAAACTGCAATGGTGGAACAAGGATAACGGTGCATTTACTGATCATTGAAAACATTTGCATGTATAAGATCTATTCTGCCAGGCTTTACACACTCTTTTGGTCAGTAAGTATAACCAGCAGCTGTAAAATAAGCAGGAGAGTTATGTAAGTGATGAGTATAGTTTCTATAAAAAAGACAAAAAGTTGAGAGATTTCCCATATGCTCTTTTTAAATTTTTTATAAACTCACTAAAGGTGTAAACTAATCTAATGACAAATTGTCATGCAGGGCTTTCAAACAAATCAGACGCCCCCAATTACTCACTCACTCACTCATCATCTATACCGCTTAATCCTGTATTCAGGGTCACAGGGGCCTGGAGCCTATCCCAGGAGACTTGGGGCACATGGCAGAGTACACCCTGGACAGGGTGCCAATCCATCGCAGGGCACAGACACACACATACACTCACTCATTCACACACTACAGACAATTTGGGAACGCCAATTAGCCTAACCTACATGTCTTTGGACTGTGGGAGGAAACCGGAGTACCCGGAGGAAACCCACCAAGCACGGGGAGAACATGCAAACTCCATGCACACAGAGACGGGAATCGAGCCTGGCCGGGGATCGAACCCGGACCCTGGCGGTGCAAGGCGACAGTGCTAACCACTACACCACCGTGCCGCCTTGCCCCCAATTATTCTTTAAATATTACTCTTTTACTTTACTTTTTTAAAAGTTGATCTGAGGTCCAGATCAGTATGATGTGTGATTCTTTGATTTTTACAAACAAACAAACAAACAAACAAACACACACAAATAATAACCCTGACAATCAATGACACAAATTTCCAATATTTAATTAGAATTTTAATTTAAACAAAACATATTGTGTCAGAAACAAATCAATCTCACGTTGCCATGAGTACATCAATCAATGTTTATTTCAATTTGATTAGCATCAACATATGATTCATGATTTTTCTTTTAATTCCAGTAACCTCTATAATACTACTGTAATATTGATAAGAACAAAAAAAGTGGTAGTATCCATTTAAACAAGACGGACGGTGCCGCATTCCCTGTAGAGAAGAGCGGTTCAGAGTTTGGGACAGAGGGAGGACTAGAGAACTACATTCAGAATTTTCGACGCAGTACCATCTTTCAACAGGTAAAACATTTACAGAAGAAATCACATGAGTTCATAGTATGACATTTCTCCCAACTCTCTTCAGGTTCAACTGTACATTTTAGTATAAAAGCTGAGAACATAGAAACATAACACCCTGTATTTTTTTTATTTATTTATTTTTTGCTGTTAAAAACAAACATGATAAGGATCGAGTACTCTGACCATCGCAAATCTTTATTAGATATATGCACTTTCTTTTAGCGTTGAAATGACAGACGGTCATAGTAGTGATTTTTCTATAGAATGACATGGCTATTAACATGGGCATGTGTGCTTACTTGGTTAACACTGATGAATTATATTACGTTTGGAGCAGCTCACTCCAACAGTTAAAAACTTTTAAAGGGATAGTTAAATCTAACTGCTGGCTTTCATGCCCTTGATAAATTTCTCAGCCATGCTAGCTTTTATTTGTGTGTGGGTGATTTTTTTATTTTTTATTTTTACTAAATTGTCCTTGAATATATAATATTTCGATAACAGGTTTTGCTTTGTGTACAGCCTCAGCAGAGATGAAATACTTGTCTGATTTGGACTTGGACATTGCATGTGTGAATGCTTCGTCCAGTTTATATACAGAGTGGAAGTGCAGGAGACATGAAGAGAGATGGGATGGGATTTCTGGAAAGCATAAAGGATAAACAAAATGTCTTATACAAGCACAACAGGCCAAAGAGCGCATTAAACCAAATACATTTAATGTTTCATTAAAAATGAGATTCAGATTCATTTCGCTCATAGGTAGGCGAATACTTGTGTGAGCAAGATTGCCTTATTGTGCAAGGCTCTCTATGCTTCCCACAACACTTTCTGTTCACAACATACATTAAACACACTGCTCAGAGAGCACAACTTCTCATGTAGTATCCCGATGGCTCAGTCTTCGACCTCCTTTATACGTACACATTCAAATCAGAGGACACAAATGCACAATCCTCTCCTACAGGTCAAACTACTGACACTCTCCTGTTCAAGCTTCTTGGATTTGGCAACGGTTTTCCCGTACGATATCTTTAGACTGAGGTACATCTCGACTCTCCAGACTCAGCAGGAAAGTCCAGGAAACAAACAGACAAACAAACAAACAAACAAAAAAAAATACAACCTAACAGGTCGGCAGAAAATTATAAGTTGAACCGCACACAATTAAAAGGAACAAACATCTGAAACTGTAGTGTACCGTAACAGACACAAGATGAGCAGGAGAACTCTTCGAATGAGATTAATCTACAGGTAACAGCTTCGAATATCAACCACGGACAGAATAAGTTCATCGCTAGTTTACAGGAAAGATACTTCACCCATCTAGAATATGGCACATGTATTATTACATTGGCTTTATGAATAGCAACACACCCAAATAAGACCACACGGATACACTCATAGCACATATTGCCCAGTACAGCTTACTTCTCGCTTATACGTCTAAAACCACATCATACATTTCTAGGAGAGGGTGAAGTAACTTGATTCAGTAGTAAAGCTGTTATTCAAGGGACGATCATGTGTTAGCAGCTACTTCATACTGTATACTGTACGATATATTGTCTTGAAAGTGCTGTGACGTGGAGTGATGTTACGTGTGAGATAATGGTTGGAGGATGTTAGTGAGCGTAGATTGTGTGTTCTGCACTGTGGTACCGTAGTTTTAAATAGTTTTTCATGTCTGTAATCAGAACACAACAGTGGAAAACATGGCGTGAATAACTGATGGTATGACAGAGCGGTGGAAATTTTGAAATAATACATTATTGAAAAAGAAATAGTATGGAGCAATTAAAAAAAAAAAACAGAATTTTGGCCTTATAGCAACGCGAGTATACAGTTTTCCTTTTTTATTTATATTTTATCGCTATTTCAAAAAATATAAAGTTTTTGTCATAGGATTCTGGTATTGGCTTATATTATTAAATAAAAGTATGTTATTCTTTTATTTCCCTTTGTTTTAAAGTAACATGCTGCTTTTGAATATGGCAGTTTTATGTTTTTATAGATCATCCATTTTTGATTCATGCAGTCTTGTTGTTTTTTTTTTTTTTAATAATAACTCCTTCCTTCTTTAAGAAGACCCCACACCCCTGTACATGAATGAAGGATGGTCTAATCCATAACGTATGAGGGAAGGAACCACCCCGAGTTGTTAACGCTAATGGTACCTGTCCATCAGTTATTGTCTTCAGTCTGTCAAACCAGTCTGAGTAAGAAGTATAGTCCTGTATACACAGCCCCAGAGAGAAGGAACAGCCCTAAGCACCTCTTAAGCTCTCTTTGAAAAAATTGAAGGTCCATGTTCCAGAGGAGTGCCCTCTTGTGGTTGGCGAGCATCCAGGCTGACTCGTTTAAAACTGATACCACTTCTTGTCTTTGCATTTCAGCATAAGCTGTGGAAGACAATAAAAATCAGCATGAATGCATTAGTATGATGTTACAGCTTAAAAAACACTCATTCTCGCTCGTTACTGGCTGTGGTGCCAGTTCATCACACTCACGCACACACTACAGGCAATTCTGAAATGTCATTTTGCCTAATCCGCATTTCTTTAGAAGGAAACCCATTCAGCACAGGGAGAACGTCCATGCACACTGACCTGAAGATGGGACTTGAACCCTCACCCCTGGAGGTGTGAAGCCACAGTGCTAATCACTATGCCATGCATAATATTTTATGTTATATGATTTGATCTACTCAGTTTGGTTTTTAATACTTCTTTAGCACAGAAGTAAATGTATCGTTCCTAATACCCAAGACATTTAGTCAAATGACCTAAAATGCTACAATGATCTTAATGTAAAGTTGGAAATAGTGATTCAGTAAGTCTACATGAGTTGAATAGGAATAACAGACCTCTCAGAGTCGTGATCTGCGGTTAGAATCGAGGTGACTTTAATTTAAGGGCAGTAAGTGCCACCCTGTTCTGCCCCTCCTTAATGGGACTGATTATGATCTTGATCTGGATGCTGAATGAAACTTGTTTGCTGTAATAATTGATTGTCTTATCATATTGTAATATCACATCAACGAATCAATTAGTCCTTCCCCTTTGCATATTACCTCATGAGCGTGTTTGGAGAACGTCTCAGCGCTCGCCATCATGTGAGCTGTCCTCTCCTCCAGCTCTCCTAGTCTCTGCCCTCTCTCATCCAGGGCGATCCGAGCTCGGGCAAGGTCACCCACCGCCCCTCCAGCTGCTATCCGTACACCCTCCACGCTGCCCTGACCAGGTATATGCTGGGCCAGACTTCGGGAAGCCTTTCCCGCTGCTGCCTCACCGACTATACACAAGTATAATATGATACTCTTTGTACTCTAGTCATTCACGAGTAAATTCACACATATCCAGACACACATGAGTGTAAGTTGCACTTACAGAGCTCTTCTCGGTCAAAAGTCTGTGCGTTGCCCCCGAAAAATCCCTTCAGGAAGCCTCGGTTCTGCGCTTCTGGGGTCTCGGTGGGTGTGAAAAGCTCGCCAAGCATCTCCTGCAGCCAATCAGTGGGGTCAGTCATTAAGCTGTCAGTGTGCCCATGTATATGTATGCAAATAAAATACAGTAAGCGTGTGTACTGTATAAACAGTATGTGGTGCAAAACGTGTGTTTTGGAACACCAGCTTTTCGGACACAATTTGAGGCTAGACTTGAACTAAATAATTTTTCAGACAGGACCTCTTCATATTTTCATTTATTCCATCATTAGGCTGAAGGAGGGGGCGGGAGACAGCTTGCAAGGTGCACCAGGGCTCAGCTCAGCAGAGCTCAAAGCATCTCTGACAAGCATGACATTTCACTTCAATAGGAACTGTCACCACCCTCTCCACACACACTTTAAAACCGAGCACACAAATGCACGCTCACACATCCAGTCACGCACACAGCACAGACTCACGCGTATACACATACACACACACACCTGCAAATTATCACACATCTCCTGACTGTAGGTGATGCGTTGTATTTCTGTTGGAGAGCTCAGGTAGAGGGCCTGACCGCCGTTGGTGAAGCAGAATGTTCGAGCAATGCGCATGTCTGTTAGCGGCAGGTAGTGGACATCCAACAGCGGCCGTAAACTTGGCAGGCTGCGACATAATTACAGAAACAAAAGGATGTTAATTCAAGCGTTTGCGATATTGACAAGGGGTTGCTTTTCTCTCTCTTTCAGTTATTACATACAGCGACCATAGTCTGTTCTTTGTTCAATAAATAGCATTGAGAGGGATCACTGCTTGGCAGTGCCAGTTTATTGATTGCATCCAGGGATAACACCAGGATTAAAAGTGTCTCGGCATTATTCTCAGAATTAGGACTAGGATTAGGGAAATCAATGCTTCTAAGGATTAGGGATTTAAGAAGTTGGAGCGAGGCCAATGTTGAAGTTATAATCAGCAATACCATTTCTTGACAAAGTAGGAGTGGAAACAGTTACACAAAAAAATTTACATATAAATGTGAATTCACGTATTAGAGACTAGAGAAATAATACAATAATCAATAAAACACCGAATGTCATAATCTCTATTTGCCAAACATGGCGTAACCAAGGAGTTGAACCTGAGGATCATGACATGTCCGTTGGCACAGAAGCAAGCCAGACACACGCTGTTAGAGACGGCCACTACGTCGGCGCGCAGCACGAACGACGACTCTGTGATGTTGTGCACGTAGAGGCAGGCCTGTGAGGGCATGAGGAAGACCTTGGCTTGGCGTTCAGAGCACACCACAGCCAGGTGGCCGTCGCCGCTGGCTTCCTGCGAGGAACAGGGTGAAAAGTTGACCAGTTTTCTCCTGCGGGGCCGGTCAGGGTCCTCGGCGCCGTGCGGATCTCTCCACATCTCGTACGCACTGTGGATCAAAGCGCCAGTGCAGTCCAGGAAACTGAAGCGCAGGACTGAACCTTTGAGCATTAAGACCGTGCCTGGGGAGGAGAGGTGAAAAGCGGTGAAACTCTCTTACTGGACACCAGTAATGTGAACAGCCAGTTGAAACTTTCAAAATCATTAAGTTTGCTGCCAGAAAAGTGTACAAAAGTTACCAGTTGCTCTGAGCAAATGGGTGTAGCCTCTAAGGCTAAGTCTATACAAAGAAAGTACATCCATAATATACAGTAGGGCAGGTTTTATATATGAGCAAATTCTGCCCATATATTGTATAGAAATTGAGTTAACATGTTACTGTCATATCACTGGCAGATGAAATTTGTGCTCACTGGTGGGTGCAACCGTGACCGGTTCCTCCAGCCTCTCCTGTTCATCAGTGGCAATGGACAAAGGCAGCACCAGAACAAGTCCCAAGCTGGTGCCCACCCACAGGCATGGAGTAGGCAGGGCATCTGACTTGCGGCCGTACGACTCCGCAAACTGCAGCGTGGTCACGGCCTCTTTGGTGTCTCGGTCTATACTTGAGACGCTGGAACTCCGTGATCGGCTAAACGAATTTTCCCGACTCTCTGAACAAAAAAGGAGCAGGAAGTAAAGGAGAGTGGGAGAAAGGAAAGAAAGAAAACCAGGAGAGGGAGGGCAAAATGAGAGGAAACATAGAAAGAAAGTGAGAAGTGAAATGGCAAAAGGTAAAAGAGAGAGAGAGAGAGAGAGAGAGAGAAAGAGAGAGAGAGTACACTTTAAGAACTGGGAGAGAATATGGGAACTGTGAAATAGAAAGATAAAGTTAATATAAATCGAACTTTTCAAATACATTTCATCGTCATCATTTCAGCATCACCATTTGACAAATACATGACTACAAACATCAAACAGGACAACATGACAGTGGAAACATAAGATCGAATTCGATTGATTTTTCATTTTCCATACCTCATACACAGGTACACAAATACACAAGAGTGTGAAGTATTTCTTAGATTAATGCACTTGATTAAAGCAGAGAATCTCTCTCTTCTCTTTCTTTTAAAGTTCTATCTCATTTACTGCAAAGGCCAAATCTTTAAATGTACCAAGAATCTAAAGAAAAAAAAAGAAAAAAAAAGAGCAGACCCCTTCTATTACAGTTTTTGATAACACTGTGGAAAAATAGAACACTCGTAGAAATTGATCAACATTTCATACTGTGAGATCAGTGTTGCTATCCAAGATTGAATTCAGTGCGTTCACAACCATCACATTTCATTCAGACATGCCGATTGTCCAACTCGTCTTCTCCTAAGTGAAGACCCTGAGTTCATCTTTTGGTGAACGTTACTACATGTAGTGAAATGGCAATATCTGTTTCAAAGCCAGCACCTGAGACATACAGTATGTGACACATGTGGATATGACACTGCTGCGGGACAGAAATGGAAGAAAGACAACGTGGTTAACCCCAAACCTGGAGACAAAAAAAAAGATAAAGCTTGAACGAATGAGAGCATTACTGTGATGCAATACGATGAGGGACAGGACTGGACAGAGTATGACAAAACGAGACAGGAGCCGGGAGGGGTTTACACGTGATCCCCGGATGTCCACTCCTTACCTCTCTCGGTCCAGGAGTAGGTGGTGGCGTGGTGCTCATCGTGTGAGTACATACTGACACCATGCAGCTGCTGCAGCATGGCCCGTCTGGACGGGTAACCTAACCATCGTACACACACAGACGACGCACAGACGCACAGCGCGCCATGTTCATGGCACAACCGGACATAGTGAAACATGACAGACCGGAATTAGATGCGCACGCACACACACACACAAACACACACACACACACATAAACACAAAATGATGAATAAAGACATTCGACACATAGACATATATATATATATTTAAACACACACACCCACACACACAAATACAGACAAACTTACACAAACCCAAACAGTGTTTGGACAGAGACAGAGAAGGAAAGAAAGGAGACACAACTGTTCAAGAGAATCAAAAAAAGAAAGTAAATTGATTTTTTTTTTTTTTTCAAAAAGAACACCAGTCAGAATCCTTGACTCAAAGAAAGCCACAATGAAAGGTAGCTTCTTTTTCTTTTTAGAGCTTTTAGATCCCTGGTAAAAACTCCCTGTCAACAGCTCTAATCTCAGAGCTCACCCTGCTGTCTGCGGCCGGTTTCGTGTTCCGTGTGCAGTGTTGAGTTACTCAGCCTGGCCGATATTGTTATCAGAGCGGCCCACGGCTCTCCCGTACTGCCTACGTGCTGAGAATTCAGACATCACCTTCTTTTCCGCACACCGAGAAGATGCGTAGGTTCTGTTAGGATGTCACGCGCCGAAGTCCTGACACACTGTGCTGTCGATGCGCACGCAGCCTGCTCAAAGGCTAAACGCTTGTTTTGTAAACCAGGTGAGAGCAGAGCAACGCGCAGCACGCACGAGTGAAACCGAGCGCACATGTCAGGACCCGGCGAACCGACGCAACCGCTGACCTTTAGCGTGCCTTTCGAAACACATGCTCTGAAAAGAGTTTTGACGCTGCCGATAACGTGTGAGCAGATTAGTCAGATCAGATAATCAGATCAGCTGATCAGCAGATGTGTTCTGTTATGGTGCTGTAAAACGTAAAATACTCTTTCACTGTCAGGATCTGAGTGACCGCTTTTCTCATGATGTCAAGTTTCACAATACGACTTTTGAGTTCGTTTATAAAGTCTTTTCTCTAAGCTCTGTGTCTTGTTACTGATGCGGTTTCATGCCCTGGGGGAGTCAAAGCATTGTGATGTCTAGCTTTTGCTTGGCTTTTATATACCAGTTCTGCTCATGACAGGTTTGTTAATAAGATTACGATTAAGTTGCTTGAATCTGGTGAGCCTGGAGGGAGTGGTACTGCCGACGGACCTCACTGTATTGACTGAGCATTGTTACTGGAGACGGTATGTCTGAGTGTGTGTGTGTGTGTGTGTGTGTGTGTGTGTGTGTGTGTGTGTGTGTGTGTGTGTCCATTGCTGTCCATTTCTGGTTGAGCCAGCATCTGTACACAATTCTCGTGTCCTGCGTCCTCATGGCTTTGACTAAAGCCACTGTATATACGTCAGTGTGTGCATACTGTGCCATGCACCATCCCTGCTTGATATTTATCAGAAATTGAGCACCCCTCTCCTGCTGTCCTCACCTGCTGTAGCGTGTCTCATTAGCTACAGCTTTCCTCGCTGCTAATTGACCTTTAAATATCTCAGCGACCCAGCTGTGCAGCAATAGGGACGAGAGCACAGCACGGAGCCTGCGGAAGCAAAGGATAGTCCCTAAATGGACAATTTCTGACACTGGAGTATTCCCGGTCTGGGACAACTCAGGTTTCTGGTCAGACACAAAACAAACAACTGAAGGCCATTATAAAACTTTGACAGTCTGAAAGTTTAAGAAAATGTGCACAATACAAATCTCCCTAAAAAGGAAGCGAAGAGCTGAAACGCTCTTCCGTCTAGTCTGTGAAGTAAAAAAAGTCGATCCTGAACAAGCCTTTAATGTGCTCTCTGTCTGTCAGGCAATCGCTTCTAATAATAAATGCCCTCTGCCGTATAGGCACCTGAAGGATGGTGGCGTTATCGTCAATCAAAAGAACCAAGGGTGACACCGTATGCTGCTGAGTGCTCTGTCCTGTGGTGTGTCCTTCATGTAAACAGGATTAAGAAGAGAGACAGTGTGTGTGTATACTGTATGTGGAAGAGACTGAGACTGACAGAAACAGAGAGGGAGAGAGAGAGAGAGAGAGAGAGAGAGAGCAACTATTGCTGATATTAGATCAGAGAGGAGTGAAAAGTCAGTCTGAGGTGGTACTGTAATGTCATCGCAAAAAAAAAAAAAAACCCAAGGTTGTAGTTTCAGGAGCTTGTCGTGCTGCTCGGATGAGTGATGTGCATGTGCATGTGCACAATAAGTGGGGAAAGTTGACACAAAATGAAAAATACAAAGAAATAACACAAATAAATGGCTCCTGTATATACAAGTACATAAAGGCAGGTTATTAGGTAATTCCTTCCCTACACACACACATGAGCCGCACCGTATGCTACAGCATGTACATTACAGTATACAATGTACAGTGAAGTCAGTTGTGTCTTACTAAATAACAATTCAGCAAACAGCTCCTTCCCCTGAGCTGTGAGACTCCATTCTCACTGTATAACAACTTATATAAGAGTAATTAGTATCCTCATGAGGTTAGTCTATCGAACGTATTTATAGACCTTCGTAATGTTTGTGTTCGGGGTGTTATTACTGTATTCCTTTACCTGAATTAGCTTTGCACCACTGGAAGCTATATATAGACGCTGTATAGGGATACACATCATTACATCTTTTTTTGTGTTTAGTTTTTAATTAGTATTTTTGTATATAAGTTGTCTTAATTACCTTACCTACTGTAAAGTTTCTGACTACTGGAGAGCTGACTACTTCATTTCTTACACATTTTTACTTCACACACATAATGGTTATAAAGCCGATTCTCCCTCCGGGGTCTTTCCCATATTCGTGAATTTGATCCAAATTTGGTATAATCTCAAGAAGTAAGGCTTGGTAAGATTGGGTGAGGTTCGGGAAAAATCGGATCCTTCGCAACAAATTTCAAACACACTTGAAAATGTAAAATGTAGCAACTGGGTAAAAAAACACATCATATTTGTAGGTGAATCATAGCGGCCCATTAGGTCTCAGTAGGTGTATATGCCTCTTGGTAATGGATTTTAGAGTCCAAAAATATGTCCTACCATTTACCTATAAACCTTCCCAAACTGTCATGATTAGACAAGAATTGCCAGCGTTCGGCTATGATCGGCTATGAATCTGCTACAAATATAATGTGAGCCCACGTGATCACCAGCCGTACTGGATGATGGAGCAATTCCCAAGCAGTGCAGCGCTACGTACAGTACGTAGGCTAGGTGGCAGCATTTCAAATTAATTAACACATAGTGCACTAGGTAGTGTGGTACTGTAGAATCAGATATTTCTACCAATGATATATTGGACGTACAGTACAGACCAAAAGTTTGGACACACCTTCTCATTCAAAGAGGTTGAATTTGTATTATGGCAAGAAAAAAGCACCTGAGTGAAGAAAAAAACGAGTGGCCATCATTACTTTAAGAAATGAAGGTCAGTCAGTCCGAAAAATTGGGAAAACTTTGAAAGTGTCCCCAAGTGCAGTCACAAAAACCATCAAGCGTTACAAAGAAACTGGCTCACATGCGGACCGCCCCAGGAAAGGAAGACCAAGAGTCACCTCTGCTGCGGAGGATAAGTTCATCCGAGTCACCAGCCTCAGAAATCGCAGGTTAACAGCAGCTCAGATCAGAGAGCAGGTCAATGCCACACAGAGTTCTAGCAGCAGACACATCTCTAGAACAACTGTTAAGAGGAGACTGTGTGAATCAGGCCTTCATGGTAGAATATCTGCTAGGAAACCACTGCTAAGGACAGACAACAAGCAGAAGAGACTTGTTTGGGCTAAAGACCACAATAAAGAAAACTCTTTGAATGAGAAGGTGTGTCCAAACGTTTGGTCTGTACTGTAAATAGGGAGATGAAGCGATTTGATGGTCAGCCCTGGAGTGTTCAGTAAGTGCTTATTTTCACTAGATTACTGTAGACGACATGAATATTTTCACCATGTGGATTTAAAAGTTAATAAGAAAGATGTTCATAAGAAGGTTTCCAAAACAGGAAGATCCAGGTGGATGTTAACAGGTGAGCTGACCGGATATTACATGGTCCATGTCCAAAGAATGTAGCAAGTCTTGACAGGTTTGCAGAGAAATGGGACAATACATACAGTAGTAAATAATTTTGTAGGTAGTTCATATTTAAATAGTTTGTGACCGTTTGGAATGAGGTTGGCACCAGTTTGTAGCTGAGGCAAAAGCACATCATAATGTGATTTGTTAATACATTTAAAAATTTTGTAGGTATTGCATAGCCAGTTCATAGTTAATATTATGTATGCATGTGCCTTCACAGAGTCGAGCACCCAAGACAATTTGACCTGCTCTCACCAACAGTTTGGAATTGTGGGAAAGTCACCTCGGGAATTAAATTCATCCTCAGTCATACCGTTTTGCGAAATAGCGTAAACATTCACACAAGTTGCAAAGCTTTCAGTACGGAGCTTAAACAGTCTTTTTTCTCACCACATTATAATGATGAGAAATTACTACATTAATTCAATATTGTTTTTTCATCTTATTTTGCATAGTTGTACTGTAGTATTCGTTATGCATTGATATAGCATTTATTTTCCGTAAACTGTAATGAATGGAACATATCTTTTAAAATGTAGATCTTTTAAAGAAATATTTTAACTACAGATCAGGAAATAGACACCGAAGTCAGCAGCGTGCTGAGCAATTGTGTGAATGTTTTTCATTACAGCCATTATAGCTGGCGCTGTTAATGATCTCAGCAGGGTTCTCACTTTTGTGCGTCAGCGTCGCACATTTGCTTTTCATGGAATGATTGAAGTGCCATTCGGAATGCATGCAATTTATTCCAATTAAGTCGGGATATTTTACTTTCTGTCACTTAAAGCAGGTTTCTTCACATTCCTTTAAGTTCATACTTTGTCTTATAACCAGTAAATGCTGTCTTAATGCTAATAACCTGGTTGAAGACTAATACTATACTTCTTACACGGGTGTGCTTTTGACCAAAGAATAAACAAAATATTGCACATTCGATCTAAAGCGCCTTATGATGGAAGCTTCAGCAGAGAATAGACCCGACAAAGCACATTCACAATGATACTGATCTTTTTGGATCATATCAGTAATTGAGTTCAATCTTATGTTTGAATCATCAATATAGTCTCAAACATAAGAGGGATGGAAGAATCCCTCAAAGCTCACAAAGCTGATTCATTTTTGTGATTTGCTCTGGTACGGTTTGTGCTTCTTCTTTTTTTCTTTTCTTTCTGTCTTGTTTTTTTTTCTTTCAGTCCTGTGCAGTGAATTTGATCAGCTGTATATGTTTAAAGGATACGCCTATTCAGCTTGTAGCACAAACCAGTAAAGAATCAAAGTCACAAAAACTCATTACCAAAGGTTTATGTAAGGAAATTGGTGCTTAAAAAGGCACTGCGTTTCCCTCATTATAGACCAATCAGACACTCAACAGGTCCATTTCAAGTCACCAATTTCTCCTCAAGGAGAGAGTTTATAAAAAGAAAGCAATCAAATAAATCAGTTAGAGAATATGACTACCAGGCACCTACCCTCTTTCTAGCTCCTATCCCCTGATGAGTGGTTAACATGCAAGGGAAGGAGGGGAAGGACAGAAGGGGGAGGGGAAAATAAGGAGGGGGGTGGGGTAATAAAGGGTAACATGGAGACCAAGCACACACCTTCGGTGAGGGAGGACACAGGCAAAGAGACCTCCATGCATGCGGCTGACTGGGCCTTGCGGAATGGCGGTCGTCCGGGCCCACGGCGGGTGAGACGAGGCCCCTCAGGGGCCCCTGGAGCACGGGGCCTCCCAGACACACATGGCTGAGAAGTTGGACTAGTGCAATGTCCATTCACATGATCTGAAACAACGGGCAAAGCATTAGCACAAGTGCAACCGCAAGCTAGGGAAAGTCCGAAATGAAGAACAGAGGAGGAGGAGGAGGAGGAGGAGAAAGAGAGAGAGAGAGAGACATAGAGAGCGAGAGAGAGGTATAAGAAAAAAGCAGGATAAGTTAAATGATAAAGAAACGGAGAGTTAAACATCAAAGAGAAATGTAATGTAATTGCAGGATTGTTAGTTCTAGCTTATAGAAAGAAAACAATGCAAAAGAGGAAAGCAGAGGACAAAGCAAAGAAGGAGAGTGAACTTAAAATGGTAGAGTTTTCATTCGCAAGAAACTGGCATTGCAAAGGGAATTTCTCATCCTCTGTCATCCTCTCTCAATATGTAGAGGAGAGAGCAAAACAAAATGGCTTTGTGTGTAGAGATTTTGGACGGTTTAGAAGAAAGCACAACACCAGATCTGCTTTCATTTCAGAATTCACAACAAATTCTCCAAAGATCCACACTGAGAGTACAAATAATTACATAATATATGATTAATGTACTGGAGTGTGCAGAAAAATGTCAAATAAAATAAAAAAAATTTATTTTATTTTTTACTTCTATATAAACGTATATTTCATGTGATTAGTATTACATGCTTCCAATGTGTGGAGAATTTATTGAAGAGCCATATAATACTAAGAACATGACACTGGAATAAATGTAAGATTTTTTTTTTCTTTTTATGTGTTTAAATGCTGTTTGTTTGCTGAGGATGAGGAAAAGCCCAAGGGAAGCCTAGGCTGCTGGTGTCTCCATATCTGTTTCCCCTGGCCTGCATCATAAACCTATACACTGGACATTCTCGTTCCAATAAAATTCAGCATTTAGGAAGTCGACATAAGGAATGAAGTATTGTTACAATGCACTCCAGGGGAAACTTGTGTATGATAGAGGACTGTGGGTGTGAGGACATCTCCCAAACCGAGATGGTACAGGTATCGGTTTACTCGCATCATCTCATAAACGCACGCACGCACGCACGCACGCACGTACACACACACACACACACACACACACACACACACACACACACACACACACACACACACACACACACACACACGTCAGGGATTCCATTCAAGACCAGCACTTTTTTATATTGCTAGGGCTCACAGCTCCTTTTCAACCCTACATTCAGTAAATATAACCTGCAACAGTCTGAAAAACCTGGACTGCAAATTAGCTCCTTGGTCCATTCAAACCAAAGGTATGTTTTAACCTTATTCTTTTATTGTCAAACAAAAGTCTTTATCCTCTCAATCCATTTTTCTTAACGTACAAATCATACCTCCTGAAAGAAGGTGGTTATTACATCGTTACAACTAGCGCAGCAGGTTAAAGGCATTTGTAAGGAAGTAAAATGCTCAACCCTCAACTGAAGCATGCGAGAACGACCACACAGGAGAAAAAAGAGAAGTAGTATAAAGTGGAATTCAAAAAAAAAAAAAAAAAAGTTAGTGAGAGACAGATTTTGTAAATTTGAAAAGATAAAGGAATGAACCAATCACAATGAAGCAACACCAGAGAATGGTCCAAGTCAGTGCATGGCTGTTCAGAGCTAGAAGATGGTCCAATCACAATGGAGCAGGCTTTCTATACTTAAAGAATGGTCCAATAGGGGTAAAGTGTGGTTATGCCGAGGTATAAGATGGTCCGACTTGGATGGAGCAAGGCCGTTTAGGAATAAGGAATGAACCAACCGCCATAGAGTCAAAGCAACATTTTCAGAGTGACACTTTTCCAAGTAAAGAATGAGTATGAGGTACAAACTACCTTTGTAAACACTTGCAAAATGTACACAGAGTAAACATTCAACAAACTGAAAGAAAGATGATTTTTCGAGACCGCACACAGAAAGAAAGTGAGTACGCTGGTGTCTGCCATTCATCAGTCTTGCCCAATGAGAGAAAGTGAGTTACATATGGAATTTACAAAAGAAAAAAGCAACGAGCACAAAAGAACAAAAGTCCCTCAGCATGATCTTGGTAACAGTATGAGGAGAAAGGTAGATGAGTCAAAAAGAAAGGGAAAAGTTCAAAGAAAAACTGCTCGCTTTCGGCCTACCGTACCAAGATCACTCTTAAGATCAGTGGGTAGACTTAACTTTCTGCCTGGTCCCTTTACTGAAACAAAAGAAACAGGAAAGAAGGAGGCAATTAATCCATCAAACAAAAAGCAAAATGGTGTTTCAAACTGAACGAAAAAAATAAAACGTAACGAAACCAAACAGGGAAAAGTAAGGAATAAGGTAAATGAAAGTCAAATATTTATAAAAGAATCAACATTCATACATGCAGTGGTGCATTCCTGACCATGCTACCTCATGCTTAATCACATTTAAACACCAGAAAACAGAGATTCCACTCTGGAACATACAGGTACTCACATATACATGTACTGTATACCCTTTTACATTTTAGCAAAACCTTATTTCGCAGAAAATGGAAATGCATCGAAAAGATCTGTGCTCCTTGCTCTTGAATGTAAATTTGGGATTCAGTGTGGTCTGGTGGCTCTTTCACAATAGTAGAACCACAAAACAAAAAAAGAAAAGCATATTAAACATACACACGCATTCACCCTAACAGAGTTTGTTCATGGGGGGGAAAAAAATTATATAGGGAAGGAGAAATAAGGAAGAAATAACTCGGAAGGCAACATTTTGCAAGCATTTTGCAGCAAAGGTCAGAGGCTGTTAGGAGACATGTTACTGGGTGTGTGATATATTGTGGTTGGTGATGCTGAGAAGAGACACCATGGATATAAACAAGTCATTGGAACAAAAGTGTTTTTAAATGAAGACTTTGTATATCAGTGTGACTGCTGCCAGAACGGTTTCTTCAGCTCGCATTTGAGAGGTGAACCACTATATAATGACATAATCACATTTTATACCCATAATAACAACCCCTGGTTCTAAACATTTTACCCAATACAACAATACAATATTGTATTGACTGTTGCTTAGCGATACCCCTCACAGTTTACTATGTCCAATAGGTTTTCCTAAGTCCAGCATGTTAACGATGAGATATTTAATAAGAATATTAGAAAATATCAGACAAGAAAAGTGAAAAAACATTTTTTGTTTGTTTGTTTGTTTGTTTTTAAACCTCAAGATAAAAGCCAGTTCCTGTATGTAGAGAGCAGCACTGTTCTGGGAAGTGAACAAACGGTTTTGAACTCAATCAGTCTCAACCAGTCAACAGCTGGAAACCTCAACAGAGTGCACTTCATGATAACTAAAATGAATTTCCTCTTGTACAATTTGCACCTTTGACCTTATAGTTCACAGTTATAGAAGAGATGTATTTATGATCACACTTCTCAATATCACCCAAATGGGAATGGATTCCCTTTGGAGTCTGTATCTTCTCAAGGTTCCACGTCATTGCCACCATCGCTTCTGGCTGGTCCATTAGAGCTAAACCGATAAAGCTGCGACTCTATATATATTAAACTTCTAAACAAAATAAAATTCAATCATATGTGTTTTATGAATGCTATTTAATCTAAATGCCTCACTGCTTAAATATTTCCAGTGGCAGTGATTATGAGATTAGTGTTTAGTAAAACACAGTACTGTGAAAAAATGTTGAGCCAACCCTCATTTCTTTATATTTTGCTCCCCGAGAGCCAGACGTTCTTGTGATTTTTAATGCAGCTTGAAGAATAATTCCCCAGGCTTCTTGAAGGACGTTTTGGCGCTCATTTTTGGCAATTTTTGGTTTTCTTTTCAGTCCAGTCCCTGTATCTGACCAGTTTCAGAGGAATGTTTTTGGTAAGCTTCACAGTGACCTGGGCATAAACTTAAAGCATAAACCAGTGAGAAACAGATGATGACAAACAATCAGGCCGGTCATTAGTACACTGCTGAAGCCGGATGCTAAGTGATAGGAACAGATGAGAGGGGAAAAGAACCTACTCAGGTTCTTACATAAACAGTCATTTTTTTAATTGTATCTTTAGTGGAGTGGTGGCTCAGGTGGACTCTAAGGCTCTAGGTTGTTGGTTTGGTGATCTGAGGATCCTGCTGTTGGTGGGGCACCACACCCCATACTACCCAGCCACTGTCAATCCCAAGCCTGGACAAAATGGGAGGGTTGCATCAGGAAAGGCATCTGGCATAAAACCTGTGTCAAAGTTGTATGCGGATTGGATGGTCCGTTGTGGCGAACCCTTGATGGGGGCAGCCGAAGGAAAGTTTAGTTGGAGATTTTTAGGTAATTGGTGACTCAGTGGTAGGTTTCTCTCCTGTCATGCTGAAGGCCAGGGTTTGATTCCCAGCCAATGCCTAAAACCCAGCCACTGGCTGTAGTGCCGGTCCCAAGACCACATTAAATAGGAGGGATGCGTTAGGAAGAGCATCCGGGGTAAAACCTGTGCCACGCTTGTGTGCGAATCGTGTGGTACACTGTGGCGACCCTTAGCCGGGAGCAGCCAAAAGACAGACTGTGCAGCCTGTCACAGAAAACATTGGTTTAATTTAATATTTATTGTACATAATGTAATATTATATCAATAAATGAGTGATGGTGCAAGACTTTTGTCCAGTACTGTAGTATTTGAACAATGATTTCCATGTGTAATTTTCCCTCTTGACACCACCCCAATAGATTTCAAATGAAGCAGCTTTAATTCAAGGTGTTAGTAGAAATCTTGCATTGATCATTTAGGAATTACTACTAATAATGTTATTATTATTATTATTATTATTATTATTAATATTATTATTATTTGTAAATACAAATACAAATACAAATGTATATTGCAAATTTAACAACTACTCTATATACAGTAAATACATAAATGTGGTAACAAGGATATTTGAGGGGTAACTAAATGACTGGTTCAAAAAATAACATCAGAAACAATCAGAAGTATTTATGTTATTTATTTAATTGTAATTATTTATGCCCTCTACTCCCTTATTTACACATGCACATGGATAACTCTGTTATCCACATATACGTTCATCAAATCCATATTTAATATTCAGATCAGTGCTTTATAATTCCGCTTGACGAATACAGTGATCAGGATTCATTTTGACCGCCCTGGTGACACTGAACCATTTTCTTATAATCATGCACAAATATGATTATAATTATTATTTGCATTGTTTTTATTGCTATTATTTATATTACCCTACCTACAGGAAGCAAGCATGGTCTTTGATGGAAAAAAACATCATATTTCTGTTACGTGGTGCAGTATGGAGAGCCGCACCACGCGATGTTTTTAATTATAAGAGCCCTTATGCTGGCCGTTAGAGCGGGTCAATGAAATAGGAGTTAGTGAGAGAGCTTGTGATACACACGGGAAGACCTTCCCGTTTGGAGATAGCGTGGGATTATTAATTAAGGAACTTAAAAGTAAACCAATGAAAACTAAACACAAAATAAACAGAGCTCCGCCGTCTACGCGAGAACGGACGGGGCTCTGAAAAATCAAACAAAACCTGTCCTCTCGGGGCGTTCACCCTTACCGAGGACCTCTGGGAGAGAGAGAGAGTCTGTGCCTCGTGCACCAAAAACTGTACTGAGCGCGCACGCTGAACTGCTGCGTGCCGCGCTCTCTATCTCTCTCGCCGGCGTCTTAAACAGACAGAGGCTGGGGCTTTGCCTCTGTCCCTAAACAGCTGTCTGTCTGTCTGTCTGTCTGTCTTCTATTTTATTTTATTTTCTTTCTTTTCTTTGCTTTGGCCCTGATACCTTCACCGGTGCTACCTAAATGATCGCACGAAGTGCGCCGGTATCAGGACCCTTAAATAAACACGCCCTCAGGTGCGGCTCGTTCAGGCTGATTGCCTGATGGCGGCGTTGCCTAGCAACCGTGTGTATAAATGGCCGTGCTTTTGCCTGTTCAGAACTCCGCGTGGTAACAACTTGCGGATCTGCCCGTTCTGAACAGTTTAAGCACGGCTCTGCCCCTCGCGCGACCCGCGTCGTTACAATTTCTTGACTTTTGACATTTGAAAAACCTTTGACTATAAGAAAAGGCATGCAATTATGGATAAAATCTGAAGTCTGAAAGATGATTACTTCTAGCCCTGTCTTTGTGTAGCCAGTGATATAAGTAGCTTATGGTTCTGGAGTCATGGCAATAAAACCTCCTTGTATCAAAAGTCGGCAATTTTCAAACACCGGAACGAAAGTCATTTTGCTACTCAATGAACGACCCCCCCCTTCCCTTTTTTTTTTTAAACATCATGAATTACACAAGCAGCAGCACACCTTAAGAATTGCCTCAGTTCTTCTACACTGAATGAAATGTCCTTCAGTATATAAACAACACTGCTTTTATGCACATACAGTGCCACTGATGTTAAACATTATGAACCTGAGGTTAGGAAAACTGCTGGTGCATGCTCCTGTTACGCTCCTGTGCAGAGGCATTTGGTACGGCCTGCCCCGAGGTAACCTTCCTCTCTTTGTCTGCTGCTTGTATATGTCGAGACGGAGAAGGATTTGGATGCAAATAGAAGTGCTGTTGTTCTGTGTAGTGCTGAGGAAATTGCTCTTGTATGCAGCAGTAATTGAAATTTGCAGAATCAATAACAAGTGCCTTACAGGTGGAATCCCTCCCATTACGCCTGCTGATGCTGATGAGGCTTAGTGTGAGCCAGACTGCAACATTTCTCTCACTGTATAAGACCAATGCAAAGGAGAACGATACATTTACATGTGATGAATATGGAACATATGTATTTATAGTTATTTCCAGAAATCTCTCTTTGTAATCTGGAGGCCCAGTTCCATGGCAGCGGGCTGAGATTTGATGACGTCACTGCCGGACTCGCATTGTTGCACAGTCAATCTTTCCACGGTGTCCATGCATGCTTTTGAATGGATTCATGAGCAGCTAAACAACTCCAGGAAATAAGCATCAGGCCAGAATCTTGTTTGAGGATGACTCAAATAATAGCAAGGGTAAATTAGGATCCTTTTCATAGGACTCTTTGTCGAATTGCTCTGTGTCACCCTGTAATTTCCATGAATTACTGATACAATTTTCTTCTTTCAGCTTTCCTTGTTGTTGTGCTCTTACAAATCTTACAAAACCAGACTTGAATGTTGGAGCTTTACTGGATTCATTCATTAGTTCATTCATTCATTCATTTGTTCATCTATTTAAACAATTTTCGCACCACGTCCCGACCTTGTAATGGAAAAAAGAGGCCCAGAACAAAGAAGAACAATTTCATTTCTTGTTAAAATATGATTTTTTTTTTAGATTGGTTAATCATGAGAACACCATTTTGTGACCTTAAGATCAATCTGCAGTTAATTTTCCATTTTATATACTGTAGAACCTCCTACTACTAATAACACATTCAGTAAATCCACTGAAAAAATGACTAAGAAATAAAGATTTAAAGTGCACATGCAGTTTCGCCATTCATTCTACCATGCTCTGGACGCAGCCGCACGGTCCTTGTGCATTCTTGTCGTGTTTGCTTGCATGGGGTTACATAAGGTTATGTTAGCAACTAACCGAAAGACAGCTAATTAGCAACATTTTAACAGAGTAAGTAAATAAATATCTGCCTCTTGTTAATGTCTTGGATAATGACTACATTCCAAAGCCAAATTAGCTGATGCAAAAACCATGTCATTTCAGGCAATCTGCAAAATAAAATGCGAGAGAACATCTCCGAATTGTCATACATACATACAAACATACATACATACATACATACATACGCAAGCATGGGTAAGGAGTGGAGCTAGAGAAAGGCAAGCGAGCATCCATGAACCAAACTATTAGTGATTGATCACTCTTTCATGCTCATTCTACTACTCTCTCAAACTCATGTTCATCCATCTGGACCTCAAGACTAGTTCAGTTCACTCATTCTTCTCTCTCTCTCTCTCTCTCTCTCTCTCTCTTCCTGCCCCTTATCTAGTGTCTTATTTAACAGTGACAACTGTGAAGGCAGCTTTCATGACCACTCATCATCCTCCACTTGTTCTTTCTCTCTCTCTCTCTCTCACATACACATACACGCACACACACACAACTGCACCCATGCCAACAACCACCCACTAGCCTCCCACACACCTGCACACACATGGAAACTTGACATTGTGTAGCTGCGAGAGGAGATGAGAAGCACTAGCAGCTAGGTACAGTACAGCTAGGCAGCAGGCACTGCAAGCGTGACTACTCCTACAGCAGCATGCCATCAGCCATCCCTCTCACCCCCGTCCACATGCTCCGTGTCTTACCATTGTCCAACAGGTAAAAGACCGGACTGTAATGGCTGGCACGTAGATTGGACACGGGCTCCGCCGTGCCCCGAGGCTCATTGTGTACGTAGGAGGAGTAGGGCACTGGAAATCAGAGAGCCACAACAAACACACATACACACACACACACACACATATAAAACACAATAAACACACAATCTGACCTACACGCAAGCAAATTGCATTCAGTTGTGCATTCGGATCATGTCCGGGAACTCGCGTTAAAAACTCGATTTAAGTTTGTAAAAAAAAAAAAAAAAAAGGAAAGAAAAAAAGAAACATTATTTAAATAAACCAGCCACTGAAACTAAAATGCGAGTGGAAAAAGGGCCAGTGCCAAATGCTAATGGAATCATAGAGTTATGGGAAGAACGATGGTAGTGAAGATGCCAGTAATGGTGACGCATTTAAATAAATTTCTCTTGAAAGATCAGTAGGCTTCTCAAAAAAAATGTCAGTACATACATTTAAATTATGTGATTTCATTCCACTAAAACATCCAAAGATTAAGGTGCACTGTCTTGGTGATACTGATTCATTTTAAAGGGGCCCTATTACACAAACTTTCCCATCTATTCTTATTTTTTGACCTTCAGTTGTGTGTGCGTGCGTGCGTGCGTGCGTGCGTGTCTGTGTTTGTACAATCAAAAACATGAAAGGTTTAGCTTTTCTTCCCATTTTTGTACTGCCCATTAAGATTTCCCCCCTAATGTGACCTCATCTAAGAGTAGCTCTGCTGTTGTCCCATGGTGGCTCATTTAAATAGACACAGAAGCTGCAGAGGAGTTAAACACTGAGAGTTTCAGATATGAAATATGCCTTATCTGAGTGTTATTTCAGCTGGAGCATTAACAGATACATTTTCGGGGGGGGGGGGAGCACTATGATATGACAAGCTGTAAACTATAGGCCCACATGCAAGCAGGATTTATTGAGTTGTGAAAAACGGATGGAAAAAACTCTGACTTGAAACCTGTAAGCACTGAGGAACAACCGGCGCCTAAAAACTCTCATACATATCTGCCGCGTTTCAGTCTCGCGCGTGAGCCGCATATAACGAGCATGTCTAAAAGCCTTCCTGCCAGTACCCGTCACCCTGTCACCTCTCATCCTCTTTTGTTTTTCCACAGTCTCTTGTTCTTCGTTTTTTAGTCGGAACCTTCTTTTTTCTAAATATAACCCAGTGGGTCACAATCAATGGCTGACATTTCAGCTTATTAGCCACCTGGCAGAAGACCAGAGTCAACACCGGGTCAGAGCGAGCCGCAGAAGAACTCGACAACCCCCGGAAACAGCGGAACACAACAACGACACACCAGCCGGCGCCCTGAGGGAGAACTTCAAAGAGAACGGCAGCCCCAATTACTGAAGCTGGCGGAGAGTAGGGCAGAGAGCCGGGCGAGAAAGAAACAGCCGGCGAATCACAAAGGAACAGAGACAGAACTTCAAGTTTTACAACTGTAAATAACAGCACGGCGCTAATTAAAGCTGTTGTTTGTGCAGGACAGGTAAGGTAGCAATAGTGTGTCTCAGTATCTTAATGTCTGCTAGTTTACACAGGAACCCGTGTACGCGTTTTTGTGGATTGCAGGTGCTACTCCAACCTTAAGGGTTTTTTTTTTCTTTCCATCTCCTCTGAGAAAATTACACAACAAATTGCCTACTGTCTTTTGACCATCTCTGTGGTGGTCTGCTAATTTTAGTCTCTTTGGGATAAACACCTCTGTGATTTTGCAGATGCTTTTTTTTTTTTTTTTTGACAGCTGTTGTTTGGAAGTATTTATCCGCCAAGCACCCATATGCTCATTAAACACTGATGAATGCTTACGAAGAGTTTCTTCCCACTTAGTAACTTTGCGAGTTGTCTACATCATGTTCCCGTTTATTGCTCTTCATTACTATTTCATGATCTATTGCACTTCTTTTCATTTATAGACCCTCTTCTCACAGCCAAGTCTCTGTGTTAGAGGAAGCAGGCAAATCGAATGATAAAAACAAACAAACAAACAAACAAACAAAAAAAAACGAGAATGATAAAAATGTGATGTCAAAAGTGGATTTGCATCATATAAATCATTGAGATCAGACATCATCAGTCCACCACCACTATCCTGGACAGACAGCTGAGACAAAAAATAATAGAAGAGAATGAGACTTGGATTCCGCTTTATCCTGTATACAGCGTCCGGAGCCTATACTTAGGGCGCAAGGCAGGGTGCAACCTGGATGGGGTGCCAAAACTTTGCAGGGCACACACACACACACACACACACACACACACACACACACACACTTGGATTCTTTCTATGCTTAAAAGAATAATACAATTGAAATGGCAATTACAGCAGACCATTTCGCTCCCAGATACAAATCATAAACAAGCCATATTTACCATTATTTTCTCTCAAACATAATAACCTGCTAGGGCAAGGATAAATCTGGCATGACTGCTTTATGGAAATGCAGTCCGTCTCCCTGGCTACAGTGTGAGCCCTGGGAAATAACATCTATCAATAAATCTTTTCAGAATAGATTCGGAAGCGTTCAGGCCGTTTGCAAGAAGATGCAGGAATTTTAAGCAGCATAGATTTGTCACTACTATCTACTACTGTATAGTTAAGTCGGTATTTCTCACCTATACGAGGGTTAGTCAGAAATTATCCGCACTCTGGCAGAGTTTGATTGACTTTTAGAAAAGACCAATACGTAATCTTTGTTCATCTGTCAACAAGCTTTCGTATTCCCTCATTAAAGAAAAAAAAAAAGGTTTTAGGCTGAACTGCACAGCAAAATCCTTAGTCTTGAATTAACACCCAGAGTGTTGATTTAACACTTTCAGAGTACATTCGTGACCATTAGGTCATATATAAACACTTGGGGTGTTAAATCAACACTGGGAATTCTGCAGTGTGTGAGCCCCAAATGCACAGCTGTCTTCACTTCTTCATCAGAAGTGAATCTCCGTCCTCACAAAGCTGCTTTCAGGAGACCAAACAGGTGAAAGTCTGAGAGAGCAAGATCAGGACTATGGGTACGATTTCAAAATGCGGGCATAAGTGTGCATCGTCATGCAAGATCACAATGCCCATGGACTGCAGTCCTTTTTGTTTAATCCAAAGTTTAGCCTTCAGCTCTTTAATAAGCCTCTCACATTAACGAGCACTGTTGATTATTGAACGTTTTTCCTGATAATTTTCCAATACTGGCCCCTTGAGAGTCCTAGAAAACTGTAAGCATCGATTTTCCAGCTGATGGATGACTTTTGAACTTTTACTTGCTCAGTTTCTTGTTTCCGTTCCATACTCTGCCTTTCACTTTCAGGCTCATGGTGGTGAATCCATGTCTAGTCACTAGTAATAATTCTCTTTAAGAAACGTTCACCTTCCTTAGATTATCAGCCCAAAATTTGCTCTGTTTATGCTCTTCCGTGAGTTTTTTTGGCACCAGGTACTGTACACCCTCAGACCACAAAAAAAAACTAATCACTGCATGTTGCTTTTCTCGCATGCAAAAGTGGGGCGTCCATTTCTGCT
Source organism: Clarias fuscus (assembly GCA_030347435.1). Classification (NCBI taxonomy): domain Eukaryota; kingdom Metazoa; phylum Chordata; class Actinopteri; order Siluriformes; family Clariidae; genus Clarias; species Clarias fuscus. Next base: position 11,031,061 of record CM059209.1, on the reverse strand, counting down.
CGTGCCACAGTACAAATGAACTGATTTAACACGTTCACACCTGCACAGCGGTGACTGGGGAGACAATAGTCTTGAACGGAAAGCGCTGATAACAAGTTTTAATAAAACGGAGTGCGGATAATTTCTGACTCACCCTTAACCTGCTGAGCTAGCACCACATCATATTATTATTATTATTATTAGCATTCCAGCTGTAGGTGTATACATCTCATCTGGCGAAGCATGCTTGATATCCAAATGTTGCTTTCTCAAAAAACAAATAAAAAATATATAATTTGGACTATTGTCACTATTTCATACAAAAACAAAAAGAGAAATGTGGAGGAAATATTAATTGGGAGATGAAAGCAGTGACGGTTGTTCTGCAAAGAGAACCGGAGGCACAGCGCAAAAAAAAAAATTAACTAATTAACTAATTTTATATTGTTTGTTTGCTGCTAGGAGTAATGTTTGTTTGTTTTTTTGTTTGCTATTCATAACAACCATTGACAAATAATTTCTCATCAAAGCGTTATTATTATTGTTTTGCCATTTTGGAATTTCCATTTACTCCCACACTAATAGATGAATAAATGGATTCAGGGATCTGCTGGGCGTGACAGCAAAATTCATTAGGTTTCCAGTCAGACTCTTACTGGCTGCTGCTTAGTGTGTAGTGTCCAAGCTTTAGGGGTAAAGTCTAGGGACTATCATCATGTACTCTAGCGTGCACTAAAATAACCCTAAAAACTGAACCGTCCTTTTGGATCCATTCTAAAAACATACTGTATGCTCGACAAAAATGCAACAGCTGCTCAAGTATTGCTTTCATTCATAATTCACCTTCTCTGGCCCTGAGCGCCTTGCAGATTCATAGTGAGGACTGCAAGGAATAAAAAAGGGAAGTAAAATCATAGCACGATGAAAGATTCATGGCAGCGTCCTCTTAATATAATGCTTCACAAAATGAGTGATGATTTCTGAAACACATCTGCCCTTGACTCCCTTTCCCACACATAATACTTATTTAATACACTGTTGTTGAGACACTTAAACACCTACACATGAACACACATAGGTGGCGACCGCCTACCTCCATCCGCTCCCCCACACACACATGCACACACACACACTCTTGTTTCACTACATCTCTGGTTTTAACCATTAGCTGCAGGCTACACAGCTTTGCTTGTCGTCCTCTGCAGTCACACAGTACGGAGGCCTTGATTGCTACAGTCAGAAACACACACACACGATTAAGGGGAGAGAGAGAGAGAGAGAGAGAGAGAGAGAGAGAGAGAGAGAGAGAAATAAAATAGGTAATTTATTGCCTTAAAAAAGAAGGAAAAGTGAGGTTTCAATTCAGATGCATCAAGCAGCAAGCATCAAAGCTGCCATATCCTTGGGAAATTCAGCAAATGCTATAAAAGGCCAACATAAAACACAGGAGGATATAAAGGGATAGAGGGAGAGCTGAGGAATGAGTGAAAAGCCACACAGAAATTAAGAAGTAAAATAAAAGAGCCATTAAATAGAGTTGTAGGAAAAGAGATGCCATGTCAATGCAATATGCAGCGCATAAAAAATGATTAAATGCTTCTTTTGAAGAAATTAATTGAAATTTGTAGACTGATCAAAGTGTGAAAATGCGATGCATTTCTAAAGGAATTTCAGAAGGCGAGCTGAAAACCTCTGGAATACTTGATACTGTAATGTAGTGTTCAAGATATTACATTAAAATTGTCTGTGTGTGTGTGTGTGTGTGTGTGTGTGTGTGTGTGTGTGTGTGTGTGTGTGTGTGTGTGTGTGTGTGTGTGTGTGTGTGTAAATTGAAGCAGGACAGACCCCATTTTGCTGTGTAGTCAATTATGAGAACAAAGTCGATTATCTTGACCTCTCTATAACAAAGTGGGTGTGGCTTTCAAGGTAAATGTGGGCGTGGTTACCTGAGGTGGGTGATTTGCTCCTTTCCAGGTCCAAAGATACCTGGTTATCGGAAAGTTCGGTAAGGCCTTTCGCAGCCAATCAGAGAACAGAGAAAGTGGAACACAGGAAAAGGAAGTAGACAAATAGAGCAAGTGACTTCACACAAATAAAACAAACTAACAAAAAGATCAGATATTTCATAATAAGTGATGATAGAGCGGTGCACCTATAATTCTGGAGTACATAGAGATCTGTTTGGGAATCTTTCTGACTTCATGTTAAATTTACGCATATCCATTGCTTGCTAAATATGTCAGCATATTGTGATATAAAACTGTAGTTTATGGCAGTACCATACATGTGACTGTACCTGCATGTTAAACTCTACACAGTATCGGTGAGGATGAATGAACCCTCCAGAAACAGTCATGCACAACCACATCATAGTGTGAACATGAGTGAGAACGTGTGAGTAAACGCTGACTGCACAAATATGACGAGGCCTGCACTGCACCAGTGTCTGTCACGTTATATAGTATATATCTTAGGAAGGCGAGGGTAAGAGAGTGAGAGATTGAGAGAGAGAGAGAACATTTGCCACAAGAGGAGCATTACCATAGGACTAACTCTTATAAATGAATGCATGCATTTATATCATGTATTTATACCTAGCCTGAATGCAGTGCAAGCCTCATTTAGTTACAAGCACAGCAAACACCACAATCAGGGTTGAGGAAAACTCACACAGAAGCAGAACTTCTATCCAAAACAAGTGTAATGTGCCTTAAAAAGAACGACTTCTTTATATGGAAATGTCGAATTGAAGGTTTCCCAACAGCTATAAAGCTCAGCACGTGACAATGAAATTAATGATCAGTTATTGATGAATCAAGACTGCAAGAATTGTGTGAATTTGTGCTCTGGTTCTTTGTTACTTTGACAAATCATTTGACTTTTCAAATGCTTTATTCATTTGCCTGAAGAATTTCTAAACCCTGATTGGTTCTCTAACACAAGACAAATGATTTGCAAGAATACAGATTATGAGGTGACTGGATGTTGAGCATCTTTTGCTAAAACACTATTTTTAATTGAATTAACCCTTAAAACGTGCATTTTTGGACATTTTCTGAGCCAGCACCAATATGGGGCTTTGTTTGAAACAGAATGAGAACTATAAATAATTCCTTATGGTTTATGTAGGATACACGATTAATAAAAGGATATTGTACTGTTCTTAGTGCTTTGCATTCTGTAATATGTAGCTCAGTGTGTCTCTAACATACAGTATGCCCAAAGCATCTAGGTGAAAAAGTGAATTTTCAGATAGGATAACACCAGTTAGAAGAGTAACACCATTTTATTTACACTTAATGCTTCTTATCTCCCGATCCGCGCTTAGTTTTTTGTAAATATGCATATACATTTATATTTTTATCCGATAAAAATTTGCCTAAACACAATTTCGTATACTGGTATAGTCTGTAACCTCTTTAATAATCTTACTGTAATTGTCATTCAGATGAAATTTGGCCAAGTTTGATTTCACATGAAAAGACAAAAAACTTGTTAAGATATTGCAACATGAATTTGACATGGTTACGGACACTACAGATTGTTTTTTTGCTTTTAAAGCTTTTAAACTGGTATGTTAAAAGTATGCTTCTAAAAGCTTATACCGAATTTTTTTTATGAATTACTCAGAAATAGAAATATTAATAATTTGCATTTTAAATTATTGTTGTTTGAAGTGAGCCAGCACAACGTTGAAAAATGACCATTTTTAAAGGCACATATAAAATCATCATTTACTTTTTTTTTATAGAAGCAACATGGATAACTTCCATGTTGCATTAACTTTTTTAATTAAGTAGCTTTTTTGGCACACACATTTTCTGTATTATTGTATTATTACGTTATGTATAACATAAAAAAAAAAAAATCATCACCTATACTGTGTTTTTGCCCGATAGCTTGAAGCTATGAAAATTGCAGCACACTGTTTAGTAGAAAAGGCATTCATTCTGATCATGTTAACAAATGTAGTCGTAAGAGGTTGTGGACGAAACCTTTTGGCAAAACACTCCTGTGATTAAGGATGGATTTAATTCAGGCTTAATTACTTGAATAATTATTGCATTTATTAATCTTAATTATTTAAATAATTCTCATAACTTTCTATATAAATAACAATAACAATACTCTAACACACACATACTGCGTTGGGCATATCATATTTCCATACTAATTTCAAACAAAATATCAATCAATCAACATCCAGTCACCTCATGTACCCCCCCAACACACTCTCCCTCCCTTGCATTCTGTAGCCACTTCATCCCCACCACGCCCATGGCGGCTTCTCCAGTCACTTACTCTGGTAGGAGGTACGGATCCGTTTCTTTGAATCTGAATAAAAGTTAGACAGGCCACGCATGCAAAAGTCTGTGACAGCGCCCCCATGCCCAAGCACCGCCACCCACGAGAGAAAGAGAGAGACAGAGAGAGAGAGCGAGAGGGAGGGAGAGGAGAGGAGAGCAGAGAAGAGGAGAGGAGAGAAAAACAAAAAAAGGCTCCGAGTGAAAAAGAGGAGTGTGACCACGGTCGCAGCAAGACCAAGTTCACTGGTTAATAAATGGGTGAGAGGAGGAAATAAATAAATAAATAAATAAATAAAGGAACAGAACTGTGAAAATGAAGAATGAAAAGCCTGTAATTGTATGTGTGCGTGTGAGAGACAGAGAGAGAGAGGGAGAGAGAGAGAGAAACAGAATACAGAGAAATACTAAACTCTGTCCCTGACTTCAGATAAACTATACACTCTTCTAGACTCGAGTGTTTTTAATATCTACTGTATCATAAATGTAACTTTTTAAGAATATTCATTTAAAACACAGGGGGGGAGAAAACATTCATTATTAATAAGGTAGAAAGTACAACCCTTTAAAATGGTAAATAGTATTAGTGATATATTAGTCCGGAACAACTCTATTACTTCCTAATGATGTTTCAAGACATAGAAAAGTGTAAACAGCTACAAGGACAAAGTATCACACATGGAGAAGAGCATGGCATGAACAGAGCTTCTCTCTCATCCTTTATGTCCTTATGCAAAAAAAAGAAAAAAAAGATTTTTTTTTTTTTTTTAAGTGCAATGTTCTCATTTACTTAGTTTCTTTCTTTCCTTCTTTCCCTGCTGACTAACAAGCACAGGGTGTGGGTGAGTGCTAAACCAACGTCTCTCTCTATTTAAGAGCTTACATAAGCAGAGGATCAAAAGCACCGCTTGCCCGGACCAAATGACCCTTCTGCCCACCTCTGCATCTCCACGCTGAGCGTCATGCCGGCTCTCGGCTCTTTAGTTTCTAAAGATTCGGATGCCTGAACAAACAAATCCGGGCGACCGCTGTGAAAGGAGCCAGCACGGCGGCTTCTCAGCAGACTCCTTCAGATAAAGAGCGAGACACGTTCTTGAACTTGGATGACTTTCTGTCTTCTTTTCCCTCTGCTCTACGAGTCTGCACACGGGTGTTACGTGCATGTAGGTGAGCGTATCTGTATGTGCGTCGGTGCGTAACGAGGGTTGGGACGAAGAGGAAGAGCAGAGCGGTAAAGGGATCAGTTCGGATTAGTAGAAGTGCGTCCTTGTGACAGTACGAGCTTGTGGCTCTGTCAGAAGTCGTGCTCAAGCAGAATATCAAAATGGACAACATGCAGAGAATGCAAATCCGTAACTGCGGCCCGTGTCTCATGCAGTCAGGAAATGAGGGAGTGTTTCGGATCATGTGGATGTGAGCGGGTGTTAATTATGTGGGAGTGTGGCGGGAGGAAACAAAGAGACAGAAGACTAACAGAATGCTGAGAGACAAGACAGTGAAGTGACAATACATATTGTAAGTCTGCTACGTAATAGGATGTGTGCGTGTGTGTGTGTGTGTGTGTGTGTGTGTGTGTGTGTGTGTGTGTGTGTGTGTGTGTGTGTGTGTGTGTGTGTGTGTGTGTGTGTTTGTACCTGACGTGGACTGGCGGTTCTTGCGTGGGGAACGCGTGAGGCGTTGGAAAGGGTCAGCCGAGCCGTACAGCTCCAGAGTGCTCATGCACACTACCACTGTCTTCTGCAGATAATCCACCACTGCCAGACCATTACAGTTACCTAGAGCTAACCTACACACAAACACACCCGCCCACACACACGCGCGCGCACACACACACACACACACAATCACATGACAGCCAAATCATCAGTAAATAACATAGCAATCTGGATAGAGGAACACAAACAGAAGCCTCTGTCAGGAGGCCCGCCCCTCTCCTGTCATTCTATGAAAATGATTGGCTCATACAGTACAAGCAGTGTTTATGTCCGTAGTTTGTAAATGGCCGTGGGTGGACGAATTTGCTGAGCAGAGCTCATTAAAATTCAAACAGCCTTGTACAGTACATTGGCTGCCATTCCGATTGCTCCATCGTTCAAGATGATCAAGGTTGAATGAAAAACGTCTCGAGCTTTTATGGATTCTTCAAAGGGTTAGGACAAGTTTCTTTTCACATTCAACGAGAGTGCTGTGTCCATTTGTTAGATTACATCAACCTGCAGCATTTATTATATTAGTAGTATACATTATTGAACAGAGGGGCAGCTCCTGGGGCCCTGGTTCCGTCTTGACTTTAGCTCACCGCCTGTTTGGCATTCTGCACGCTCTCACCACGCCCTTATGGAATTCCCCTGGGTTTTCTTCCACCTCCCAAAAGCATGCCTGCGTAAAGTTGAATTAACCTGATTGCATGTAGCGTGAATTTGTGTGTGTGTGCCTGTGATGGATTGGGGTGCATTCCTGAATAATGTGCAGTTCCAGCGCATCCTTGACAAGGGCAACCCTCTTGAATGGATGAATTAGTAAACATCATCTTAGCGCAGAGCACAGATTGAAAAGCAGACAAAGACAAAGCAAGATAAAGACTGAAGGTAAACCGCGTGCCAAAGGGGCTACTCACAGGCCGTAGGCGGAGTTTATATCCAGGCTGGTGATTTGCTGAGGTGGCTCTCCGTCAACCCATAGCAACTGGATGACAAGTTCAGCTTGGTAACCAGGTGGCATCCAGATCATGCGATCTTTTACCCTGAGAAAGACACCAATAAAATGATTGCTGAATATGGGGGAAAAAATGATCCGAGTTTGAAACTGTCTAAAGCATTTGCCAAGTTTGTCAGGAGATCATGGGTTTGAATCCCAATAACGGCGAAAGCGTCTGTAGCTGTGAGTTTCTGATACCAAGATAATTGGCCCTGCCTTCAGGAAGAGAAAACTACATCCTTGTTTCTCTTTCCGTCTGTCAATTAACAAGACACTAACCAATCACAGGCACTTCGAGGATGAGACACAGCCTCACCCTAATTTCGTACCTGTCATGTGATAAGGTAATGGGACGGGGGGGGGGGGGGGGGGGGGGGCGGGGGGATGTTGGCAACAACTAAATCAGGAGAACGCTCCAACTAACACGCTACCGCTCATAAAAGCTTAGGTGACTTGTCACTCACTTTAGGCAGGGGATGCTGTCTCTCACACTATCCGGAGTGTTACTGCGCGGGCTGGGTGGCTGTGGAGAGTGAGTGCCCACGTCTGTCACACACACCGTGTTTTCTGTGTCGGATGGTGAGATTACATCCTCCATGTCACACTGCAGGCGCACCTCCAGGGCCTAGGACGACACAAACGCACACCAGACATGTTCTTGAAAGAGACAGAAATCTTTAATTAGATGTGTTAAGTTCTTCAGCAGCTACATTTACGTGGACTTCCGGATGACTATCCGATTGAAATAATTCCTATTAAAGATTCCGTCGCAACTGTTTGCACAGACGAAGATCTGATAAGACGTGTCTTTTTACACACAAAGCATTTAATCAGAACATAACTTTTCTGAACCAATATGGAGAGTTTAATCTGTGCTAAATATAACTGATGTAGAAGAAGAAAAACTTTTTCTCCAGTTTTGAGGAAAGCAAAGGCTTTCCTATTTGTCTGATACAGTAAATCCCGCCTTCTGCAGTATGTTGGGTTATACGACTTCTGTCTCATATATGATTGGTTAGTCCCTTACGCAAAGAAAATATATTTCTCTATATATTAACTGCCGATATATTAAATGATTTAGTGTTCTGATCTACTAGTAAATTGAAAAGATGTTACTATGATACTAACTAATAATTAACAGAAAAAAAGATATTCATATTCAAAAATAAATTCACAATATACAGAATTACAGTATATATATATATGTATGTGTGTATATATATATATATATATATATATATATATATATATATATATATATATATATATATATATATATATATATGTATGTATGTGTATATATATATATGTAATTTTATATTCAACAATATACTTCATAATATATGAAATTTGATTGAATATATCTATCTACATTTACTACAGTTACATATAAGCATATGGTAAAAAATGTATAAAGAATGATACAAGTTTTACCATATGCTTATATGTAAATGTAGTTCGAACAAAATAGACTTTATACAGTAGGCATTAATCAGAGCACACAGACAAAGTAAACGTGTGTGTATAATTCGTAAACATGCATTAAGTTTAAATAATGTTTCAATAGAACAATTATAAGTATAATATAATAGTTTTTGTCTTCATTGCAATTTATGCTTATACTGTATTTATGAATATATTGCAATATATGCATGGACTATCTGATCCATTCATATATTGGAATATATTAATAAATATAAGCACTACTTTTCTATATATGGAAATGTATTATTTAATATATTGCATTTTTACAATATATTGCCATATATTTATTTCCGTAAGGGGATGCTTTACTCCGTATGAAATGATGAGCCAATCAGCGCTCCTTCCTCAGCCAGTGATCCAGTGAATGAAAGTAAAGACAAGAAGGAGAGAGTTGGTCTCGCTAAGTTTACTGACGCAAAATTTCCTTCCTGGAAAACCCGTCACATGACCTACAGTAATGTTACCCCCAGGTGGGGTAAAGATGTGCAGAAAGAATGTATTTATTTCAACAAGAAAGATTAGATTAAATCAGATGTTACATGGCTAATCTTTACATATTAAACAGATTACACTCTCTCTGACATGAGACGTTTTTTTTTTTCCAGTTGGGCCATTATTCCCAGTGTTTGTGAGTCCACATAAACACATGTCGTATACACACAATACAATTCGAACAAGCTTGCACACAAATGTAGAATTTTCCCCTACATGCACATTCTTACCGTGATAGTAGTGTTGGCATCATGCTTGCTGAAGCGGAACAATATGACATGGGCACTGATGCCAACCACACAGAAGATGCGGCTTTGGGGACACCAGCTGACCATCTGCACCGCGTAGGGATCTTCCTCCACCAGCTCGGCACTGCGGCCCCCCTCGCCGCCCTTCACCTTCTCAAACACCTTAGACGTCTTCAGCTTGTAAAGCATCTGCAGCGTGACTGAAGCAGGGAGAAGCCCTTAATGCAGGTTCTTTAATTCTCTACTCTGACTGGCTGCTGATATAAATATTGTGATTTGAAGGTCACATATGAATTTATTCATTTATTTATTTATTTATTTATTTATTTATTTTAAGATTAAAATAATACTTTAATTATCTAATATTGACCAAGTAGGTTCTGGTTCTTACATAATGTTTTATATGAACACTCAGTACAATGATTTATAAAAGTTTTTGCTTTTGTCGATTTTGTAAAGAGAACTTTCTTAAAAGGTTTGACATGGACCTCAAAGAGTGAGAAACTGACTAACACAGACAGGTGGCAATGTGCGGTTAAAGGTTAAGGCACTTACTGGCTGTGGCGTCCCAAAACTTTATCGATCCGTCTGCATGTCTGCGCAAAGGCAATGAAGAGGTAGGACAAAAAGTAAGTGAACGAGCTGGAATGTGTCCTGATCGGTCTCGGGTCGCAAGGGGACAAAAAAAAAAAGAAAAAAAAAGAAGGGCAGAAAGAGAGAAAGAGGCCGCACAGCATGCATGGTCGATATCACAATTGAATTAAAGCTGCCAAATGTGATCCATTTACCAATGAAGCAAGCTAGAGGGGCGCTTTATTGACTTCATATGAAAAGAAACTAAATCCATAGATACTCAGAATCAGGCTATTTCTTACCACAGAGGGTTTATGTGTGTGGTGAATCAGAGTACAGTATACCTAAATGAACTCATGCTTCTCTTCATAGTTTTACAGTTAATAGTGGTATTTATGGGTATATATGGTGGTATACTGTACATATACTCTATATACACACAAACACAGACTTACCCTGTGATAATAATCTCGGGATATGTTTGAGAACCAAGTGTCCAAGTCCCACCACTCACTGGCCACTCCTGCCAAGCAAAACAAACCAGGTAAAAAGCAGTGCAATTATTATCATTATCCACATCCACCTCTAACCACCTCACCCCAGTGTGTGTGGAATAATAACAGCACAGTCATACGGCGCTGCGTAATTACAAACAAATTTCTAAACGCAGCTTGGTGTTTCAGCCTACAAGGCAGATAAAAATGACTGAGAATATAATTAGCAATTTACTGATGTTAACCCTTTCAGACTGATGATTGTAGGTTCTGTTCAGGTTCTTACACACATTTAAGGATGCGTTGTCTCTATACACACCGCTAGTTTCTCAAAACATTACACTGCCTTTTGCAAATCAATATCTCACTCTCACTCACTCACTCACTCACTCATCATCTATACCACTTAATCCTGTATTCAGGGTCACGGGGGGCCTGGAGCCTATCCCAGAAGACGAGGCGGGGTACACCCTGGAGAGGGTGCCAATCCAGCTCAGGGCACACACACACATACACACACACACACTCATTCACACACTATGGGCAATTTGGGAATGCCAATTAACCTAACCTACATGTCTGAAGAGACTGGAATTGAACCCGGCTGGGAATCGAACCCGGACCCCTGAGGTGCAAGGCGACAATATCTGTACATGATTAAATATCATAGCAAGAAAAAATTTTTTGGAAACATTGAATGGCTTAAAACTATGCAGAGAGCCTTGCATCTTCTGTTCTTTATCTTCCTTCTCTAGCTCCATCAGGCTTTATTGTCCCGTCTTCTTTTTCCTTTTTTTTCCGGCACAATTCTTCACTATACTATGTGTAGTCTTTACATTTACTGTTACTTTACATTTAATCTCGTTTCTGTCCATCACAATGACCCATTTAGTCGATGAATTTACCAAAAAGTCAAACAGTCTAACATGCCTTTAGCTTTACAGTATGTATTTAACATTGACTCTTTAATGTTTTCTCCATCATCAGAGAAGAAAAACACCATAGCTGTGACACCCTGGTCATTCAGTGCTTTCAGGTCGACTTCATTTTTTTGCCAAATAGCATTGCTGAGACTAGACCTGACCAACTGATGCAACCCCAGAGCATGACACTGCCTTCAGAGGCCTGTACAGTATGCACCATGCGCAAATCACTCTTGAATAGGGTGAATCAGGACTTATCAGCCCACATGACCTCTTTTTTAACTGCTCTAAAATACAACTTTTATGCTCCCTAACAAATTAAGACTTTCTCTAATTAGTCTCAATAATAAGTTTAAGGTTTTCTGATGGCCTCACTCAATCTTGGAAGTTCTCATCACATTGTGCATGGAATTGCTCTTACTTTCACTACTGTACTTAATGTAGCTGTGATTTCCACCGATTTTTTATGATGCAATTTCAATGATCCTTTTTAGTAATTTTTTTTTCCCCCAACCACATTTCTTTTGCATAACACATGGAACTATCTAATCTCCTTAGTTGCTCTCTTATCTTGATGTAGACCGCTATCTTTACCCTCCTGAAACACGTCTTTTTTATGACCACGAGATACCGTACATCTGCTGATGGAGTTTAAGAAGTGAGAAGCTACTCATTGCATTAGTTAGAGATAAAAGACGTTTTTCCCAGCTACTACAGTAAGCGCAGTAATTATCCAGTCAAAGGAAGCTAAGTACAATATGTGCTTGTTTACATTCAAACTGCAATTTATTGTATTGCTTTTGTCAGTATTACTCAACATGTAACACAATCCTCAATGTTTCCATCAATGTTCCTTTGGGTTAAGCTGTCCACAGATAATAAACAGCATGCTGCATTTTCAATGTTATCATTTGGTAGACAACAGTTATGAATTGAAAATATATATATCACCAGAACCTTTTTTTTTTCCCATCTCAGTGTTCCTGAAAAATTGCATAAGAGTTTACTCTTAAACGTTGGATATGTGTTTGTTTGAGGTGTTTGAGGTGTTTGGAAAAGCTTATGATGAGAAAAGTGTGCTGGTCAATTCTATTAATAACCAGCCCTCCAGCCAGCTCGATCTTGTCAAGCATATGGACTGTGAGTCAATGGGATGCAGATACTAATACCATGCCCACTATACTGGGTCATATTTCTAAGTACAAGACGTGATTGACCCACATGTTCAAATCATCACTTTGTATGTCACCAACAAGACTCAAGACATTGAGTGGTACAAAACAATCCCTTGATAGTGATTGAGTGATTGTCCAGTGCCTCCTCACACATGTCCCACACATTCATCTATACATGGCTGTGCAATGACGATCAATAAACCCATCCGACCTTGTCTGCCAAAGAAAGCTCAGGCATTATCTCTAGTATGATAGGAACCAGAACAATAGGAACATTTCAATTCGCCTACTTGCTATACAAATATTATATAGGGTTGGCTGCATTTAGACCTGGACTTTTTCGTCCCAGGTCCGAGATCCTGTGGAAACCTTAATGGTGCTAATTTCAGAAACATGGTGCACATGCAAAGGCAAAAGCAGCAGGATTGAGAGTTGAATCACACACACAATGTAAAGGGTTCAGGGATCGTAATTCTGTACATTTAGATACTGATGATCTACACTGTAAACCTGTGAAAATGCTCAAAGTAATTAAACATATTGAGTACTATTAAGTTAAATAATTACAATTAGTTCAAACTAATAGACCTTAATGAGTATTTAGAACTTTTTGGTATTTATGAGTTTGTAGAAATGACACTTTTCAAGTTAGCTGAACAAATTTGATATTTTAAGTAACTGTAAGTACTTAAGTAGCAGTTCCACCAACTTAAAATCTTTCAGATTAGTGATTTTGTGTCTGATGTCATCAGGGCAATAAGGCACTGGTGGCTCAGTGAGAGGTGTTTCGCCTGCCATGCGAAAGGCCCGGGTTCACTTCCCAACAACTGGATGGAAGTGTCTGTCCCAAGCCCAGATAAAATGGGAGGGTTGCGTCAGGAAGGGCGTCTGGTGTTAAACCTGTACCAAGCTTGTCTGCTGTGGCGACCCATTGCCGGGAACAGCCGAAAGACCAACAATAATTTAATTGATTTGCAACAACAACAACAAAAAAGATGATTGCTATTAAAAAGTATGAGTTAGGCTACTCATGCAAGTAAAGAACGATTGATAAGAATTAGTACAACAAACATCATTACTTAAACAATAAAAAATTATGCCAACTTACTTATATTTACAGTACATGAAAGAATAGGTAAAGCTAAGCTTGGTTACCTTGTGACTGTAGCCAGTCTTTTTGTGTTTCGCTCCTATGGAGTAGAGGACAGGGATGATGTCAGGGGGACAGTCGGCAAAATAAGCTGTGCATGTGACTGGAGACTCATGGACGTCCATGGGGTAAGGGTTCTCAAAAATAGGGAAACTGGTAAAAATACAAAAACAGGAAACAAGCTGTGGTTTTATAGGCAATAATCTTTAAAGAGTGGATCATATTAAAATCAAGCAAGATATACGCAAGAATTTTATCCTTTACAAAGAAATGAGAGAAATTCTAGGGAAGTTCGTGGACACAACAGAAAAACAAATGTCAATTATTCATACATTTCACTACACATTATGCCCACAATACCAACATTAACCCAATTAGAAAGGAGCCATGGATTTACCTTCCCTAGAGCTCGCTGAACAAATAGCGATGAGACTAAGCTAGCGTGGTGCTGGTTGTTGCACAACGTAATAATTTCTTAGCAGCAGTAGATAAAGAGAAAATCATAGTCTTCCTCAGAGACTCTCCATTTAAAAGAGTAGGAAACCAACTTTTCAAAGGGAGACGTTTGTGTATAACGAGTAGCTTTGCAGCAAAGTGAACAGCTGGCGTTTTGTCTCTCTAGAGTGCGACTTTAAAACAATGTGTACACTAGGTCGACCTTGTCTCCATCTCATGAAAACATCATGTTTAATTGACACCTGGGGCTGATGCTGAGTGACGGATCATTTGACGAATTGCCCCACACACGTACACACACACACACACACACACACACACACACACACACACACACACACACACACACACACACACACACACTCACACTCGCGATCATGCTTCGCTCGGTGGTTCTTTATGAACATGTCAGATGAATTTCACTTGGATGTTGAGAGATGTTACCGCAGGTCAGAGGTGTGTACGGCGCGTTGTGTGTGTACTTACTTGCTCTGTGTCAGATCGACCACGATGAAATCCTTTTCCAGTAACACAACCACTGCATATGGCTCCTGCACCTCTGTAAGAACAGACAAAAAATGATTCTGAGCATGTTCTTCGTATCCTTGATACATTTTAGGAAAAGAATCATGCTGCTCTACAGTACAGTACCACTTCGCTCCATCTCAGCTGAACAGAATGTGAAGACAAGGAGATCACTAATCCTATCAACCTTCCTCAAGCGTTATCAGCCCTAGGTTTTTAAAAAGTTACTATTTCTTATATTCTTTTTTTTTTTTTTTTTTTTTGTATGTCTCACATCATACTCATATCCTTCATAACTATGTCTTGCATGTTTTTTAATCCTAGGGGAAAGATTGCTAACAAGGAGAGCCATTGAAATCAACAGGGGGGAAAGGCTGGTTTGTTAAGTGCAACATGACTCAAGTAGCTAAAATGCCTGAAGTACTCAAAGCCCACTCAGCCACTTCAACCATAATTATGAATCACACTTCGTCTTCTTTGCAATTTTTACTCGCTTCTTACTTTTGGCTTGTACTCAATCAAAAGAATGTTTTAGCGAGTGAAGAATAAAAAAAGGAACAAAAACGGGGAGAGTGCAGCACTTCGGTAAAGTTCAACAGCCTGCGTGTTCCTGGCTGCATAGATGGATGTGATCCTCGTGACGGTGGAGATCATTTCAGGTCCTGCTGAGATTTCTATTACGACGGTGTCGGCCTGTTATCATCCTATTATTAAACACATGCAAAGACGTTTATTGCGCGTAGATGAGAACGACATCTTTCATTTCCTCAATGTAATTCATTATCAGCATTCATTTCCTCTCATAACCCCTAATGAATATTTAAGTGCAATTGCACTTTCGCGAAAGCTCCCAGATACTTCAGATTCGGCTCTGAAGGCTGCTTTCCATCTCCATCAATACATTAAAATCACTTACGCCTTCATTACAAATCCAGACACATTACCTAGCATCAATGACACTCTCCATTAGATACGAGGACCAGCTCACACGGTGGCGTCATTGAACACACTAGAAAATAGGTTTGGCTCTAATGAATTGGAAACATTTTTCTCTTCCAGGCACCACTGCTTCGGAACACAGTTTGTGGTTTCCTCAATATGTCCGAGTCGCGAACAGCATGTTTCGGGACTACCTGTGGTTCCCCAAAGTGACTCATCAGGACTACACAGCAACATCCAGTATTCAGAGACCAACTACCGTGCTTGTACAAGTCCAGCTGGCCACAAATAAACACTTTAAGAGTTTATTTAACACTGCAGGTGCTGAAGACAGACTGGGGATTTGGTGATGTATGTTGTTGTTACGTTACTCCTTTATAAGTTTGAGATCTTTTGGAGCAAGATTTCAGTTTTTTTTTTTTTTTTTTTTTTAGCAATCTCAGCAAACCTTATTAAATGATGCTATTATAAAAAAAATGAGGTAAGTAGAAAGCTGTTAATATATTTTTTTATGGAAAAGCTGTAAAAAAAAAAAAAAAGATTTCTATTGGTTCATCACATTACGGATAATTACTGTTCCGGCTGCTGTTTGTAGCACTGATTATTTCCATTTCTGTAATCCACTAACAAATGTCAGGCATTTTAAACAGGATGAAAAGAGTAAAAGCTTTGATGAAATCAATCCAGTTAAATTAGACAGTTCTATTCAAGGTGATATAACTAGTCCAAAGAGACGGAGAGTGGAGGCACTGAAAAAAAGTTTGTGTATGTGTGTGTGTGTGTCACACCATTGAGATAGGGTGTCTCGCAGAGCACGAGGAACTCCACTATAGGATGGTCCATTTCCAGCACTGTGATGGCTTTGCCGTGCATGATGGTTAGAGTGGGTCTTCTGCCGGCTTGATCATATGACAGACCTCCTGAGAAGATGACAAATGGCTCGCTGTTTGGAAACAGAAAAGAAAAAGAAAAAATTGAGAGTTGTTTGACTGCAGGATGGAGTTCACTTTTTTCCAAATAGGAATAGTCATACTGTATGTCTGCATACAACTATCCAATTATTTACATATATCATGCCTATCCAGATCAAGAGCTTTTAGCTTGTACCGAACAACAGAATGAGGAAAAGTGATGCGAGTGTACTTTAACCATGTCAGACAAGGGCTTTCAGGTCATTTAGATCCTACCGATCTCCTGGAATTTCCACGCACACACAGTAAACAACATCTCCTGGTCTTTTTCCAGTTTCCAGCTGTGTAGTTTGGTGAGACTATGCACATTGCAGACTTTTTCACGGCCTGATTTTCAAACCTGATGTTCTAGATGTTGTAGCTCATCTGTTTGCCTATTTGGGTCTCCCTGGCCTTATAACAAGCTCAAACCAGTCTGGCCGATTCTTCTCTGACCTTTCACATCAACAACCTGAAGAACTGCTGCTCACTGAATGGTTTTTTTTTTTTTTTTTTGCACTACTGAGCTGAAACGTGAGCGATTGTTCTGTATAAAAATCAAAAAATCCTAGGAATTGAGCAGTTTCTCAAATATTCAAACCAGCAACCGCACCATGTTAACTCATCGCTGAGATGATATTGTGGTGTTCGACTGAATCTTGTATCTACATACAGGCTGGCTATAACTTCCTTTGCCTTCGAGCATTCAGGTGTCCCTATTAAAACGGCCGATGAGTTTATATTCCCATATTGTAGTTGTGGCTTGTCATCATTTATTGCGCAAGAGAGAGACAGTATTCGGTGACGTCTGTCTCCCTGGCTCGGCTCTCAGTGCTGCAGAAACGCCTCCGCCTCATTAAATGTGACAGGGATTTAAGTGAGTAACTGATACCGTTAGCACAGTCGACTCACGCCGACATATGGCAGACTGTATTTGCTGGTTCAAACACACAAACAACAGTACATCTCCTCAACACGGGTAATGAAAGATCCGCGCTGTGACCTTCTATGACCCACACATGACCCTGAGCTGAAAATCTGTACGAAGAACCACAAACACATCACCAAATCACACATTCACGAGCGTATAACCTCATTAAAACACAATCACCAAACCTGTTCTATCTTTAACGGGCTTTTCTCAATTTAATACAACTATGGGCTGAACTTATAAAGCTACCAAGCTTGACATTTCCCACAGCACAGAAACACACACGTACAGTACAATGTAGGCAAAAACCAAATCCCAAAGCTTGTTTTTTTTCCCTTACAACTCAGACATTCGAGCTTTTTAAAAGGAAAACCACACCTTTTTACATAGACAGTAAAATCAAAAGCTGCATAACACACTCAGATAAGCTATTAAAGCAGAGGAAGAGTTCAATGTTTAATAGCTTGCATTAGAATAAGCCAGGGATAAAAGAAAAAGCTGCTTATACGTCTCCCGAGAAGGGAAAACATGCATTTCAAGCCAGAACAGGGAGTTTCAATTCCCTGTCTCGTGACAAAATAAAACAGCAGGAAGAATTTTGAGTAGGAGGCGGATACATCTGCCTCTCACTATGTGCAGGCATAAATCCTCTCAATGACACACATAAACAATATATCCCATGATTCACTGGCTGCTAAAGCATGGCCTCCCAGGAGTGCGGTGTATAATGAGTGAACTTGTGATTTTTCTCAGTATACTCTTCAACAAACTTCTAGCTATGTCACTATAGCGTTAAATTTACTATAATGTTCAGTTACATCTATTTATTCTACTGTATATGTATCCATAAAAATGTTAACTTCATCTGTAATTGCACAGCCTTTTCACCATCTCAGAAGCGTGAAGTTATTGGGCATGCATCAAACAAAAACGTCAATAAAATGAATGGAATTTGGTTGAGAATTGTTCAACCTCATTACCATTTACATCATGTATCAAACTCGCAGAAAAGAAATGTTTTTGGAAAAAGGATCTTGAATGACTGTGATCGGAGATCCCTTAAATGTTTGGTGAAGTCGCGTGATAGAAATCTCCAGTGGAAATCACAACCATGTTGAATAGCGAAACTACGAGCATTGTCTCAGAGGTTTGGGACTAAACAGCCATGTGGCCATGAGACAACCTCTCATCAGTGAGGCTATTCAGAAAGAATGCCTCAGTTTGCTACGCAGCATTAAAATTAGACTTTGGAGCAATAGAAAAAGGTCATGTGGTGTGACGAGTCCAAATCGGCCCTATTCCAGAGCGATGGGCGTGTCAGGGTAAGGAGGGAAGCGCATGAACCGATGCACCCATCATGCATAGTGGCCATTGTGCAAGAAAGGGTTATGATCTGGAGTTGCTTCAATTGGTCCGGTTTAGACTCAGCAACGTTATGTTGCAGTAAAATTAAATACGCTGATGACCTGAATGTACTGAATGACCAAGTTATCACACCTATAGAGATGTTTTTTCCATGATGGCAGAGGCATATTCCAGGACTCAAATTGTAAAAGAGTGTTTCTGAGAGCATGAGGAATCATTTTCACACACCACCATATCGCACGATGTAGTCAAAGCTAAGGGTGGTCAAACAGAATATTAGAGTGAGGTCCTTTGTTTTTTGGCCAGATACTGCATATTTGATTAAACTGAATAATAAAAAGAAAAATAGTCTAGACAGGATCAGCTCAAACATAGTAGCACATTGAAAATCCCTAGGGCTTGTTTTTAGAATTTGGAATAAGGTATTTTTTATTTACATTTTTTTTTTTTAAATCACAATTCTCAGAATATAAATGTCAATGTAAACTCCTGAACTTTTCAGAACTCAGCTACTTCATTTGAGTTTCAGAAACTTTCTAAAAACTTCAACCATCTTGCAAAACAACAGCATCTTTCCAACCATGTTTACAGTCAGCACTGTAATAATAATATTTTATCAGAATAAACTTTGGTTTTGGGAAAGAAAAAGCAGAAAAGTTTACTGGACACATACTGTACGCGATAAGAATCTACAGTAGTACAAGGATGGGAGGCTCTTAATGTACTGCGGTTAGTCAAAATACTATCCTTGAGGCAAGACTCCATTATAATGAAATGTGTGATTTTCCAGGGAAACAGGGAGAACATTCATTTATAAGCAACATAACAATTCTAGTTTAGATTTAAAAAATGAATAAAAGGAATATTCTTTGTAACCCCAGGAGAAATACTGTATGTATGTTTTGCCCTGACTCTATAAATAAAAGCATACATCTTTTCTGGATTTTTTTTTTTTTTGGATTCAGCTCGTTCGGTTTATTTTGGAGCTCAATAAGTTTTTAGTTTGGACTTACATACTGTATAGAGTAAATCACTGATATACTGTACTGTATACCGTAGTAGTAGTAGTAGTAGTAGTAGTAGTAGTGCGTGGGTCTGTGTGTGCCTTGTGCTTTACCTGTTCCTGCAGGTCTTGTACTCCACCTTGAGTATTGGCTTGCATGATTCTTTTCTGCCGTCTCTCTGAGATTTACCTAAAACACCACGTGGGCCAGAAAGAAGAGAAAGACAGTGTCAAGGAATATGAATAATGTCTGCTCATTCCTGTCTCAGACACAGTCAAACTCCAAACACACGCTGACTTTCTGTCCCCCAGCACAGGTTCTTGGTGAGGGGGCAGTCATGCACTCGCTCCAGATTTTTATACTGCTGGGAAAGTCGGATTTATCTCAAATGAGAGCGTGTACGTGTGTATGTGTGTGTGTGTGTGTATGTGTGTGTGTGTGTGTGTGTGTGTGTGTGTGTGTGTGTGTGTGTGTGTGTGTGTGTGTGTGTGTGTGTGTGGTCCTACTGTGGCTCTGCTCTGAATAAATGAGACATCAGAGAAGAAAACCTAATAGCCTACTGACTAATTGAGGCATCCAGCCAATGACAGATTATATTACATTACTGTATAGCATAAAATAAAACAGAAAAGAGGATTTTAAAAAATTCTGCCTATTATAACCAAAAAAAAAAAAAAAAAGCACTAAGAATATTTACAGTCTGTCATTTAAACCTCATTCATTCACAAATATATCCTTATAAAAGGCTGGCTAATGTTGTTGTCTACTTGTATTTATTTTTTTATATAAATGCACTAAAAGTGAAGTACATTATTGAAAGAATACATTTCAGGGAGCTCATTGTTCTACAGTAGGTGATGTGTGTTTAATGTGACGACTGTGTCCGCAATGTAGGTAATATGTTAACACGTGGGGGTTTAAGTCAAACCAAGACTTTTAATTGTGTAAAATAACAAAAGTAAATCTACCTTTATTCCCTCTATATGATCCCCTGCTACACTTTCGCACTCATCCCAGTGTTTCACTAGTGCTTGGATACCATCAAGGTAGAACGTGTTCACGGTATGATCTGTGTCCTTGCGCCTCGTCTAAAACCCTGGCCTCTCAGGAACTCCATTAATGGTCCAAACATGCGGAAATGGATTGACATGGTCAGGCCTGTATGGGGAGTGTGGGAATAACTCCCAGCGACTTCCCGTGCAAGGAACAAGTGGTGCAAGTGGTGTTGGCGAATGATTGTGTGTATATTTATCCATCTATTTTCAAGGATCAGGAATTCCACTTGTTAAAATGTACACAGGAACAACGGCCCTGGACTACAGGCCACCTCAGTTGGGACTTTCGTTCACGGACATGCAGCCTTCTTTAAAACGTGTGCACCGTTTGAATGTTTTGCTGTAAGTCAGTTTTACTCCATGAGAAATTTTTTCTCACATGACCCGGTTTGACTTGACCACTCTTCAAGTGTATTTAAAGCAGTTACTGTATGTTGTTCTATAGTGTAAAACATTGTGTATTAAAGCATCGTTTGTGGTAGAATTCATGAGATCAGAATATATCGGACTTTGGTTCAATAAATACTAAGAATTTGAGAGGAATGAGGATTTATAAACTGTGTATGTAATTTTGAAATGTGTGAGACATGCAGACTTTATTTCCAGAAAAGCTGTGATTAAAGGATCAGAAGGTAATGTTTTAGTTTACCATGAGGAAAGGTGACTTGGAAGGGTTTGGCTGTGTTTCTCAGGTTCCACATGGAGAGACTTCCGTCGGAGTGACTGCACATGAACTGCCGTCCTTCGTGATGCCAGCTAACGGAGTGAATTGCCTAGCGAAAGAGTGGAGGAAGGGACATGCAATATACAATATATTATAATTTACACTCTATATAGATATGTATACAAAAGCAGAATAATATCATTCACAGACTAAAATAAGTCTTTGGATCTTATAGGCTTCTTCATACACACAAAGAGAAAATAATTGCACTAACAACCACACACACACACACACACACACACACACACACACACACACACACACACACACACACACACACACACACACACACACACACACACACACACAGGACAGGAAGAAGAATAGGCAGAGATAGTGGATTCACATCATGAGCACGTGAAGGTACTAAAAGCCTGAAAATGACAAGAGAGCGGCCAGACAAGGCAATCGAACAAAAAAGATCCAAAAAAATAAAAAATAAAAAAATCATACTGCAAGTAGAATGTCTCTGTCCAGCTCCTGAAGCGCTGAAAACACTCCACCTCTAATTACAGAGCCATCATCTACAGAGTCGTACATCTCTCAGATTTACCCTTTCTATCCACCCCTTTAATGGGGTACACAAACCAAGATCCAGCAAATTACAAAAAAAATTTTTTTAAATCAGAGCAAAATGGCCTGAGTAGCCTATCAATATGATGCTACTCATTTATGATCTGACTGAAGAATTGATCATAAATTTTATTTAGGAATTGGATTGGCATTAGCTAAAATGTTATCCGCTTATTGTGATTGATTACCGTAGCAACTCAGAGAGTGCTCTAGGGTGAAAATCTAGAAGATACTTTTCTAATTGTAATAAATATGATGTATTTATATGCTGGAGGATGTTAGCTATCTAACAATAGGGAAGTGCTTAGTAACTGCAACACCTAGCTATCTATCTACTCTAGCATGCTGATGGATTTGAAGGTTTGTTAAAGCAATATACGTAGATTAGGCATTCAAGCCAACTAGCCAGCTTAGCCTGGTAAATTATTAGTCACTGTAGCAAGCTAATTTCAGTTATGACTCTGAATATGAAGCAATAACAAACGTCTTTATTAACACTTTTCTGATTCTGAGACCTAACACCATACTGTAACATTTAAAAAATAATACTGTTCCTACTCCTAGGAATCCTTAAATGCAAGAGTCAGATGTGTTGTGTTGATTTTTACATTCATTCACTCATTGTCTATATCGCTTAATACTGTATACAGGGTAGTGGGGGGTCAGGGTGGAGCCGGGGTACAACCTGCCAATCCATCGCAGGGCACACACACACACCTACTCACACTGACACATTCATTCATACACTATAGGCAATTTTATGGATTGTGGGAGGACACCGGAATACCCGGAAGAAACCCACCAAGCCCAGGGAGAACATGCAAACCCCATGCACGCAGAGGCGAGAATCAAACCATCGTGACGTCTACTTGTTTTTACATTTTTTTAAAAACAAATTTTGTAAAATGAATTCCATACCAAACTATGAATATAAATACTTGAATAGGACGAAGGCCTCAGGTGTGAGGAAATGAGTGGAGCAAGCCTGTTGTGCTACTGAGAGACACACGACAGAAGCAGTGCAAATTAAAATCGAGTGATGAAACAACTGAAAAACATCTGTGTGTGAGATTCACACTATTTCGCATCAGGGAGGCATTTGGTTTCCAGCCCGCTTTGAAATCACATAATGCTTACATTTGATCAATAGACCCAACCAAAGATAATTTTTTCTTGCGTTACAAATTTTACATCCCGTTTAAACACTGAGGTAAGAAATCTTCTATAATCTCATTGTACCAATACGAACACAAGAAACTGTTTACCAGCACAAAAGCAAATCTTTTTATTTCCCCTCTTTGGCAAATAGTTCTGCATGTCCTTCCCAGTGCCGAGTTTAGCTGTGGATTTGACTAGTGGAGAATCCATGAACAGCTTCCTACTTTGTATGTAAAGTTTATTTAGAGATTTCGTGTTCAAGTTAGTTAATTGAGGTTCAATGCTCCCCAAGGAAAAATTTGGAGAAAGAGCTGTGACATTTGTTAGTCGATGCATAAAACACAAAAGCAGTTCCCAGATCACAAAAGACCCTCTGTAACATCTCTCGTCTGGTATTATTAACAAGACAGAGCTCTTCTATAGCTGTTAGTCCCAGGAATCAAGGTAAAATATTTAAAAACATATGATAGTTAGGTTATCTTCTGGTAAAGCTTTAATGAAGAAAGAGACATGTAATTACAGGGCTTAAATACCAAACTGAGAAGTGAGTAGGTGTGACATTTCTAATATTCTCTTTCTAACGAGCATGCTTGATTGACAATTCTCAGTCTGATACATCACTTAAGCACAACTAAAAACAACAGCATAAACAGACGGTTGCATAATTATCACATTAGGTTCTGCCTGCTAAGGTATCCTTCATATGCTTAGTTCCTCAGGCTCAAAAATAGCATTCAAGCAGTAATACACAGTTCTTTCCAGTGAGGAGTGTTTAATCTGCCAGAAATATAATACTCTCACTCAATGTCTGTATACAGGGACCCTGTATACAAACAATACAGACCCTGTATATAGGGTCGCAAGGGACTCCTGGAGCCTAGCCCAGGAGACTTGGGGCATGAGGCAGGATATACCCTGGATGGGGTGCCAATCCATCGCAGGGCACACATACATGCTCATTCACAAAATATGAGGCAATTTGGAAATGCCAATTAGCCCATAATCTGTATGTCTTTGGACTGTAGGTGGAAAACGGGTGAGAAAACCCACCATGCAAAGGGAGAACATGCAAACTCAGATTCACACTCAGACACAAGGCGGGAATCAAACCTGCACCCTGACGGTGCAACGCGACAAAAGTAAAGACTGGTGGGAAAGAGTTGTTCTCATGCAGTTTACTAATCAGTAATGAAACTCATGATGTCATGTACTGTAATGTCATCCTTGTGTGGCGCGAAACATGTGTAAGTGTTTACATGGCTACTATTTACTGTACCCACTAAAGAGATTATTAAAGATTTACAAATGCAGATTTGGCTAGATTAAGTCAGACTATTCTGATAGGGATAACAAAAGGATGCATTTTTATTCTGATTTGGACTATTATTCAGATTATTAGTAGAATATTAGTTAATGTCCTTCCCAGGCCCAGGGGGCACATACAGTAGGGCTTTGTTGATCTCTGTTACCATAGCCCTCAGCCAGACACTGGCTTATGCCACAAGGCCAGTGTATCATGCAACATGCTTGTTTACCTCCCACACCTGCAGCTGGTACCAAATTGTACTGCTTAGTGACAGAGATAACTGTGTACAGTATAAACGACTCACTCAAGGTTGTTATGCAGACTCTGGTCTGAGGCTCAAACTCAGAACCATACGATCACAAGCTGAGCACTCTAACCACGAGGCCACCAGTGGTACAATACAGTAGTACATTTTAAGGTAAATACACATGCTGTGAATGGTGAGGAAGTATGCTTAATCAAGGTTGACCTATATACAAAGGACAAAATGTCAGATGAGGAACGTGTATCTATTAGTCATATACATTACATAAAATTTTATTCTTTTTTACATATGCCAACTTGTTGGGATAATATATACTGACTTGAAGAGGTGTTCAAGTCAAATAGGGACTTGTGATAAAATTTCTCGTGAACAAAAGCGACATTTTTTGAAACCTTTAAGCACAGTACAGTGATGAGGATCTAAGAAGGTTGTACATCTGTGAATGTAGATCTCGGCAGAGGTGGCTCGGATATACCTGACCCATAAAAACTGATGGATATCTTGTCACCAACTTACAGAAGAAATGTATCTGTTTGTGGGAACTGTACACACAATCATTCACGAACACCACTTGCACATTACAAGAGCTCGGTTGGTAGTTATTGTCACACCCCTCATATACTGTACTGTAAATAGTCCTGACCTCTCTCCAAGTCATTCTCACATTTGTGGGCCATTTAAGGAATTCCTGGGAGGCCATGAAAGAGACATGAAAGAGGCAGTCCGGTCATGTTTTCCATGTACTGAGAAAACTTTCTATCTCAATGGTACCCAACCACTAGTGAAATGCTGGGCTAAGTTTTTTTTACTGCTCTAACTGTGTTCTTTTTCTGTACAATCAAAAGTCCCAGTTTGACTTGAATGCCCCTTGTATATCACACACTACTTACAAGACCAGTGTTAATCTTATACAGGGACTTATAAGGGATTGATATATTTTTTAAAAAGCTCATAATCTCCTCATGAATATTTTATTTATTTTATAAACTATTAGCGTCACCATCCACATAAATAGGAGCACCTGTGCATCTGCTCATTCACGCAATTATCCAAACCATTCAGTGTAAATGCTAGATCCCGTTGTGAGTGAAAATCCCACTAGATCAGCAATTTCGGAAATAGTCAAACCAGCCCATCTGGCACCAACACCCATGCCACAGTTAACGTCACCGAAATCACACCTTTTCTTCATCCAGTTCTTCATATGTTTAATGTGAAAATTAACTGAAACTCTAGCCCTGTATCTGCATAATTTGATGTATTGCACTGCTGCTACTTGATTGGCTAATTGGACAGCTGCATTAATGAGCAGGTGTGCAATTGTTCCTACAGAAGTGGACTATGAATGTATTTGTAAATGATTATACATGTCTAAATGTATATTACTGCAATTATGAACATTACTGGGAGTCACATTTAGTTCACTTAAGCCACATTTAAATGAAGAGCATAAGTGCTACTTTACTCTTTTTCACTTTCCCGAGACTCTGCATTAGCGTAAAAAAAAAATCACAAATCACAAATTTCTCTGGTTATCTACCTCAAACGTTGAGTGAGTCTGGAAACAAGAAAGGAAATGGAACAAGAGCGGTCTCCAAAACAGAAAGAAAAATATCTCTTATAATATCTCTTATCTCGAGAATATCTAACATTTCTTCAAAATGGATTTACAAGCATCAAATCTATACATTTCAGACTATAGACGTCTCCCAAGTGGTTCAGATGTTATTACATGGTAATAGTATCCATATACAGTATACTTCCCGTGGCAGTAGCATCATTTCGACAAGTTTATGCAATGTCATTTATTTAACATTTATTTCTTTCCAGAGTCACATTAATATCTCTTCAAGAGCTTGTATTGATGACAGGAGAGTCGGACCCCTGCGTAAGGTCTTCTCTAGCACATCCCAAAGAATTTGAATGGGGTTTATAGTCTGAACTCTGTGCTGGCCAATCCATGTGTGAAAATGATGTCTTATGCTCCATGAACCACTCTTTCACAAGTTGAATCCAATGGCTCTTGGCATTGTCATCTTGAAATATGACCGTGTCCATTGATGGAAAAACCTGGTCATTTAGGTGGTAGGTTGACCTTATATTTGGGGCACATAAATTTGCAGTGTATAGACCTGACCAACAGGAGCAACCTCAGATCATAACACTGCTCCACAGGCTTGTATTGTAGGCACTAGACATAATTGGTGCATCACATCATCTACCGCTCTTCTTTTCCTGATGCACCCATAACTCTGGAATATGGTAAATTAACTCATCATATCACATGATGGTTTTCCATCGCTCCACAGAACGTTCTTTATGCTCCCTAGAAAACTAAATCCTTTTTCCGATTAGTCTCACTGATACATGGTTTGTCTTTATTTAATTCTCTTCACATTCTGTGTGTGGAAATGCTGATTTTTTTACGATTTGATTTCACTAAGTGATCTCCCATCACGTGCATTCGGACCACATTTCTACCTCGAAGATGATGGTCCACCACTATCCTTGCAGGTTTTAATAAGGTGTTTTACAGTTCTTGGTAGTTTTAGTAATCTCTTTAGTTATTTTCCTTTCTGGATGCAGAACAATAATTGGACCCTTTTTGAAACAGAGTAACACAGGATATGTTCTCTGGCATGGTTGTTTAAGCTACTCGCTGCATCAGTTGGAGTTAAATAACTTGTTGGCAGCTGTACCATATTAATCACTGCGGTAATTATCCAAAGGAAGGCTCTTAGCGATTTGCATAGTTAAATCCAGGTGGTGGTTTTATTTTTTCTTTAGTTTTTTTGGCTGAGCAGTGTAAAAATAATAATAATGAAATAAAATAACATAAAATCCATTTTTTTGTTGTTGTTGTTGTTGTTGTTGTTATGGTGTGCAACAGTAAAAAAGGTTTTTGAACATTAGATCCATTTAATTTCTCATGAAGTGCTATGAAGCAATTAAAAGCCACAATATCTAATTTATGCTTTTTTTTTTTTTTAGCATAGCATACCTCAACTAAGTGGTAGAGCTGTCTGAGGCAGGTTAAGTTAAACAGATTTTTCAATATGATAGTGATTTAAAATGTGCTATACCAAAAAGTGGAACAGAAAGGGATGTGAAAGGGATGCGGGTCATTTGTTTTAAAAGTTTGAAATTACTAAAATAATTAGAAAGCAGTAATGGGTTGAGCCTTTAAATGATCACCAATCAGCCTTAATATTAAAATGCAAAACATTGAGGCCAACATTGTGTTGGATCCCCCTTGTGCCACCAGGGCAGCTCTGTCCCCTCAGCGCATGTCTCCACAAGACCTCTGGGGGCACCGCGATGTTAGTGGCAGATCCTCTGAGTGCTGTGGGCTGCCTGGTGGTGCCTCGATGAACATGACGGATTGATCGGATTGACCAGATCTACAATCTTGAACTCTTTGCCCGCTAAGCCCCATGAACAGCAGGCTGCGGTTCACTGAGTGTTCTGATACCTTTCTATTGTAGCCAGGATTGACTTTTTCAGTCATTTGTGTTACATTGGCTATTCTGTGGGAAACGGAAAGATGGGCTAAACTTTTTATGATCCTTGAGTGTCTATGATCCAGTCACCTGCTTACTGTCAATCAATGTTATTCAATTCACCTGGCTGTGGTTCACCTGTGTTGTGGCTGATCAGTATATATTTACAAGTGTAAGTTTTTTAAAAGTCATGAGTATTCTCATAAATTCTGGGTCAACAGTAAAAAGAATTAAACGATTTAACCATGAATTGATAAATAACCAGTTTAAGCTGGACAAGTAAGCATAATCTTTGTCTGGCATGTTCTTACACTACCTACCTTTATTTCAATTTTTTTTTAAACCCTCTGGAAAGTTTGTTCTACTAACCAGAACGCTTATTTGCTTCATTCATATTTGCTGTTTGTGGTGGAGACAGGCAGATCACATAAACACCTCTCCTGCTGAGTGAGCTATCAACCTCCTGAACTGTCACCCAAACTGTGATGTGCATATGCATAAAGTAAAGAGCCATGCCATGGAAATGTCTCCTCAGTCTCTTTTTAACCTATACACATCACAGCACTTTCTGTACTGTTGCAAATTTCTGTTTCATATATTTTTTCAATAATGTAATATTTCTCCAATCACAATACATTCATGAACTTCTCCCTCATCCAAGCACTGTACTGTACATATTTTCTTAAATACAATAATTTCTACTGCTTTATAATTGTAGTCATGTTTACTGTAGTGTACCATGGTTCCTGGAAACGATACTGTGCACATTTATATAAACCTTGCACACAAAACTACTGTCAGAAATGCTGACCAATCAGATTCAAGCGTTTAACAGCACTGTGGTAAAAATAACCTTCAATCTGCCGTCCTCCTACCAGCAGTGAAATAGAATGCACCTCTCAACTGTAAACCACCAATAACTCTTCAATGGTCTGAAAATCCAACCTGGTAAATTAAACACATTGATCAACCTGTACATTATTCCCAAAGAAAGACGCTGAGATGAATTAGAAGCCATTAACAGGCACAATTCAGTGAGCTTTATAAAACATAATGCATTATGGAACAAGATTTTTAATAAAATATTCTATGAGCTATAAGTGTCAGAAGAAGTGCTATTTCGTATTCTGACTGGTTGTCCTTTATGTGATAGATGGAGACTATAAGGCATTGGGACATTTTCTAAAATTTACAACGTACTGCCAATTTTTAATCGAATATATTTCTAGTTATACTTGGTCTGGACACCTCGCACCGTCACTATGAGACAAAGGGTACAGCAAGAGGATGGACTATCCATTCTGTTTAGCCTTCTCAGCCATTTAAAATAAATGTACTGTATCTAAATAGTTTTTAACTCTTTGTCTTCACAATGTTTTTTGGCTTCCACAGGTTGCCAATCCACTATAGGAAGTGTACTCGTATTCTAATCTGGTAAGCATTTTATGTTACGTTAGTTATGTCCATGTGCCATCCATCGTTTCTGTGACAGTCACTTAAGGGGTCGGGTTGCCAGTTTGAGACCCAATTGTCATTCACGCACTGTAGGCAGTTTGAGAAAGTTTTTTTTGTTTTGCAGTATATTATAATGAACCCTGAACTTTGACCACTCTGAGTCTCAGGATATATTTGTTTACAGGACTTTCTAGTTTTATTTGCTGTTGTTAGTGCTCTATAACTGAAATAATGATGGTCACTCATGTTTTAGCTCAGCTGCAATTGAGGATATGTTTGTATTATTTTTTGAACACTGATAATGAGACACGGTTGCTTGGTTCAACCCTGCATGCATTATTCAGTGTTTTGCTCTGCAGCCTGAGGATACTGCGTTTGCTCTAACAAGTCTTGGTATTGTGTTGGGTCAGAGCGTCACATGTCACGTGACCAATAAATGCTCAATAACTCAATAACAGTTCAAAATAAACCTCAATATAAATTGGTTTTTTTTTTTTTTTTTTTAACATAGTGAAAAAAACAATGATGCTTTAACCTTTGGATCCTGAATGACGTTTTCCCTGAGACTCTTAATTAATTTAATGTTCACTCGGATCTCTCGCCAACTGTGAGGTTTTGGGCGTTTCCATGGGAATGAGATCTTTATTGCACGATTAATATTTTGGCTGTGCTCTGTGTATGTCCTTCTCCCTCAAGTCCTCTCCTTCATTATAAAAACACTTTCACACACGCTGCTATGCCAGGCGCACATCAAAACTAGCAATTACCAGACCCCTAGATGCTCCCACTTAGAGACATCACCAATCGCTCATGAAACTTTGCAACAGCATAAAAATAAAAAAAAAACTCTTTTCTTTGCAAGGACTGAGAGACGACCACAAGGTGCTGTCACCACATGGAGCTTTCTGAAACACGCATTAAAAGGTCGGAGAGAGACAGCGAGTTTGGAAACCTCATTGTGGATGTTAATATGTGACTTGTGGTACAGAGCATCGATGATTCAATTGGTACTGGATGGTGGCAGCTTGTTCTATCATAGAGTCGTCTCTCAAAAATGAAAATCTGCACATATGTGTCGGGCTACAGTTATGCATAGAAACACACACACACACACACACACACACACACACACACACACACACATACACACAAACACATGCACTATACAATCAGGAGAATCAGATTCAAAAATGTGACTTCCATTCAGCAATGATTTTGAATCCAGACCAGTAGTTGCTGCCAAATCTGCATAGCTGAGCGCAGGGGATTAGAAAGCAGGAATAGAACTGGTAGTAATGGCTTCATTTTCTCTATGAGTATGAGTATGATGTTGATTTATTTATTTATTTATTTATTTATTTGTCCCCCGCTGCAGAGCTGAATCAAATGTGTCAACTTCTCATGCAGGTTTTAAGACAGCATCCTGGCACAGACACTCTCACCTCATCATAGTAAATTCTGAAGTCAGCTCTTTTTGATCGCAAGTCCCACATCACTATAGTGCCACTCTCGAAGCCAATCAGCAGCTGAGAATAAAAAGAGTACACAGGAATGAAAAAAATAAAAAATTGAACAGCTCTAGTGAAGCAAACTGAAACAAAGTGTTCTCAGTAAAAAGCCTTTGATCACATTACAGTACAATCCACACTGTTCAGTTCTGACGGTTTGGTCAGATCGGATTTACATGTTATGATGGTTTACATTCATGATTGCACGTGACTTTTATCTGACTCTACTGTGGATGTGCCTGTCCTCTGAAACAGCATGTGTGCACATACTGCAGATAGGCCGGCTGGATTAAAACACAGCATATAGTGTCTATTAATACTCCTTGAACTCTTTCACATTTTGTCACATTACAACCACAAATGTAAAAATATTTTTTGGGGGATTTTATGTAATAGACCAACAGAAAGTGGCGCATGATTGTGAAGTTGAAGGAAAATGATAAATGGCTTTCAAAATTCTTTACAAATAAAAATCTGAAAAGTGTAACATGCATTTGTATTCAGCCCCCTTTACACTGATTCCCCCAACAAAAATCTATTGCAACCAATTGCCTTCAGAAGTCACCCAATTAGTAAATAGAGTCCACCAGTGTGTAATTTAATAATCTTTAAGCATACTGTAAATACAGATGATATGTGAAGCCTAAATGCTAAATGTGTGGCTGAAAACAAACACTGTGCATGGTGGCGGCAGCATCATGTTGTGGGGATGACAGGGACGCTGGTCAGATCTGATGGGAAGATACAGTAGATGGAGCTGAATACAGGGCAACAGTAGGAGAAAACCTGTTAGAGTCTAAACATGAGAATGAAAGGTGGTTCTACAAAGTATTAAAACTCTTTATCATTTTCCATCCACTACACAATTGTCACTTTGTCTTTGTCTATCACATAAAATCCCAATAAAATACATTTACGTTTGTAGTTGTAACATGGCAAAATGTGGAAAAGTTCAAGGGTTATGAATATTTCTGTAAGGCACTGTATTTGGCAGACACCCCTATCCAGAGTGACTTACATTCTCATCTCATACATCTGAGCAGTTGAGGGTTAAGGCCTTGCTCAAGGCCCCAACAGGGACAACTTGGAGGTTGTGGGATTTGAACTTGGGACTTTCCAAACCTTAGTCTAATGCCTTGACCACGAAGTTATCCATGCCCCATTTCAAACAATAGATGCAACTTTAGCATAAAAAAAAACTTGGAATTTTGCTCTGGAGGACGGAAAGCGGTCAGTCAGCCAGCTTTGTTGAGGTCCAGATGAAGGAAGAAAGACAGACGCCTGCTTAAGCTGGTTCAGAATGGTTCAAACTGCTAGCATTGCTATGAAATCCTGCATCACAATCGGGTAAAAAATCGGATTTGAGTCACTTCCGGGTGGTAATGTGAACGTAGCCAAAAGTTTCGAAATCAGCAAGGGTTATCGGATAACTGCATGGTTAAACTGAATTGCTCAATCCGATTGCCATCTCCGATTCTGATAATAATAACAACAATAAGCAGTTATCAGTACTTTGTTGTAGGATGTACTCTAAATGTCCGCATAGATTACAACAAGTTAAACGTTTAAAGGGTGATCATATCTCCTGTACCTTCCCTTCGTCTTTTGGGCTGTCACTCAGGTGGACAACAGGCCCTGGGTGTGTCTTTGTTGATCTGTGAAAGGGAACACAAATAAACATAATTTATAATAATATACTGTATTTCAGACATCATAAAGTATGTGATGCAATGCCACTTTTATTTGCCTTCTGTAGAGTTAGGGAAAAATACATATACACACACACACACACACACACACACACACACACACACACACACACACACACACACACACACACAAACACACACATATCATACTGTATATTTTTAAAAGATAACACTGTTGCCATTGCTCAGCTTTTTAGTTTGACCAGGTCAACCCATGTTGTGGAGATGTGAGTTAGAGAAAAAACTTTATGAGCATATTGTGCATATTGTGAGAGAGAAAAGGGACATTTTTTTTAACCTCTCTCCCACACTTCTACACATTTCGACAATAAATATTTGGCAAGCATTGAAAACAGATAGCTCTGGGCTGTAGGAAAAAGAAATAAATAAGAAATAAAAAAATATCTGAATTAGAAATATTTTATAACCTGAACACATTCATGAAATATTAAACTGCCAGGTTGTGCTGAAATGCAATTTATATGCTGAAAAGCAAAGCATCCTCATGTCAGTAAATTACCAGACCCCTACAGGTTTTTTTAATATTTTTTTATATGTATGATTAAAAAAAAAAAAATCTTGCAATTACATTGTAGAGCAGTCTTGCCTAGTCTCTGAAACATCCTTTTCAGCAATATGACAAGCGCCGCAACAGCTGAGACATGTAGGTACAGAATAAAATTGGAAATATTTTTACAGCCTACCAATATGTAACGATGTTTAACATGAGTGAGGCGGCGGATTGTCTGATGACCAGCTGTACACTTTGTTTTAGGGTCCAACATGTGTCACTCTGTCTAGACTCCTGCTGTTATGTCAAAGAAAAGGCCATCATCAAGACTAGCTGAGATCAAGTCAAGGTTGAGTGCATTTTTTACATTAGGTATGATTACTTCGCACAGTGCCTGAATAGAACTTCTCACAGTTCCTCTTTCCACACCAGGCAGCTTTAACATTAGTAATATACTGTAGTTCTGTACTCGAGTACATCTGCATAATTAAACACTATTACAGTAGGTGGCAGCTAAAAATAAGTCATTTCCTTGTCCACCAATAAACACGAAGAAAAGTACAATGAAGTCAGCATTCTCACTATACCTACTAGGGGTCAAACCAGGACTTTTGTTTGTACAGAATAACAGAACACATTTATTTTTCTGAATAATCTCCTGCTACACTAATGCAGTAA
The DNA here is from genome assembly GCA_030347435.1 of Clarias fuscus. Classification (NCBI taxonomy): domain Eukaryota; kingdom Metazoa; phylum Chordata; class Actinopteri; order Siluriformes; family Clariidae; genus Clarias; species Clarias fuscus. Next base: position 10,996,929 of record CM059209.1, on the reverse strand, counting down.
TCCCAATGTTTCGCTAGTGCTTCGACACCATCAAGGTAGAAAGTTTTCTCAGTACGCCCAAGACATGATTGGATTTCCTGCTTTGCATCTGAAACACTGGCCTCCCAGGAACACCTGTAATGGCCCAAACATGTGGTAATGACTTGAACCAAAGTCAGGACTACTGTATATGGTGTGATGTGGCAAAAACTCCCAGCTGAGTTCCTGGAATGTGCAAGTGGTGTTCGCAAATGATTGTGTGTACAAGTTGGCAACAAGTTCACTCATTGCTCTCACTCATTCATCATCTATACCACTTAATCCTGTATACAGAGTCACGGGGGGCCTGGAGCCTATTCCAGGGGACTAAGGGGAATGAGGCGTGGTACACCCTGGGTAGGTGACAATCCATTGCAGGGAACACACCCATACACACACTCACACACTACAGGCCATTTGGAAATGCCAATTAGCCTAATCTGTATGTCTTTGGACTCTGGGATGAAACTGGAGTACAAGGAGGAAACCCACCGAGAAGGGGCTTCTTTAAAACATTTGCACTGTTCAGTGCTTAAAATCTTCTGGAAATGTTGATCAGTCTTACGGCTTAATTTATAAGAAATTATGAGAAGTTTGACTTGAACACCATTTATATTATTGATATTTTGGAGACAATGTCAAGAAAGATTATTATTCAGTCCTGCACTTCAGAGGATGAAACTGCCCGATGCTTTGCGCACACACAGACTTTGGAGGATACAGGCAGCTCTGGGTCCAAATCCATAATGTGAGGCAAGATCACTTAGTGCAAATAAAAGCGATACCAGATCAAGATCAAGACCAAAGGCAATCAGGTCAAACAGCTTGCTTCGTTCATGTGAAGTGCCAATGATTATGTTGTGGTTTCTAGTGTACATAAAAAGAAAGAAAAAACACAAACCACATGTGATTTTTTTTTATTTATTTTTTTTACAAACACTTAGATGAAACCAAGACCATATTTAGCAAGGTCATTGCACAAGACCGGAGACAATTCCAAGTCAATAGAGAAAACCTCTTGAGACCACTGAGACTCAACTCCAAAAGCTCTACAAGTACCTGCTTCAGAGTTTCATTCATTCAGGGTAACTATACAGTAGATCTCTAGTCAGGGGTTAAAATGAAAAGTTCAGGCAAGAAGCAGTACCACCAATAAACCACAAAAGACCTTTAGACTGGGAGGCAGTGAACTTTTAAACGGATTTAGAATTCAATTGTAGACTCATTTTTAGGACGTACTCATAAAGCTACGTCTGAAAGATCAGATTGTGAGGTATAACATTATGTCCATGCTGTCTGTGTTCCCTTTTAAGATTCAACTTTGACCTTCCATCCTTTAAAATACTAGGATGACATTCATTAAACCTCGTCTCTATCCTGGCACACCAACGGTTCAACATACTTCTTTCCTTGAGCGGATCTGTTGTTACTCAGCCTTCTCTTTAAAAGGATCTTTAGCATAATATCATCGCTAGGCTCTGCCATATTTGTCCAATCATGATACTAAATGTTTTTTATGGACGCTGTACAGGTCACTCTAGATAACTACTGTATATCTGCCAAATGCTGCAAATCTGAATGTAACTATAAGTGCCAGAACTGGATCTGAAACTTCCAAGATTCTCAGGCCTTTCAACTTGATTAAATGACCTCCAGTCCAACACTTTTCCTGCCTCAAAGTCACCTGATTACTCAGCTGTTTGCAATCACATTGCTCACTTTAAATATTTCGGACTCTGTGTTATTGCGCGAAGTCGCACTCCAGCATTATGTCTGAGATAAGTCCAGGCCTTTGTCCTCTGCCAGTGCTGATTAGTGTACGGACTTACATTAACTGATTTTGTTGTTTTTCTGCCTTCTGCCTGTTTGCTGATTGCCGGAACATTCGCCTGTCTCATGGTTCTGAATATGACCTTACTTACTGGAGTGTCTGTTTTAATAAAACCAGAGCGCCTGCATTTGTTTGTTTCATGACACTTTGTGAAGAAGAAAATGGATGCTCAAAGGTGTTGTCCAGCCAGGTGCATACTTGTTGACAGCAGGGATGTATAGAGACTCCCAGTTGTGTCTTAATGTTATTTTGGCATTTATTTAAGAGTTATTCTACGTGTGCAAAATGAGAATTATAGAGTCCTACCTTCCTGGAGGTAATGTCAGACCTCTCTGGATCTGAATGCACTATTCCGTACACAATTTATTGATATGCAGTAAGAATTTTCCCGCAATACACATTCCAGGTCAACACAAGCTATTTTGTAACTAACCATTCCCAGCAAGGATTTTCGGTTGTGGTGATGTAAAATTCCCAGCGTAACAGACGTTGGGAATACGTTGGTAATAGGTTGTTATGAATTACTTTCATGAATGATGTCGGAACAACGTCGAGTACATGACAATGGGATAATGTTGAACGAATGTCCTTAAAAAAATGCTGCAGGGCCTCCGAGTGGCGCAGTGTTAAAGTGCTCGCCCTATCATCCGGAGATCGCGAGTTCGATTCCCGGGTGATGCTGTAACCTCTCTCAGCCGGAGGCATAGCTGATTGGCTGAGCTCTGCCAGAGGGGCTTTAAGCCATTAATCACGGCTTATGAGCCAATCAGGGGCGTCTGTGAGCTCACGCAAGCGGAAGGAGCGGATAGTGCTGTCCCCCCGAGTTTGTTACATCACCCCCAACGGTGCGTGAGTGAGCAGTTCAAAAAGATGCGGTCTGCTGGCGTCACGTGGTTCAGAGGAAACCTCCCGACTGAGTGGTAGTAGTAGACATACTGTAATGTGGGAACCCCCTAGTGACGGGTAGGAATGTAAAAAACATGTTATATTGTAGAAAATGCATTCAGTATGTGTAAATGGTCCTAAACTCATTTAGAGTAGTAGCAAAAAATTTGCAATACAGAATTATAGAACATTGTGTGTATATTAACCACGAAGTGTACTTTTTTTAGTATATTTAGGCATTATTTGTAATTGACCAGAAGTATTGAACAGCATGCTACTGCTGCAATAAAAATATATTAATAGTATATTACTTGTGTATTTGTAACACAGTAAGAAATTGCTGTAATGTACTTATAATAAAATTAAAGTATATATTTAATGTGTACGGTATGTACTTTAAGTGTACTAAGTATGCACACCAAAGTATACTCCATACATTTACACAAATTGTGCTTTTGTTCAACTTAATTACAACTTAAATACACTTAGTACAAAATCAGTCGTTTCAAACTAGCAAACGTTAAGTATACTGGTCATTAGTCAGCAGCAAGTACACTTAAATATGCATTGGCATGCTAGGATTTAATATACACACGTGGACAAAATTGTTGGTACCCTTCGGTCAATGAAAGAAAAACTCACAATGATCACATAAATAACTTTAATCTGACAAAAGTAATCATTTAAAAAAAATTCTATGAATGTTAACCAATGAAAGTCAGACATTGCTTTTCAAACATGCTTCAACAGAATTATTTAAAAAAATAAACTCATGGAACAGGCCTGGACAAAAATGATGGTACCCCTAGAAAATACTGAAAATAATGTGACCAAAGGGACATGTTAATTCAAGGTGTGTCCACTAATTAGCATCACAGGTGTCTACAATCTTGTAATCAGTCAGTGGGCCTATATATAGGGCTCCAGGTAGTCACTGTGTTGTTTGGTGACATGGTGTGTATCACACTCAACATGGACCAGAGGAAGCGAAGGAAAGAGTTGTCTCAGGAGATTCGAAAGAAAATTATAGACAAGCATGTTAAAGGTAAAGGCTATAAAACCATCTCCAAGCAGCTAGATGTTCCTGTGACTACAGTTGCACATATTATTCAGAAATTTAAGATCCATGGGACTGTAGCCAACCTCCCTGGACGTGGCCACAGGAGGAAAATTGATGACAAATCAAAGAGACGGATAATCCGAATGGTAACAAAAGAGCCCAGAAAGACTTCTAAAGAGATCCAAGGTGAACTTCATGCTCAAGGAACATCAGTGTCAGATCGCACCATCCGTCGTTGTTTGAGCCAAAGTGAACTACATGGGAAGACACCATTGTTGAAAACAAATCACAAAAAAGCCAGACTGGAATATGCCAAACTACATGTTGACAAGCCACAAAGCTTCTGGGAGAATGTCCTATGGACAGATGAGACAAAAATGGAACTTTTTGCCAAGGCACATCAGCTCTATGTTCAGAGACGGAAAAATGAAGCATATGAAGAAAAGAACACTGTCCCTACTGTGAAACTTGGAGGAGGCTCTGTTATGTTCTGGGGCTGCTTTGCTGCATCTGGCACAGGGTGTCTTGAATCTGTGCAGGGTACAATGAAATCTCAAGACTATCAAGGGATTCTAGAGATAAATGTGCTGGCCAGTGTCAGAAAGCTGGGTCTCAGTCGCAGGTCATGGGTCTTGCAACAGGACAATGACCCAAAACACACAGCTAAAAACACCCAAAAATGGCTAAGAGGAAAACATTGGACTATTCTAAAGTGGCCTTCTATGAGCCCTGACCTCAATCCTATTGAGCATCTTTGGAAGGAGCTGAAACATGCTGTCTGGAAAAGGCGCCCTTCAAACCGGAAACAACTGGAGCAGCTTGCTCATGAGGAGTGGGCCAAAATACCTGCAGAGAGGTGCAGAAGTCTCATTGACAGTTACAGGAATCGTTTGATTGCAGTGATTGCCTCAAAAGGTTGTGCAACAAACTATTAAGTTAGGGGTACCATCATTTTTGTCCAGGCCTGTTCCAGGAGTTCATTTTTTTTATAATTCCGTTGAAGCATGGTTGAAAAGCAATGTCTGATTTTCATTGGTTAACATTCATAGAATTTTTTTTAATTATTACTTTTGTCAGATGAAAGTTATTTCTGTGACCATTGTGAGTTTTTCTTTCATTGACCGAAGGGTACCAACAATTTTGTCCACGTGTGTTGGTAGCATACTTTTTTTTTTACTTGGGAAAACATTTGACAATTTCCTAATATTTTGTCAACATATATAATGTTGTCGAATAATGTTAAATTAAGGGGTTCATCTTTTTTTTACAGACAGACATGTAAATGGGCTTCAACCTGAAATAACAATAATACCACTGATTAAATTAAATCTGATCAAATTATTTTTAGCTTTAACTATTTCCACAAACTCTTTTTCTTGTCCGTGATGGGGACTAATCCTTGTGGATATCAATCTGCATAAATGCTCCAAAAAAAAAAAGTCTACATTTTTAATCTTTTGAGCTTGTATTTGCAATGGTGTGTGTTTTGGTCATTCACTCAATGTTACTGTAACTCAACAGCAAAAATAATTGACGTCAATGCAATGTGGCTATATTGACATTACCATGTTCATCCAGAATTAAGAGGTTCTACTGGGATGTGATACATATTTCAGATAATACACCATGTGCTTGATAATCTAATACCTACAGTATCTAATATTTTTCAATTAAACACTAGCGTTTGCAGTAAACAGAAGTCTGTTTGCAGTAAAGAGAAGAGACAAAAACAGACATGACTGGCATATAAAAAAAACGCCTGCGAGAACATTCTCAATACGAACAGCTGAATATCCTAAATTGTCACCCTTTTTATCTCTAATTTGTCTCCAGGACACAGCAGTGTTCAGTTGCCTTTTTTTTTTTTTAATTGAAAGTTTATTTATGACTCCTCGCAACCCATTATGTAGAGCACAGCTGCGAACCCGTCATTCCCTGCACTTTATTTCCATCCTGGTTTAAATATGTGACGATGCTACAATCTTGTCATCAACACTTCCTGTTTGTCTCCTGGTTTTCTGCTTTACCCTCCGGTCATTGCTTGCACCTTTGTGCAGTTTATATGTCTTCTTACCCATGTGTTTTTGTACGTTTTTGTACATTTTGCTGTGGGGGGGAGGAAAAAAGAAAAAAAAAACTTCTGAACCTTACTTCATGGCCTCGGGTGTAATTCCTGTTATTTTCAGACTTCTGTCAGGCTGTCTGGATTATGATTATGGATTTGCCTGCATTAACCTTTTCTGCCTGTGATTACTGAAAGAGTCTGGGTAAAAAGCCTTCACCCCTGATGCCATTACAATACAGATAAGCCCACTCACATTTATTCCTTATTATTTAAAAATGTATATTAATAGGCTTAAGCATACCGTCTAATGGATGCAAGAAATCTGGTCAAATATGAATGATGAATAAATTAGCATTAGCCGCGATGTCTTCCTTCCATGTAGAGGGAGACACAGGTCTGAATTTTAACAAGTACCTTAATGAAGACATTGGATATTCTGTCATGCATCCTATTCCAATGTATTGTTGCCCCGTGAGTGACACTGATAAAAGAGTGCAGCGAGTGGATTGGCCATTTAATTGAGAAGCTGAGAGGATTTGTGTGAGTCTGATAATGCAGGAGTCAGGGTTTTTAAGGGCTGCATCAAGCAAACGCCACGAACCGTGCCGAAATATCACTAAAGGTCAGGACCAAGGGGATCTCCGCATAGAGACATGGGACCGTTTCTCGCTCTTCACACACACAAGCACGCACACATAGAAAAAATCTGGACACGAAGCAGGACTGAACACCATGTATCATACTGCAACCCTAAGAACAGTTCAGGAGATATTCAGGAGATATTCAACCAAAAAAAAACTATGTACAGTATGATGCAAAATATACAGAACACGCATGTTCGTTTGACAAATCTCCAGCCGCAGGTCTTCCCAGTTGTGAAACGGAAGTTGTGTTGTTGGTGTTGGAAACAGGTCTGACAACGGAGGGAAAAAGTATATAGTTGAGTATTGTTTTTTTTTACAGAAGTGGTTGTGCGAGTTTAAAAATGGTGGAAGTACAATTCCTTCCCATACCCATCCCATTCACTCGATCCTACACCTTCGGATGTGGGGAACATTAAAGGAGAGTGTGTGAAGATCCACCAAGGACTTTTCTACACTTACATTATGCATACTGTGTGTATTTTAGTTTCATTCAGGAGAAAAAACCTCACAGATGTCGACAAGGTAATATTGTTCGTCTTTTCATTTCAGTACTGTATATTTTGGCGTATGCTGTATGTCAAACTTGAGTGTTCAACATGTACAGTAAAAGAGTGCGGTTTTTCATCCAAATTTACTGTACATTACAGCACTGTTGAACAATTGGTTTGGTCAGAAGGTGTTGATTAATTTTCTCTAGCAACAGCTTTGAAAGTAGGCCTAATTCAAATGATACAGTAGGTTTCTGATCAGTTCGGTTAATTAATCAATCATTTCCATAGTTAAAACACCATTGACAGGATCCAATATGATGCACACTGCACACACATAAAGCTAAGAATAAACAGATTTATTTAACTATGCATGATATCATTTAATCATTTAATATGGAGATGTTTTCTCTAAGGAGATCTAATTAATTTAATATTCAATAAAAAAAAAGAGTCTCCAGGGTCAGCGCTTTGTAAATGTAAGATGAAAGGACCGAGGGCTTTGTGGTTTCTGGTTTCTTTGTAAAGTAAGAAGGTGTTTTTTTTTTTTTTTTTTGTTAACATGTTTTTAAAAAACTGAAGCATACTCTATACACCAACTGTTTACAGAAGAGTACTCTCTCTCTCTCTCTCTCTCTCTCTCTCTCTCTCTCTCTCTCTCTCTCTCTCGCACCACTGCAGCAGCGCCTCTGACACACGGTGTTCCCCTGCAGCAGGGAGGGGTCGTCGCCGTGTCGGCGGCAGCATGATGAAGTCCTTCTTGCTGACTCATCAGTCTGATGCTGCAAGGTGCTGATGCTGCAAGCGATGCGGTTACTGATAACTGCGAGTTGAAAAATGTCTGGAATGAACTTTCTCTTAATGCTGCGTTCTGTGTTTACTGTACACTGTACGAACACACACACACACACACACACACACACACACACACACACACACACACACACACACACACATACACACGTCCAAAGACACACACATCTTAGTCCTTCATCTCAGTTACAGATGAAAGCAAAACTGTGTAATTTGTTTTCGTAACAGAAAGGAAGAAAGGTGCGGGAAATTAATTTTCTTCAAAGATTAAGCCGTTTGAAGGCAAGATCTTTGATGTTTCAAATTCAAATACATAAACAAACTTAATACTAAAACAAGGTAAGCTCTCTCTTTTTTTTCCTGGCTTTCAAATAAACAATGGAATTAATTAGGCTTCTTTCTGCCACGACAAAGGTATGCAGATAGTCAGGGGTCGAATTAAAAAAAATAAATTCAAGGGGGGTTGTGTGGTCAATTTTTTTATTTTTTTTGCTTTTGTTTTTGTGTGTGTGTGTGTGTGTGTGTGTGTGTGTGTGTGTGTGTGTGTGTGTGTGTGTGTGTGTGTGTGTGTGTGTGCGCATGTGTGTGCGTGTGTGTGTGTGTGTCTGTCTGTGTGCGTGTGCGTGTGTGTGTGCGTGTGCGTGTGTGTGTGTGTGTGTGTGTGTGTGTGTGTGCATGAGTTGGTGTGTGTCTGTGTGTGTATCTCTCTGTCTCTGTCTGTGTTTGTCTGTGTGTGTGTGTGTTTGTCTGTGTGACTGTCTGAGTCTCTGTGTGTCTGTGTGTCTGTGTGTGTGTGCGTGCCTCTGGTTTTGTCTCTGTGTGTGTCTGTCTGTGTGCGTGTGTGCCTGTGTGTTTGGGGGGGGGACCTATAACTAATCATACAAAATGATTGCGGATTATGTAAAAAAAATTTTTTTGAACAGAACCGCTTTATTAACAAAATACATGGACAAAATTGTTGGTACCCTTCGGTCAATGAAAGAAAAACTCACAATGGTCACAGAAATAACTTTAATTTGACAAAATTAATAATAAATAAGAATTCTATGAATGTTAACCAATGAAAATCAGACATTGCTTTTCAACCATGCTTCAACGTGGCAAACAAAATTTCCTCTCAAACCTTGTTGTTTTCCTGTCGACAAAGCGTTAATTGCTGGAGACTTTAATATTCATTTTGAGAATCCAGAAGACCCTCTGAGAACAGCATTCTTGTCTATACTGGACTCAGTAGGAGTAAATCAGTCTGTAGTAGGACCCACTCATAAAGCAGGTCACACTTTAGATTTAATATTATCCTTCGGATTAAGTATAGGAAATATAATCACAATTCCACAGTCAGATCACTACCTTGTCTCGATTAAAGCGTGTCATAGTAATAATGTATGCACAGCACCGCGCTTCCACCTTAAACGTACATTTACATCAAATACCGCACAGAGCTTTATCAATAATCTCCCAGAGTTATCAACTTTGATTGGATCGCCATCTGACTTCACAGAACTCGAACAGGCGAATGAATATCTAGAGTCAGCACTTCGTTATAGCTTAGATAATGTAGCTCCAGTTAAAAGGAAAATGATTAGAGATAAGAAACTCGCTCCTTGGTATAATGACCACACTCGTGCTTTAAAACAAACCGCTCGAAAATTTGAACGTAAATGGCGCCAAACTAAATTGTTAGTATTCAAAATAGCTTGGAAGGAGAGCATCCTGAACTATAAAAAAAAGCTCTCAGTGATGCTAGATCAACGTATCTCTCCACTCTTATAGAAAATAACAAAAACAACCCGAGATTTTTATTTAATACCGTAGCTAAATTAACTAAAAACAAGACCACTGCAGAAATCTCCACAACAACATCATGCAGTAGTGAGGATTTCATGAACTTTTTCAATAACAAAATCATAAATATTAGGCAAAAAATTCAGGCTTTGAAACCAGACAATTGAAATAATTCAGATGATCTAATCACATCACATCAGAACTTAGAATACTTTACTCCCCTTGAAGCGAGGGAAATAATTTCACTCATCTCTTCTTCAAAATCGTCAACCTGTATATTAGATCCTATACCGACACATTTTCTCAAGCAGATAGTACCAGCAATAATAGAACCCCTGTTGAAAGTAATTACCTGTTCACTCAGTAGTGGGTACAGTATGTCCCCAAATTCTTTAAATTAGCCGTTATTAAACCGCTAATCAAGAAACCTGACCTTGACCCCAGTCAGCTTTCTAATTACAGGCCGATATCAAATCTTCCCTTTATCTCCAAGATTCTGGAAAAGGTAGTATCACAGCAGCTATGTTCACATCTACACAGAACAGAACTTGACAAGCCACAAAGCTTCTGGGAGAATGTCCTATGGACAGATAAGACAAAAATGGAACTTTTTGCCAAGGCAAATTTTGCTAATTATACTTGAAGCATATCAAGAAAAGAACACTGTCCCTACTGTGAAACATGAAGGAGGCTCTGTTATGTTCTGGGGCTGCTTTGCTGCATCTGGCACAGGGTGTCTTGAATTTGTGCAGGGTACAATGAAATCCCAAGACTATCAAGGGATTCTAGAGAGAAATGTGCTGGTCAGTGTCAGAAAGCTGGGTCTCAGTCGCAGGTCATGGGTCTTGCAACAGGACAATGACCCAAAACACACAGCTAAAAACACCCAAGAATGGCTAAGAGGAAAACATTGGATTATTCTAAAGTGGCCTTCTATGACCCCTGACCTCAATCCTATTGAGCATCTTTGGAAGGAGCTGAAACATGCCGTCTGGAAAAGGCACCCTTCAAACCGGAAACAACTGGAGCAGCTTGCTCATGAGGAGTGGGCCAAAATACCTGCAGAGAGGTGCAGAAGTCTCATTGACAGTTACAGGAATCGTTTGATTGCAGTGATTGCCTCAAAAGGTTGTGCAACAAACTATTAAGTTAGGGGTACCATCAGGCCTGTTCCATGAGTTCATTTTTTTAAATAATTCTGTTGAAGCATGGTTGAAAAGCAATGTCTGACTTTCATTGGTTAACATTCATAGAATTCTTATTTATTATTAATTTTGTCAAATTAAAGTTATTTCTGTGACCATTGTGAGTTTTTCTTTCATTGACCGAAGGGTACCAACAATTTTGTCCACGTGTGTATATTGACATTATATATTTTCATAATATATTTCACACAATTATATGTCTCAGCAAAACCAGATGAGAAAAACCAGTTTGCGAAAATTGAGCAGTGTGTGCAGGACATAAGAGATTGGATGTTAATTAATTTTCTTCTGCTTAATCCCGATAAGACAGAAGTTCTGGTCATAGGACCACAAGTAGCTAGAAGTAAGCTTTCTGATCACACTGTAACTTTAGATAGCCTTTCTGTTCCATCAAGTGCAACAGTAAAAGACCTTGGTGTGATTATAGATTCCAGCCTTTCGTTTGAAGCACATGTAGATAATATCACCAGGATAGCTTTCTTTCACCTTAGAAATATTGCCAAGATTAGAAACATATTGTCACTCAATGATGCAGAAAAACTAGTTCATGCCTTTATCACCTCTAGGTTGGACAATTGTAACGCCTTATTGTCTGGTTGTTCAACTAGGTGTATAAACAAGCTTCAGTTAGTACAGAATGCAGCAGTGAGAGTCCTCACTAGAACCAGAAGATACGAGCACATCACCCCTATCTTATCTACACTGCATTGGCTCCCTGTGAAATTTCGCATCGATTTTAAGATACTACTTTTGACATTTAAATCACTAAATGGTCTCGCGCCACAGTATTTGAGTGAACTGCTAGTGTCTTACGATCCGCCACGCCTACTTCGATCAAAGAATGCAGGCTGCCTGTCAGTACCACGTATTATTAAAACTACAGCAGGGGGCAGAGCTTTTTCTTACAAAGCCCCAAAGTTATGGAATAGTCTTCCTATTAATGTTCGGGACTCAGGCACAGTCTCAGTGTTTAAGTCTAGGCTAAAAACCTATTTGTTTAGCCAAGCATTTTTGTAAATAGATTAACCTTAGGTAAAGGAGCAGATCTTTGGGACTCATGGACGTAGAGTATTCTGGTGAACTGGTATGTTTAGATGCTGTCTACCCCACTCTCATTGTTCACTCAGGTTTGTTGACGGTGAGGTAATTGGTTGCTTTACATCACAGGGAGCCCTCATGTCTGTGTTTCCTTCTGGCTCTCCCTTTTAGTTATGCTGTTATAGTTAGTCCTGCCGGAGTCCCTGCTTGCACTTTGCACTAAATATACATTCACCTTATACATGTTGACTGTGACCATACCTAACTGCCATCTCTCCTTATTTTCTGTTCTCTCCTTTTCTGCTCTCTCCTCTCTCTCTCTCTCCCCCTCTCCTTTCCCTCTCCCTGTCTCTCTGTCGAGCTATACATGTCGCTCCTGAGTTGCCAGTGATCCAGACCCCTCTGCCCTCTGGACCCGTCTAACCCACCCTGGAGTCCTGTTTCTGGTTGGAGATCTCGTCGCATGGATGCCCTGTGTGGTCTGCCTGGATTCGTGTGGTGGCTGGGGATGGTTTCCATGAGGACTGTCCTGTCATCGATTGATGCTCTGGGGACCTGTGACTTCAGTTGTTCGATAGCTCAGGACTGGAATCTCCTACAGTCTACCTGAGCCTCCAGGAACAAACTGGACTCCTTTTAATTTAAATTTTAAACACATCTCCTGTTATACTGAACTTCCAGTACACATTATTATGCTGAGCAATCCCTGCTATCCGTTATCACCCAGATGAGGATGGGTTCCCTGTTGAGTCTGGTTCCTCTCAAGGTTTCTTCCTATTACCATCTCAGGGAGTTTTTCCTTGCCACCGTCGCCCTCGGCTTGCTCATCAGGGACAATCTTATCATTTTGATTCATACACATTGCATACAAACTTACTTCTTTTATTGTGTAAAGCTGCTTTGCGACAATATCAATTGTTAAAAGCGCTATATAAATAAAACTGACTTGATTTGACTTACTGTTCTGTGTCTCCCCAGTGTCAGCCTTCTGGTGTAGTTCTTTGTCTGTTTAGTTTTGTGTAGCCACATGAGGGCCTAGCCGCTAGCAGGGTTAGCCGCTAGTAGGCCTTGGCTGCTAGTAGGGTTAGCCGCTAGTAGGGTTAGCCTCCAGTAGGCTAGCCTCTAGTGGGATTGGCTGCTAGTGGTTCTGGTCGCTAGTAGGTTAGCCGCTAGTTTGGAATAGCCTCATGTGTGCTTTGCTTCTTGTGTTCTGTTTCCTTATTAGGTCAGTACTAACCCGGTTAGCCACTAACTCCCTTTGATACTATCCCGGTTAGGTCAGCATCCAGTGTCTCCATATTCCATGTAGCTACTAACCTCACTAATCACTAACCCATCTGCTCTCTAGTCATGTCTCTCTAGTCCTGTCTCTCCAGTCCTGTCTTGTCTCTAGTTCCCCCTATGTGTCTTTAGTTAGCTCCAGCTCCATGTTTCCTCATCCTCAGTTCCCTATGTCAGTTCCTTCTCTCAGTTCCCCTGTATCAGCTCCTAGCTCCTTATTCCAGCTCCTGGTTCCCTGTGTCAGTCCTTCGTCCCTACGTCTGTTTAAAGAGCCCTAGTTTTAGTCTGAGTTTGTTGTTTTGGTTCCTTTGTTGGTTTGTGTCTGTTTTTGAGTTTATAAATAAAAAGACTCTTTATGTTTTTAAGAACCCCTCTGCATTTATGCCTGCCTTATTTTGCCCACGGCAACGACATCAGCCGGTCTAGCGAGTACCACCACCCTAGACCCATGACATACGCTTAGTATTTTCGCTTGAGACATGGCATTTCAGAGTATTGCTTATGCAGCATATTTTGTAGCTATTGATTGTTTTTTACTTCAGCAGTGGCTCGTTCAAATATGCTTTTTCATCTATAGGCAAGAGAGAGAGAGAGAGAGAGAGAGAGAGAGAGAGAGCGAAGACATGGACAAATGCCATTAACAGGTGTCACGGATAATGAGACGTTAAGAGTGTGTGGAGGAATAAACCCGTGCATCGGATGGAAACCTCAGCTGTGGGAGCAGCCACCTCAGCCGCTCAACCCTGTCACAATGAAAGAGCAGATCTCTCGAACCGCTCTCACAGCTCGCCACACGAATCCTATTAATGCTCTCTAAAACAGCGAAGCCCAGTGTTAGCCAACATAATTCATCCCAACTTCGTGCGGCTCTGCATATCTCCTCGACACACACGGCTATTCTGGGACGCTCTTTCTCCTCGAGACGTCTCCTCATGTGAGCATTTTCATTTCCCTCAATGCTGACTCCTCTGAGTGCTCGTTGTCTATTCAGACATAAAACCCACCCCTACACACACTCTCTCTCCTGAAACGCAGTCTGATTGAAAAAGCATTTCTGGATGTTTTTATGTCTATCCCTGTGCATGTGTGTGTGTTTCTGATCCCATATGTCCATTTGTAATCAAACAGAGTAATGAGAAAGCTTGGGGAAAAATACACCCAGAATATGTTACAGAAATATCCCATTTCAGCTACATCATACAAAACATCAGTGAGTGTCTGTACGTGTGTGTGTGTGTGGTCTGTTCTTTTAGAATTATTGTCCTTGATAAAGAAAAGGCGTATCACACATATTACATATCACCAAGTCACGACTGTTCATTCCCAAAACAATTTGAGAAGTGTGTGTGTTTATATATAAATATATTTGAACGCCTCACTCACTTATTGTGCCTCGCTTCCTGTAAAATGCCACGCACACACACGACACAAAAGTCAACAGAAGCTCTCCAGAAGCTAGCACACTCCATATTGGCGGAGTCACCAGGCAGCAGCAGCACAAACATGGCACTGTAAAGTGGCAGAACCACTGGGAGCACTTCACAGCGCATTGGACTGTGGCACTGATCAGGGCGGCAAAAAAGCTGCAAGTCTACACGGCAGAGCAATTCCCTTCCTGTAGCCCCAACAAAAGCACCAGAGTGTTTGAGAGCCCTCAGTCCCAAAAACCTCAAAGTGGAGAAAATACACATGCTGAGAGCAATCAGGGGCTGAGACTGACTCTCACTTCTCAGGTCCAGAAGATGAAGGCCGGGTTTACAGGCTTAGAAATTTCACCGCTCAAGTTTGGATTGGTCTGAGCTCTACAACTGGGAAAACTGCTTCATCTGCTGATCAAACCGAATTTCTTTCACGGTTATTTTTGACGTACCGTTTTTTCCCCTCTGAATTCTGCATCTCTACAGCTCACAGCTCTACGGCACTCACTTCCATACAATGCGTCATGGATGCATCAGTGACGACGGGTGTGCGCCAAAATCTTTCCTCGCCCCTCATTTTCTCAAAATGGCTCACTTGATATGCAGCCTCCCCTTCGGCAGGTGTGTGAGGGGGTCGGGCAGCTAAATCTGTCTCGGTTGGTGAGAGATATGTGACTATGAGAGCCGCGTTGAGGAACCTGCAGGAGCCGGATCGCCCCTCCCATTTGTTGCCGCCACTATAACCCTCCAATGTGGTTGAATTAAAGCAATTACGAAAAGCAGAGCGGGGCAAAATTCCTCCAAGGAGAAGCGAAAGACTCATTGGCAGTTATCGCAAAAGCTTGATTGCAGTTGTTGCCGCCAAGGGTGGTAGAAGCAGTCATTAGGTTGTAATAAGGTAATTAGTTTTTCACATGGGGCCAGGCAGGTTTGGACAGCTTTTGGCCGACTGCATTCTGTATTTACTTGGGTTATCTTTGTGTATTATTGCTTGATGATCTCAATCATTTCAAATAGACAAATATGTAAAAACACTTTAAACAGGCAGAGGCAAAAAAAATTTTTTACAGCACTGTATATGTTCTGTCTAGTGTTTGTTTACACCGTCATGTCCTTGCGTTTTCTTTCATGTCTGGTCTCCTCCAATGTCCTGTCCCTGGTTGTCAGCCAGTTGTGTCATTATTACTGTACTTGAACCTGCTTCGAGTTTGTTCCTGATTTGAGGGTGTATTTATGTTCCAGGCTTGCAGTTCCACTTCTTTGTCTTGTCACCCTATATATGTTGTTATGTCAGTGTGTATTCCATGTTCATAGCCCTGAGTTCATGTTTCTACAGTACAATACTTCTTTTTTCCAGTTTTTGATCGTCCGGGTTGTTAAGCACAGTGGTTATTAAAGCATCCTGTCTGTCTTTATTTAAAAAAAAAAAGAAATTGATTATATACTGTAAGTTATATATAAGTTGTACGTAACGTTATTTTCAGGCAGCACGGTGGTGTAGTGGTTGGCACTGTCGCCTTGCACCTCCAGGGTCTGGGTTCGATCCCCGGCCAGGCTCGATTCCCGTCACGGCACGCCAGGTCACGCCCACCTGTCAAACAAAGCCATGATCTCCCACGACTCCATTCCATACTCCAGTTCGTTGTTTCTGTTTTGCCGCCTCATTGACCGGCTTGAGCACACCTGTTGCTCATTTCAATCATGGCTCTGCTCTATTGAACTTGCTCACAAACAACCTCCCGTTGCCAGATTATTGCGTGCCTTAATGCCCAATTTTCCAGCGATTTCACCTGCCCTGCTACTCGGATCTCGACTCACGCTTTGTTTTACGGACCACGCCTTTTGCTTCACGTCTTGGATTGTTGTTTGTTTGGATTTCTGGATAACGACCCTCGCCCTCATATCTCGACCACGGATTTGGATCACGGACTCTATTAGTTTTCTCGGCTTTGACCCACGCACGCTCACCACTGCCTCATCTTCACAAGGCAATCAGCGCAGACAACAACACGCGCTCTGCACTTGGATCCACCAGGCCCGTCCGGACCGTAACAGTATAATCTGGCCAATAATGGATCCAGCGGAGATAGCTCGGCTGGGGGCAGCGCTGCAGAGCCAAGGCGCCCTTCTAGGATCTCATCAGCAGGATATTCAGCAAATCATGACCACGCTTCACACCGTCACGCAAACGCTGACCTCCCTCGCTGATCAGATCCAGCAGCTGCACCATACTGCATCTCCTGCCCCTCAGGCACCACCACCACCACCGTCACCTATCACCCACCATGAACCGCGCCTCCCTGCACCACCCACATATGATGGCGACCCACTCACCTGCCGTTCCTTCCTGTCTCAATGCGCCCTCGTTCTTGAGCTCCAAGCCTCATCCTTCCCCACGGAACGATCAAAGGTGGCTTACGTCATTACTCTTCTTTCCGGCAGAGCAAGGGAATGGGGTACATCTTTATGGGATGCCCAAGTCGACTGCTGCGCCACCTTCAAAGCGTTCACCAACGAAATGAGGCGAGTGTTCGATCGCTCTTTTTCTGGACGACAGGCTGCGGGTCAACTTCTCAATTTGTGTCAAGGGACTCGTTCAGTTCACGACTACGCCATCGATTTTAGGACTCTGGCTCCCTCTTGTGGCTGGGATCGACAAGCACTTTTCGACA
This sequence comes from Clarias fuscus, assembly GCA_030347435.1. Classification (NCBI taxonomy): domain Eukaryota; kingdom Metazoa; phylum Chordata; class Actinopteri; order Siluriformes; family Clariidae; genus Clarias; species Clarias fuscus. The sequence goes on along the minus strand of CM059209.1, from coordinate 10,979,726 downwards.
CTTTCCTTCATGGACTGGCTGACCCCATCAAAGACGAGCTGGCAGCTCGAGACCTCACTTCCACTCTTCAAGAGCTCATGGATCTCGCTACCCGCATTGATGCCCGTAAGAGCGATCACCTCATCAAAACCCACCAGTCACCCCATACCGCTGCTTTGGCTCAAGTCACCACCCCAGACTTCTCCAGGACTGAAACCCCACCTGAACCCATGCAAATTGGGCGCACACACCTTTCACTAAAGGAACGCCAGCGCCGTCGAGATGAAGGTTCCTGCTTCTACTGTGGCCAAGCGGGCCACTTGGTGCAATCCTGCCTGTTAAAAGCCCGGGCCCCCAGGTAATTCTGGGAGTACAAGGGGGCCCCACGCTCAACCTTCTCCCAGATGCGCGACCACTGTTCTCGATAACCTTGACCTTCAACAATCAGTCCCATGTCATGAAAGCCCTCATAGACTCTGGAGCCGACCAAAACTTGATAGCAGCATCCACCATCAGCCGCCTCAAGATCCCATCCCATTCACTCAGCCAGCCATTCCGCGTTCAGGCACTAGATGGCAGCAAACTTCCACCAATCACTCATCGATCTGCTCCACTCACCATACAGCTCTCTGGTAATCACTCTGAAACCATCTCTCTCATGATCATCCAAAGCCCCCACGCACCAGTAGTTTTGGGTCTCCCATGGCTCAAGAAGCACAATCCCCACATCAACTGGGCTAGGAACAGTATCCTTGAATGGAGCCCCGCCTGTCTGTCCTCCTGTCTCCAGTCGGCCTCCCTCAGGAGCAAACCCACCTCCTCAGAAGAGGAGATCCCTTGTCTTTCTCAGGTTCCTGTTGAATACCATGACCTCAAGCAGGTGTTCAGCAAATCACGTGCAATCTCTCTTCCCCCCCATCGCCCATACGATTGCCCCATCGATCTCCTCCCTGGCACCACCCCTCCACGAGGTCGTCTCTACTCATTGTCACGCCCTGAAAGAGAAGCCATGGAACAGTACATCTCTGAGTCCTTAGCTGCAGGGATCATCCGCCCCTCTTCCTCCCCAGCTGGTGCTGGATTTTTCTTTGTGGAGAAAAAGGACAAATCTCTCCGCCCATGCATAGATTATAGGGGGCTAAATGACCTTACAATCAAGAACCGCTACCCACTTCCGTTGATGTCGACAGCTTTCGAATTACTCCAGGATGCCAATGTTTTCACGAAACTCGACCTCAGAAACGCTTACCACCTAGTCAGGATAAGAGAAGGTGACGAATGGAAAACAGCCTTTAACACCCCCACCGGCCACTATGAATACTTGGTGGTTCCATTCGGCTTAACCAATGCCCCAGCTGTGTTTCAGGCTCTCATAAATGATGTTCTCCGTGATTTTCTCAACAACTTTGTCTTTGCCTATCTTGACGACATCTTGATCTTCTCTCGCTCACTGAAGGAACACAAAATCCACGTACGGCAAGTCTTGCAACGTTTAATGGAGAATAAGCTCTATGTCAAAGCAGAGAAATGTCAGTTCCACCAACAATCCACCTCCTTTCTGGGCTACCTCATCTCCCCATCGGGAATCCAGATGGACCCAGCCAAGATCAAGGCAGTCACTGAATGGCCTATCCCATCGTCCAGACTCGAACTCCAACGCTTCCTGGGCTTTGCCAATTTCTATCGACGTTTCATCAGAAACTATAGTTCAGTGGCTACGCCTCTCACCACTCTCACCTCTACCAAGATCCCCTTTCAGTGGAACCCTCAAGCCCAGGAAGCATTCAACCACCTTAAATGCTTATTCACCACAGCACCAATTCTGGTCTTCCCCGTCTCTTCACTTCAGTTCATTGTCGAGGTGGATGCTTCTGAAACAGGCGTGGGAGCAGTCCTCTCTCAGAGATCTCCCCAAGATAACAAACTTCACCCATGCTCATTCTTCTCTCGCCGCCTCACACCCCCTGAGCGCAATTACGACATCGGAGATCGTGAGCTCTTGGCAGTTAAGCTCGCTTTAGAAGAGTGGAGACACTGGCTGGAAGTAGAGAACCAAGTACTGCAATTACTAGAGCACGAGCCAGGTCCTAGTAACGTCCCTCCCGGGAAGCTCTTCGTCCCAGCTTCAGCCCGTCCTTCAGTATTAGAGTGGGGCCACAAGTCTAGGTTAGCATGCCACCCAGGGGCTACCCGCACTCTCGCTCTACTACAGCAACGATTCTGGTGGCCATCAATCACAGAAGATGCAAAGAACTTCGTAGCGGCATGCGACATATGCACCAGAAACAAAACACCCAACCGTCCGCCCGAGGGTCTACTCAAACCCCTCCCCATCCCCCATCGCCCTTGGTCCCATATCGCTCTCGACTTTGTCACTGGATTACCCTCCTCCAACAATAACACGTGTATACTCACCATAGTTGATCGGTTCTCAAAAGCTGCTCACTTCGTCCCTCTACCCAAACTCCCTACCGCCAAAGAAACCGCCAAGCTCATGGTCAACCATGTATTTCGTCTCCATGGCCTTCCTGTAGACATAGTCTCCGACAGGGGTCCCCAGTTCTCAGCCCAATTCTGGAAGGCGTTCTGTAGCCTCATTGGTGCAACACCTAGCCTCTCGTCCGGTTTTCACCCTCAGAGCAACGGCCAGACCGAACGCACCAATCAGGAGCTTGAGAAGACACTAAGGTGCATGACCTCTCGGGACGCAGCTTCATGGAGTGATTTTCTTCCCTGGGTGGAATATGCACATAACTCACTCCCCACCTCTGCCACTGGAATGTCCCCATTTCAATGCTGTTTAGGCTACCAGCCACCGCTATTTCCCACCCAGGAGGAGGAAACGGCCGTCCCTTCAGCTCAAGCGTTTGTTCGCCGCTGTAGAAACACCTGGCGACGGGCCCGTGTTCAGCTTATACGTACCGTGAGCACTTTCCAACGTAAGGCTAACCGGCACCGCTGTGCAGCCCCAAGGTATCACGTTGGTCAAAGAGTCATGCTCTCCACTCGCGATCTGCCACTCAAGACCACATCCAGGAAACTTTCCCCAAGATTCATAGGTCCCTTCACAATCTCACACATTATCAACCCTTCCTCCGTCAGACTGGCTCTCCCTCTTTCCATGCGTCGAGTTCACCCCACATTCCACGTCTCCCGGATACGCAGATTGGTGCCATGTCCTCTGGCTCCGCCCCCTCCCCCTCCTCCACCGCCTCGGCTCATAGACGGGGGCGAAGCCTTCACTGTCCGTAAGCTGCTCAAGTCTCGCCGCCAAGGGCGCGGCCTACAGTATCTTGTGGACTGGGAAGGGTATGGACCTGAGGAGAGGAGCTGGGTTCCAGCCAGGTTTATCCTGGATCACTCCCTGATCACAGATTTTCACCGCCATCATCCTGAGGCTCCCTCAAGAACGCCAGGTGGCGTTCGTAGGGCGGGGGGTACTGTCACGGCACGCCAGGTCACGCCCACCTGTCAAACAAAGCCATGATCTCCCACGACTCCATTCCATACTCCAGTTCGTTGTTTCTGTTTTGCCGCCTCATTGACCGGCTTGAGCACACCTGTTGCTCATTTCAATCATGGCTCTGCTCTATTTAACTTGCTCACAAACAACCTCCTGTTGCCAGATTATTGCGTGCCTTAATGCCCAATTTTCCAGCGATTTCACCTGCCCTGCTACTCGGATCTCGACTCACGCTTTGTTTTACGGACCACGCCTTTTGCTTCACGTCTTGGATTGTTGTTTGTTTGGATTTCTGGATAACGACCCTCGCCCTCTTATCTCGACCACGGATTTGGATCACGGACTCTATTAGTTTTCTCGGCTTTGACCCACGCACGCTCACCACTGCCTCATCTTCACAAGGCAATCAGCGCAGACAACAACACGCGCTCTGCACTTGGATCCACCAGGCCCGTCCGGACCGTAACAGTCTCTGTGTGCACGGAGTTTGCATGTTCTCCACGTGCTTGGTGGGTTTCCTCCGGGTACTCCGGTTTCCTCCCACAGTCCAAAGACATGTAGGTTAGACTAATTGGCGTTTCTAAATTGCCCGTAGTGTGTGAATGAGTGAGTATGTGTGTGTGTGTGTGTGTGTTGTGTGTGTGTTGTGTATGTGTGTCTGTGCCCTGCGATGGATTGGCACCCTGTCCAGGGTGTACCCTGCCATCTGCCCCAAGTCTCCTGGGAAAGGCTCATGACCCTAAATACAGGATTAAGCGGTATAGATGATAAGTGAGTGAGTGAGTAACGTTATTTACATTACAGGGAATATATTCACAGAGGTTTATATTGAATGATTTATGTAAAAGTGAAAAATATAAGCTGAAAGTGTTGCATAAGGATACAGTTACAGTTACAAGGATACGCACCAATATTCTTAGTGAGCTAATTAAAGTGCTTACATTCGTTTCGGCTAAATTCGTGATTAACGTTGAGTCTTCGGCACGGGTTAGCAGACTTAAAGAAGGTGTACAAAGGAGCATGCTTGTTTTGCAAACATGGAACGTGTCCTGAAACATCCTGTCGATTTTCCGCAAAGGATTCCGAGGTGTTGCGGGTGGAAAGCAGATAACTCAGGGATGTGGGCGGATGGTTCGCAGACTGCTCCGAGGCAGAACGCCGGAGCTTTTGCCTTTCTATGTTAAGAATGAGGCACATGCAGCGTGCTCGGCTAAGTTTTTTTCTTTCTTCTTTTTTTTCTAGCTCTGCCACAGGCTTAGCAGTTTGGAAGCAAGCCATGTTGTTCCCTTTTACACCGCTGTGTAAAAGGATGGTTCTCCTGCTCGAGGTGTACTTCTGAATGTTTAAAAAATCTCATATGACACTGTCAAGGTGTGTGCCAGGACGGCTTACGCCATAACAAAGCTTTTTTTTTTTTTTAATGTGGCACATGCGGTGCTCTAGGCTGACTGGAGGTCTCTGAAGAACGGGAAGAGTTTCACAACTGAAACAGAGCATTTATTTTTGAGGTTTTGATGGTGATATCACTTTGATTAGTTTATATCTGTCACTTTTTTTTTTTAACCACAGCTGAAAATATTCGCATAGTCTTGGCTCTTAAAATATATTATCCTGCCTCTTCCCATCATTTCTATCTAAAGATCCATTCTTTTTTTTCTTGTCTTCTTATTAATTTATTTACAACTAGCGGCAGTGCCCCGTCAAAAGAGTTTGTAGAAATAGTTAACAGGTTAAAGCTAAGAATAAGCTGATCAGTGTTGATTTAAAAAGTGATATTATTATTATTATTATTATTATTATTTTAAGTTAAGTCCCATGTACTTTATTGCAGTACATGCCTGCCTACAATAAGATATAAACTTTGGATTAAAAAAAAATAGTTTTGTGTGACAACTTTATATGGTATTGGTTTCCACTGGATTGACGGCTAAATATTAAGAATTTGGGGATTTTTTTTTTTAATCTACCGTAATTTCATTTTATTACAAAAAATGGAAGAAAAAAATTATGTTTACGCCTTGCTTACACTAAGTTATACTTTTTCCATCACCACAACATTCTGACAACAAAACTCCTTGCTGGGAATGGCTAGTTACAAAATAGCTTGTACTGGAATACATACTGTATTGCAAGAAAACTGTTGCATAGACAAACTGTGTACGGGACAGTGCAAGACAATCCGGAGAGGTCTGACATTACCTCCAGGAAGGTGAAACACTATCATTCACATTCAGTGCACGAAGAATAACCCTTAAATAAATGTCCAAATAACATTTAAAACACAGCTGGGAGTCTCTATACTGTACATCCCTGCTGTCAACAAGTATCTACCTGACTAGACAATACCTTTGAAGATCCATTTTCTTTTTAAAAGGCTAAAGCTAAAAATAAGCTGATCAGCTTTAATGTAATCAGCAGTGTTGGGGGACGTTACTTTTTCAAGTAACTAATTACATTACAAAATTACTGTCTTCAAAAAGTAATCAGTTACATTACTGCGTTACTTTCTGATATAAGTAAGTAGTTAGAGGACGTTTCCATTGCAGAAAATGAAAAACTCCTTTGTGCTTCCTCATGCATGTTGTTTAAGTCACACACACACACACACTCACTCACACTAATGGATTGGGAATGACTGCTGTCTGGCTCGCCTTGTTTACGCTTTTGTCGTTAGACAATTATACTCCCTGTTCATTAATCGGAGAGTGAATCATAGATTATTAGAAAGCGAAAAAGTAGATTGGATAAAGATTAAGTTTTAAGTTAGATTATTCCATTAGCGTTAAAATTCACTTATACCACTTTAGCACTGTTATTTCAGTGGTGTAGAAATGAAGTAATTCCAGCTAAAATATCCAGTTTAGCTTTTCTAATTAATATCTGTTGGTGCAGAGCAAGAGGCTTATTAGTATCTTATTTTAAAGTAGATTATTGAATCCTGCACATACAGTAAATGTTCATAAAATCACTTTTACTCAACATTTTGATTTCACTTATTGTGCAGGTTAAACATCAGACAGATATCTAAGTAGTGCCACAAGTAGTGCCAAAATGATGTCTGGCCAGTTTTGAGTAATGCTGTGACATAATCTGGCACGTAACTGCTCATAACTTTACTTCTACCCAACATTATGACTTCATTTATGGTGCAGGTTTAACTTCATGCTGTGACGAGATCTGACTGGACTGACATACATACAGAACAGACAGATGGAAATTGTCTGAGACTGGTTTCGGATTTCGAATGTATGAAACGTAAAGATATCATCGAAAGAGCGAGCCCTTATTTATAAGTGAATATTCTTATGGATCATGCCGAATTTACAAGTAAAATGTATTAAAGTTTTTATCTCAGGTTGGGATCGGGGGGAATATGGAAACACGAGTTGCAAGGCACAACACGGTGGACCATGTACAGTACAATAAGGCTCGATTTGATGGGGGACGCGGGGAAGCGTCCCCAATGATGAAATTGACAATAAAGATCCACTGTGTGAAACCAGCATCCCCCTTACCGTCCCCTTTAGATTAATAGTGCTGTGTATTATTTAACATTTGTCATGAAAATGAAATATTAAAAAAACTTCCTACGTACGATCATCTACGAACAATAAATAACCACGATTAGCCAATCAGAATTCAACATTGTACCGCGCTGCTCACGAGCTCACGCAAGTTTGCGTCATTTTTTGCGTTGTTTGCATTTTCGCAACCGCCAATAGAACCGGTCAAGCACAGGTTTTGTCATATTTCAAAAACAGGAGGTATGATACATGCACACAAATCCTCTCATGAAAACGATGGGTTCAGTTTAATACGAGAGTTTCTGAACTGACTGGCAGCTTTACTGATTATAAAAGACATGTTTGTTACTCAATTTCTCTTCTCAGTTTAAAGAAGAGTTTTTTTTTTTTTTCATTAGACTTTATGGCTTCACATGATTGTGTACAAATTCTGTAGATTTTTAAATGCTCTAATAGTAATTTGATTGTGTGCGTGCGTGTGTGTGTGTGTGTGTGTGAGATCTGTGGCACAGAGAGAGAGAGAGAGAGAGAGAGAGAGAGAGAGAGAGAGAGTGTCTGTGTTATGGTGAGTAGTCATACAAAACTACAATACTATTAAATTGGTTTCATTACTAATGTTTATGTAGATTTTTATTCTACTCTTATAATCCGAAAGCCATGGAAAGGATCAAATGACAGTTTTGACAATTGCAGGTTTAAATGCATGTTTTGTTTTGATGGCTCCAATTAGATTTAATTAAATTTATAATTTGTTAATAAAAGTTTTCTTAAGAATGTGACACACTTTGCAATCATTTTGTCTCGTTAATTGGAGCCTCTCATGCCTGTCCAAAAAAAAAAAAAAAAAAAACTTGACCACACCACCCTCCTTGAATTTTTTTTTTACAGTTCGACCTCTGACAATAAGCATGTAAACAAATATATAATTTGGTTGGAACACATAATGAAACCTAAAGTAAATGTATACAAATATACTATAGTTAGGAATATTAGATGCACTATTGTTGTTGCTTTTGGTTTTAGAAAGCTTGCCAAGTAATTAAGTAGCACAGGAGTGCAGCAAGCTTTTGACCTTAATGTGGAACTTCATATGTGCTAAGTTTGATGCTTCCCAGCAACAATGTCAGAATTCAGGAAAAATGTCCATCCCTTGTACATAAAAACAGAAGGCAAAAAAGCTTTCTCACAAACATGGGGGCATGGGGGGGGGAACACATTTTTCTTCCTATTGTCAGCAGTATGTTCACACTTCTGATTTATTTATAGAGCCACAGCTCCAGTCTACCTAACATCATGTTTTGGGGAGGGAACATCAAATTTCAGGAAACCTACAGACACACAGAGAGCGTGCACAGAACCATAGCACATATGTCCTGAGCTAGGGATTGAATCTGGGACCCTGGAGTTGTGAAGTAGAAACACTCCCCACAACATGACCACAACACCCTTAAGCTGTTTTTTTTTTTTTTTTTGTGCACACCAACAAGACATGGAGCAGCCACAGATGTTCCTTTTTCTGAAAAGTACTCTAAATCGTACTTTATAAAAGTGCCTGTTAACCTCAACGGCATTCTGCATCATTTATCATAAGCATTCCGCTTCAAACAAACTCAACTCACGAATGAATTAAAACAGCGGATCTGAGGCATATGTCCTACGGTACAGTATGTGCTGGAAATAATAACTGCTGCCAGTGCTACACAGTTACTTAGATGCAAGGTTAGTCACATTTTTATCTCATTGCCACCCATGATAAATAAGCTCTCACTCTGCTTCCCCTAACACGCACTTTCCTTATAAGACTACTGCACAGGGATACATCAACACCTCAGTCCCACATGTGTTACTCTGAAAAATAAGAGCTTGCGGATGTCAGTCATGTTTCCTCCCACACAAAAAGACTCGCAGATGACAGCCGGTGGTGACTGAAAGATGTTTAAGACCTGCGTGCCCTACTTTCATGATTCGCTAGCTTCTCTACCCACAAGGCTTTGTTGTTACTTCTGCCTCGGTGTGGGCACTCAGCGCCATGTCAAGCATTTGCCGGTGGAAGTTAATTTCTCAACCTGAGCGCATTATGCTACTGCTGATTGTTATGAAACGCTTTTTGAAGATTAATGTAGAAGAATTTTTTTTTTTATCCTTTAAACACTCGCTGTGCATCTACTGTAAGTGACTATAATTATACAAAACTACATCACTTATAAAACACTTACATGTTACATGAAAGCCTGGGTTACTGATTAGATCTTAGACCACTTTTAAGAGTATGGCTTTATTTCCATAAGGTCTGTTTATGCAGTTTGGGTTCATGAGTGGCATGGAGCAAGGAACTGAAAACTTTCTTAGCCTTGTCAAGGTGACAAAATGAATGGAAATGAGGAACCTGGTTTTTTGGTCAATCCAGATTGGCATGTCGGCGGCATGGTGACATAATGGTTAGCACTGTCGCCTTTCACCTCCTGGCTCTGGTTCGATTGTGCGCATGGAGTTTGCATGTTTTTGCATGGTGGGTTTCCTCCGGGTACTCAGATTTCCTCCCACAGTCCAAAGACAAGCAGGTAAGACTAATTGGCATGTTCAAATTGCCTTTTGTGTGTGTGGGTGTGTGTGTATGTGCGTGTGCCTTTTGATGGACTGGCACACTGTCCAGGGTGTCCCCACCTCATGCCCTAAGTTTCCTGGTATAGGCTCCAAGCCCCCCGCGACCATGTATGCAGGATAAAGTAACATAGACGATGAGTGAGTGTGTGAGTGTGTGAGATTGGCATGTCATGACAGTTTACATTCATACAGTAATTACAAGTGACTTTCCTCTGACTCTAATGTGGTCCTCCGAACCAGCACGCATGCGCATATAAATATATATTTGCTCTCACCATCTGGGTTAAAATATATCTTATTTTTGTGCAACCACCAATTCAACTCAATGTGATTTTAGCAAATATATGCATGGGATTTTGATCTGAAGCAGTTTAGTCGGCTGTATTTGCTGCAGTCCAGAAAAAAGGAAGAAAGCCAGACGCCTCATGAAATCCTCACAAGGATTTCACTGCAATATAATCAAGATAACTGACGATGTCAGCGCCCTATACACATGGGCAGAGGGAAAAAAAATCACACGAATGACCAGATCCCATTTCGGATATATATCCAATCTAGGACCACATTGATGATCTTGGGAACATCAACTGGGCATTCACAAAGCCTTAAAAACACAGATCTGTCTTACATTACGGGAAAAATCATATTTAAGTCACTTCAGACAGGTAACGTGAGTGTAGCCTTGGAATAACTGTGTGATGTGTGTTTGATGATAGACAAAACAGTCAAACTGCAAACAAAAGTAACTGTGTAAATCAATACTGTTTACTATCACTTTAATGTAAAAAAAATTGAGTCTTAATTAATGATGTAAGAAATCAGTGACATTTACAGTAAATACTGTATGCGCGCATGTTTATGAAATGTATGGAATGATAAACAACATCAAGTCAGGGGCCCACACAAATCAAGGGGCTGCACTAATCTGTCATTTACAAGTCAGGGGCCCATACTAATCAGTCATTTACAAGTCAGGGGCCCATACTAATCTGTCATTTACAAGTCAGGGGCCCATAATAATCTGTCATTTACAAGTCAGGGGCCCATACTAATCTGTCATTTACAAGTCAGGGGCCAATACTAATCTGTCATTTACAAGTCAGGGGCCCATACTAATCTGTCATTTACAAATCAGGGGCCCATACTAATCTGTCATTTACAAATCAGGAGCCCATACTAATCAGTCATTTACAAGTCAGGGGCCCATAATAATCTGTCATTTACAAGTCAGGGGCCCATAATAATCTGTCATTTACAAGTCAGGGGCCCATACTAATCTGTCATTTACAAATCAGGGGCCCATACTAATCTGTCATTTACAAGTCAGGGGCCAATACTAATCAGTCATTTACAAGTCAGGGGCCAATACTAATCAGTCATTTACAAGTCAGGGGCCAATACTAATCTGTCTTTTACAAGTCAGGGGCCCATACTAATCTGTCATTTACAAATCAGGGGCCCATACTAATCTGTCATTTACAAGTCAGGGGCCAATACTAATCAGTCATTTACAAGTCAGGGGCCAATACTAATCTGTCTTTTACAAGTCAGGGGCCCATACTAATCTGTCATTTACAAGTCAGGGGCCCATACTAATCTGTCATTTACAAGTCAGGGGCCAATACTAATCTGTCTTTTACAAGTCAGGGGCCCATACTAATCTGTCATTTACAAATCAGGGGCCCATACTAATCTGTCATTTACAAATCAGGGGCCCATACTAATCTGTCTTTTACAAGTCAGGGGCCCATACTAATCTGTCATTTACAAGTCAGGGGCCAATACTAATCAGTCATTTACAAGTCAGGGGCTAATACTAATCTGTCAATTACAAGTCAGGGGCCAATACTAATCTGTCATTTACAAGTCAGGGGCCCATACTAATCCGTCATTTACAAGTCAGGGGCTAATACTAATCTGTCAATTACAAGTCAGGGGCCAATACTAATCTGTCATTTACAAGTCAGGGGCCTATACGAATCTGGTATTTACAAGTCAGGGGCCCGCACTTATCTGTCAATTACAAGTCAGGGGCCAATACTAATCTGTCAATTACAAGTCAGGGGCCAATACTAATCTGTCAATTACAAGTCAGGGGCCAATACTAATCTGTCATTTACAAGTCAGGGGTCTATACTAATCCGTCAATTACAAGTTAGGTGCCTGCATTAATCTGTCATTTACAAGTCAGGGGCCCGGACTAATCTGTCATTTACAAGTCAGGGGCCCATACTAATCTGTCAATCACAAGTTAGGGGCATGCACTAGTAATCTGACATTTGCAACACCTTCAGATGAGAGAGTATGCTAGTGTGTTTTAAACATGGTACTCACAATTCTATGGCCTTGTTCCACATAATGACGTATCCGGACAAAATAAACGACTCAACGTTGACAATGTGTGTGTTTCCCCGCTCTGTTCCGACGTACAGCCATTTACTCTGGAATGGAAGATGGCAAAACGTGATCCTGAAAAGGAAAGGAGAAAAAGAATTAGTAGGAGTATATCGTGTAAGTGCAATAGAGCGAAGCTCTGTTGATACATGTAGAGCTCATCTACAACGTTTAAAAGACTATAATTAGTTTTTCACCTGTAGGAAAATTCCAGCCTGCTATTTGCAGGCCTTTGTTTCATGGTGTATGGATTTCAGTTTTTCCCCAACCTAGCTAATTACACGGTAGTATCAAGTTTGCATGAACCTGTATGGTAATTATTAGGAACATGTAATCTTAATTCATACTGTTGCTAGCACAATGGTATCTAATGACCTGGGTGTAACAATTGAAGACAAAACATGTAATGTCTAGTATCGCCCCATTTAATTACTGTACATCCAAGGTGCATGCGCTTTCAAATAAAGTTTCATATTAACTATACACAACATATCCATGAAAAACAGTTATAATGCTGTGTTATAATGCAGACTCTCATTTCAGGCTTTCTGCAAGTATTCACTGTAACATCTCATATAAAGACACCATTACCAGATGAGATGTATCCCATGTCTCCATCCCACTAGATTTACAGTATCGCTGACTGCAGCAACCCTTACTGTATCTTCTTCCTAATCAACACTACTATTAATAATTTCACAAACTGTACAACTGCAGATAATGTAAAAAAGAGAAATAAATACAAGTTCGAAGTTTGTATGTAAGTTAGGTTCATAATTCATATTACATGTAATATATAAAATTGAAGGAAATCCTGATAACGGCAATGTTTTTCCCTGTCCTACCACAACAGTCTGCTAATAATACGCATGTACATACACAATGCGCTTGAATATAAAACACTTTATATTTATTCCATCCATCAACACAATTTCTCAGTTCCTTATTTTACTTATTTGACAAATGATTTTTTCTCTGGAGGGCACAGTGGCTTAGTGCCTCACGCCTCCAGGGTCTGGGTTGGATTCCCGCCTCGGCTCTGTGTGCATGGAGTTTGCATGTTTTCCACGTGCTTGGTGGGGTTTCCTCCAGGTACTCCGGGTTCCTCTCACAGTCCAAAGACATGCAGATTAGGCTAACTCATATTGCCCATAGTGTGTGAATGAGCGTTTGCATACTGTATGCGTGTGCCTTGCAATAGATCGGCACCTGGTCCAGGGTGTACCTCCTATGATAGGCTCCAGGCCCCCCGGCAACCCTGTATACAAGATAAAGCGGTATAGACGATGAGTGAGTACATGAGTGAGTGTTTTTCTCTGACATACAAGGTAATCTAAAACAAAATGTTCGATTTGAAAAATATTATATTCACTTATTTGGACGTCCACATTTTAAGCACGCCTTGGCACGTAGCCTTGGCTCTTTTTCTAGCAAAAGTTGACATGTTGTGACAAGCCAATTGGATCGCTTCTTTCTGTCATGTGATCAGCACAGCAGAACTACCGACTTCACAGAATAGTTACTGCCGTGAGGGAACTAAATGTGGTTAGTGGATTTGTAGAATAGAGAATGTTGAAGCCAAGAAAAAAAAGTATGTGATGATGTCCGAACACCATAGCTACAGTATTTGGGATAGTATGGTGTAAGCACTGTTGTAAAGTTAGTTTTGTTTCAATTCCCTATCGATATGACTCTACTAGAACCGGTTTTGAGTCATGATGCACGTTACTGTATTACCATTAAATAACATTAAAAGATACACAAGTGATTTGTGTACAAGAGACATGAGGCGCAGATGTGTGTCGGAAGCTCTTGCGTTCACTTTGTCTGGTATGGTCCGCCCTATCCTCTTACATTATAACCTTACGGGACCACTGACCTTTATGAGGTTGGTTTACACATGAACGAACATTAAACAGGCCATCTCTGTACTATGATAGGGACCTGTCGGGTTATACCAAAGTGAAACTAAAACTGGTACAGGCGGAAACTGATGATGCTGTAAAGTGCTGGAGTTTTAGTGTTGTTTATGATCCTCACAATATTCAATAATCTTTGTAATTAAAAATGTTTTGTATGCAAAAAATCTCATTGGAATCCAAAAAAGATCTAATTTGCTGCCACTATTTGCTTTTCCGACTTCAAAATCACAATCAAAGTCTAAGTTTGCTGTATTGTTATTACAACTCAACCAACATGTCATTGATACTAAATTTCATAGTTAAATAACCAACAAAAACAATGCATGTGTGATTTATCAATTGTGACAAAACTGTGAGAGGTAGAGTTATAGCAAACAAAAAGCAAAACAAGACAAAATGAAAAAAAAAAAGAAAAACAAAGAGGAAAAAATGGAGTGATCTCATTCTGCTGTAAAATTGTTTAGTTATTCTCTTATTATTTATAAGCCTTAATTTTTCACTTTTCCTGGGCTGACACTGGAGACTCATTCCATAAATGTTAAATAAGCATCTCCATCCTGAAAGCTATTTCTGAAATGATATGCTTTATAGATGTTTTTTATTCACATTTCTTGCTGAATTAGTTGCTTAAACAGAAAATATATAGTATAAAAATAAATGCACCGATAGAATTATAAATCTGTGTTTAGGCTTTCAGTCGACCCTTCTGTTCAAGAACATCAACACCATCTTTTTGGCCAAAATTAAAAATCATATATGAAAGAAAGAAAAATGCTTATGACTCATTTAATCCCAGACAGTCTTTACACATGTTGCGTTCTCTAAACCTTTCTAATTTATTTTGTGCACCAGCAAAGCACAATGTTTTGTCACATCACATGTGGTGTCAACACATTTGGCTACGCTATGTGTCTCGTGTCAGTTGAACGTCAGTCCCAGTTGGGTACGGGTGTGTATATTTTTAGGATGCTACAATTAATTAGAGCACCATTGCCCCAAGACAAACTGGAGCTAATGAGACATGAGCAAGAAACAACAAGAGCAGAAACTTCCAGAAGTAAAACTTTTAGATAAGGAAATTGATTGGGTTTAACCGATATTACAGTATTCCTATAAGAATCCACAGCTGGATAAAGTGTTGTGTGCTGACTGACATTGAAATTTTATGTAGCAAACACAGATGGGTATAGTAAAGGAAGTTGTGAAAAATTCTCCAGTGCTGGTATACTGAATATCAGTATTATTGAATGAACAGTATAATGAGATTGTACTGTACAGTATATTTCATATTCTAAATATATATTAAGATAAAAAATAAAGATTGAAGGTTGAAAGGTTGAAAGAGCAATTATAAAGCTAGGAAGGTATGTCATATGATGGCGTCACTTTTTATCCCAACTATGCTGTGTATATACAGTGTATATATAGTACAAGGTTTGGACAATGGAAACACTGGCCAATTTAGTGTTGGAGGTTTCATGGCTAAATTTGACCAGCCTGGTGGCCAATCTTTATTGATTGCACATTCCACCAATAAGAGCAAAGTGTGACGGTTTAATTAGCAGAGTAATAGCACAGTTCTGCTTAAAATATTGCAATGCACTATGCCTGCTATAGCCATCCTTTGGTCACTTGTGCCAATGCCAAAAATCGGTTTCAATGGTGCCAGCAGCGAAAATCTTGGGCTGTGAACAATCTGAAACATGTACTGTATTGTTCTCTGATGAGCCCAGCTTCACTGACTTTCCCACATCTGGTAGGGTTACAGTGTGGAGAAGTCCAAAAGAAGCGTACCACCCAGACTGTTGCATGCCCAGAGTGAAGCATGGGGGTGGATCAGGGATGGTTTGCGCTGCAATATCATGGCATTCCACAGGGCCAATACTTGTGCTAGATGGGCGCGTCACTGCCAAGGGCTACCAAACCATTCTGGAGGACCATGTGCACTCAGTGGTTCAAAAATTGCATCCTGAAGGCGGTGTTGTATATCAGGATGATAATACACCAATACACACATCAAGACTGGTGAAAGAGTGTTTTGATGAACATGAAAGTGAAGTTAAACATCTCCCATGGCCTGCACAGTCACCAGATCTAAATACTATTGAGAGACTTTGGGGTGTTTTGGAGGAGTGAGTCAGGAAACGGTTTCCTCCACCAGCATCACGTAGTGACCTGGCCACTATTCTGCTAGAAGAATGACTCAAAATCCCTCTGATGCTGTATTGGCAGCAAAAGGAGGCCCTACACCATACTAATTAATTATTGCGGTCTAAAAACCAGACATTTATGTACAGTATATATATCCTTATACGGTCCTCAACTGCTTTTGGTTAACAGACGTAAATTAAGTTCAATAGTTATCATAGACAAAACCAAAGAGAAATGATGCAACATAAAATTAAATGCATTACCTTTTTGTAATAGATTTTTTTTTTCACATGACTATGACACATTGCTATATTTGCTGGCACTATATCTATTTTTTTTCTACCAGTTTCTCTTTTCCCAAACGCCTCTTGTCTTTTTCAATCTGATAAAAAAAAAAATTCGACCTGCTGCCTCAGGCCTTGGAGGGCAGTTCTGGGAAAAAGCATATTGTGAATGATGACTTCTGTCGCAAGCAATCACTCCAGCAAACAACAATACAGTCGGGACTTCAGGAATTGCAAGGGACATGTCTGCCCTGGTGGCAATGATTCAGCTCTCTGCTACACTTTTTACACTTTATGCTTAAGGTTCATGAAGCTAGAGAGGTGGTGATAAATAGCATTGTTGTGCGTTTTTTTTTTTTTTTTATATTCTTTTTAAGGCACATATCGGCTAGTCAATATCGGGTTTCCCTACAAAATTTACTGTGAATTGTTTCATCACTGCATATGATCTTAATGAGAAATATAAAATACACTCTTACATATACAGTATATACCAATATGTACTGTACATCTGATGTCAGCACCATTAATCTGTGAATCGGCTCATGATATTTAGTCACTACTACCTGTAAAGATTACATTACATATGAAGCATTGACCAAGCAATTATGATAAATGATCAATAAGCCAATCACGCGGCACACAGTGATTCTATGCTAGGCATTTTAATTCGTTTGGCCGGACTCTCTCTGCTATCCATACAGCGCCATCATCCATCATCCTTATAAGCAGGTTAAGTAGAAAATAAAGACCAACAGTGTGCAATTTACTCCTGTCTGAGTTCATCATGTCTTCTTCTATTTCTCTCAGCTCGTTCTGCTCCTCTCATAGAGACCTCGGGGAGCCTCGGACAGTCCAAGTGATTAGATATGTGGCCTGGGAGATACAGCACAAACAACTTTGCGCTGTCTGGATAGGAATGCTAACAAAGCACAGGCTGTGCTAATGTTTAACAATTAGTTGTAGCTAAATGGCAAATGAGCTTGTACATTTTTTATATAGTCAAGTAGCTTGAGCATTAGTGAGGAAAGGATCAAGCTGAATTCGAATTCTCTATTTTTTTTTAAAGGTATCCCTCAGGGTTTAATCTTAAGCCCATTATCACTTATGGCCAGTTCATTCACCATGAAGTTGAAATTAATTAAGGGTAAATGTACAGCGATAAATACTGAACTTCACTGCGACACAGTGTTCCTCACTCACTCACTCACTTATCATCTATATCCCTCAATCCTGTATCCAGGTTCGCACGAGGAGGGGTACACCCTGGATGGGGTGCCAATCCATCGGAGGACACACACATACTCACACTCATTCACACACTATGGACAATTTGCGAATGTCAGCCTACTCTGCATGTCTTTATGCATTCCTGGAGGAAATCAACGAAGCACGAGGAGATGCAAACGACGGTGCTAACGATTAAGCTACCAGGTCGCCGACACAGTGTTACATTATACATGTGATATTTTCATGCCCTCAATGATTCAGCGCTGCACACATCATTTAAGCTAAAAGCTTGTATTAATTAAATGGGAAACTTGAATTGATTGTATATTAACCTAACTGAATGCATTTAAAAGATTGAAGTCCAGGCAGTTAATATGAGATCAAGCTTATGAGAAAGGGAACAGGAACATCTTGGTCTTTTTAATTAAACAGTCAGACTTAGAGCACATACTGTAGAACACACACTGGCTCACGGCCCTGATTGCAATTTAGCTTGGAACAAAGCAATAGGTTTAATTGTGTGTGTTTGTGTGTTATTTTTTCCATACGCAGCTGGGAGAGACAGTGTCTGTTATGCGTGTATTTGTGGCAGCTGTCACCGGCTGTGACACTGAGAATCAGGGGCTTTATTTGTTTGTTCCAGCCAGGATGATGAGGTGATGATCGTTATCATCAATTACTGGGGGCAGGAAGGAGCTCATTAGCTCCACAGGGACGTAGCGGCGCACACGGTGACGACCTCGGCCTTGCAGCTCCACTGCAGCATGCGTTCACCACAAGGACAGAGACAGAGAGAGAGAGAGAGAGAGCGAGAGAGAGAGAACTGGGAGGAGCTCAGTGGGAGGAGTTTATCAAGCAAACATTAGCAACAATACTCAGGCAGTACTAATGCACACTGTGGCATGACATCATACCATACACTAATATTACCAGCATTGTGTTTGGAGATATGGTGGGGATTGTATGGTAATACAAAGCCTAACAAATCATAAACATGCATGCACACACACACACATACACACACACATGCACATAAGACAGGCTGGTATTAAAAAAAAAAAGTTTGATTTAAAAAAAAAAGGGAAAGAATTAAGGCAAAGAGGTTAGTGATTTTGGGATTTGGGATTTCACGTCTCAATAGCAGACATGCCACACTGATATAAGCAGACACACACTCACATACACACACACACACGCACACTGCAGTAATTTTTCCTGGGACACATTGTCCAGGCTATGTAACTGCTTGTCAGCGATCTGTCATTGCTCTCTCTCTCTCTCTCTCTCTCTCTCTTTCTTTCTTTCTTTCTCTTTCTTTCTGATATTGCAACAATTTTATTCAATGTTTGGTTTGCTACCATAATTATTCCTGTTTACCATAAAAGCTATACACACACATACTGTACACACACATACACAACATTTATTCTTATGTAAAAGTGGAAAATAATAAAATCAATCGACTTACTAAACCATCACTTGGAAGAAACATACATATTTTGAGACCAATCATTAGTCATGCTTATGAAGGTGCTTTTTTATGAAGTACAAAGTCAAACATCACCATGTATGTAAACTTAGTGGAAGTATATTAAAGTGGCAGACTTTCATGCAAATCTCACGTTTTACTTGTTTTTGGACATTTCGATGGGTCTCCATTGTGTGTGTGTGTGTGTGTGTGTGTGTGTGTGTGTGTGTTCAAACAAAAAACAAGCCAGTTAGATTCTTCCCATTGTGACCTCATATACGAAAAGCCCCTCCCCGATTTGTTGCTGTCAACTGTGCTGTGCTCTGATGAGGGCGTGGCTTAGCACTAGCTCATTTACCCAGACACTGAAATGGTGCATCTGCAGGAGGAGTGAAATAAAGCTATTGTGAGGTACTGTATAAAGAATGTGTTATCTTTCAGCTGAAGAAGAAACATACACTCTGAGATGTGTGTTAACTTGTTAACGGCATAATAAAACATGCTGTAAGACCTTTAAATTAGGGCGGGAAAAAAAAGCAGTAGTGTCTCTGATTGCTCCTCATTGTATGTTAGTGTATGGTAGCAGGAAAAACCAGCTGAAATCACAGGCTTCAGGAACATAACGTCTGAAAGGATTATTACAGGTGAAATATTGGAGTTCTTAGTTTTTATCGAATACCCTGGGGATAAGACCTCGCATCATAACCTCTCAAGCGAACACACACTTCAGCGGGTGACTCGATTTCCAGCCATATAATCTCCAATATTTCTTCAACAACCTACAGGGAGGCTTTCCGTACCCGGCTCAAGTCAAGGTTATCATCTCTTATATAAGGCGACGTGATGGGCTTAATGCCCAGTCGTGACTTTCCTGACGTCCTTCCTTCGGCGTCAAGGCCGAGCCGTTTGTCTGCGATGACTCAAAGTTTCCGTCAGCGCCCTGGACGATTACCCATAGTGCCGTTCATCCACAAAACCACCATCATCCACAACACAAGCAGCATTAAAGATTCGATTTCATAACAGCAACGAGTCATGGCTTTTATCAGAACTCTGTCTGACTCACTCTACAGTGATGTGAGAGAAGTTTGGGTCTTATTATATTATGTGAGTAGAAGTTAAATTCCATGATGGTGGTTATTTAATCCATTACTCTTTTCTCTTTCTCCGTTTTCACTCGTAGTCTATTACATAAAGTTCATTCTCCGGCTTTGAGTAGGACTCTGTGCCTTCCACTAAAAACTGTAGCAAGCCTGTGAGGGATTAATTAAAGCGGAATCAATAAGAGGCAGATTAACAGACCTACAGTATCTCTTAGTGTGGTTAAATCTTATAAACAGGGACCTGGGTGTTGGACATCCAATATCATTCAATATAATATAAAAAGTCGACCTTACAACTAAAAATGAATGAATCTGAGAGTGTAGCACAAATTGAAATCATTCTCAATGAAAACGCTTCGAGATGTACTTTTATAAGAAAAATAATCAATGGCAGTGGCAGTGAACGATTTTCCTGAACCAGGTTCCCCAGTCACGTTTTATTTCTTACATAACAGGCTCAGATATTTTAGTGTGTGTGTGCGTGTGTGTGTGTGTGTGTGTGTGTGTGTGTGTGTGTGTGTGTGTGTGTGTGTGTGTGTGTGTGTGTGTGTGTGTGTGTGTGTGTTAATTCCACAACCCTGAGCTACACTATTTTCAATTCATTTTATATTTATTTCAAATGAAAGTCTGCAACCCTGAGCAACGTCTCATCTGAAAACTAAAGTGAGTTTCTGACTTGCAGCACACACACATATCCTTGAGATTTGCATGTGTGTGTGTATGTGTTTGTCTGTGTGTGTGTGTGTGTGTGTGTGTGTGTGTGTGTGTGTGTGTGTGTGTGTGTGTGTGTGTGTGTGTGTGTGTGTGTGTGTGTGTGTGTAGAAAGACCTCTCTCTGTTGAATTTGAGCGAGTGCAGTATTGCTGGACGTCTCTGCCGAAGGTTCCAGAGGTGAAGCGTATCGTCTGCACAGGCTGTGACCAATGCTCCCTACAGACACGCACACACATACACACACAAACACACACAAAAACACAAGCAGCATTATCATACTGACAGGAATCCTTATACAGATAGACACCTACTGTATGAATTGCAATATTTCGCTCATTTCCTCCATGTGAGTCAGGCGCATCTGTAATCTAAAAGGAGTAGGCTAATAAATAGGTTTATCATTAAAAGCTAATAAAGCCTAATTACCATCGTGCCATTAACAAAACAACAAGCTCCAGCCTCCACTCACAGTTAGTCCCATAAAACATTCAGGTGATCTATTCCTGTACATTGAAGTTGCATGAGCGTGGATCGCCTTGGGACTTCGTCTCCCGTCTTTAAGCTGCATGAATCTTGTTAATGGTCAATTAAGAGGAAGCATGTGGCTGAAATAAGGTTCGCAGTCGGAGATCGACAGCTGGGTGTCACAGTGGGCCGACGTCTCGAGACAAGACGTTATGTCAGAATTTTAAAAGTGACAGCTGAAGCTACTTCCCGGTGCCGTTTACAGCTAGCAAGGAAGAGCGCGACGCATCCAAAACTGTCATCATTCACATCCTTATGTAATCGGTACAGCGTCTGGTTTGGCTTCAAGCCGCTGTGGCTGAAAAAGTCTCCGTTTCTAAAGATAGCGTCTAGACGGAGAAAAAAAGCATGTTCGTTACACAGCCTGAAATTTCACCCCATGTATAATTATCTGTCTAAATCAGTAACTGGAAAGGAGATTATTGCATTAGACAAGTTAGACAATTGCTTTTCATTCAAATCCTCCAGGCATCCACCTGCTCCTTTTCTTTCGCTTCCTTTGTATGAAAGAGAAAGGGTAGGAAATGGCTAGGAGTGGCAGCTGGAAATGATATCTTTTGTGGCATTTTATACTGTATGTGGAGCTCTACATGCATAGCAACCTGTTATGATAACTTCGATTCAATAAAACTATACAGGATGTCGTGGACGATGATTACAATCCTACATGGGATCTGGGAGACTGCTCTTTCACATGCATTTCATACATATTTCATGACATGTACTGTACTGTATGCATAAAGAAGACTGGGCGCAAGTAGGAGGAGCTGAAATCATCACCTATTCTTTTTTTTTTTCTTTCTTTCTTTTTTTTTTTTAAAGCACTGGGAACACAGTACGTTTTCTCCTGTCATTGAGATGCTTCAGTTTGTATCATGACTCCACTCTACCACAATCATCCGCGACTGTGAGTCCAGGAAAGGCCTTGTTTTCGTCTCCGTCTGTCAATTAGGCTGATGCAGCCAATCGCAGGATCTTTTTTTTTTTTTTTTTCCGTTCATGTAAACGGAACATCGAGCTGTACTATGACATTCAAGTCGCTGTCTTTAAATGTTAGAGCTCACATTCTGAGTGCTGTCTTACTAATAGGGTACATTCATGATTTAATTAATAGATACGTAACTGTGAAACCAATCGACATTTCATCCAACTGTGTTAGATTTTGGTCAGTCGAATGCCCGTGATTAGGCGCGATCCCGATTGCCACAATATGTGTCTGACATTCACGTTTAATTTTACTAAAGCTATAGGTTATTATGCAACGTGTGTCTTAGACCGCCCCCTAAATATGCACTCTGCATGAAGCATGAATCATGACAGCTGTGAAATAGAGAAAAAAAAAATCTATGTAAGGAATTTTAACTGAAGAGAAAGTGTAAGTTCTTATAAAACAATTTATGTCAGAGAATGACATGAAAAGGACACAGGAGGCATGAAAACAAAATGTACAATGTCTTTTGATTTCCAGTTGTTTTCAACATAAGGAACAGACTGCTGCGTACAGATTAAGATTATTCATGCGGTTAAAATGAATTATATATCTGTGGATCCTGTAATATTTTTGAAATTTGCTCACACAACATGATCACAACCAGAAGGCTCACCAGAAAAGTTATAATGTAATGTAGTGTGGTCAGGTTAGACCCAATGACTCTACTGGTATGAAAAACTACTATACTGTATATAGTAAGGACAAATACTAATATATACATTAAAAAGTGTAGCTAAAGTTATCATTGTAAAGCCTGAGTAGATTCCTGGTTACACTCACTCACTCATCATCTATACTACTTACTCCTATATTCAGGGTCACGGGGGGGGCTGGAGCCTATCTCAGGAGACTTAGGGCACATGGCTTGCACAGTGGGCGCTATGCGTGGTCCATTCTTTCCCTGACGCGTCCATCACTCTGGAATAGGGTCAAGCTGAACTCATCAGACCACATGGCTTTTTCCAGCACTCCCAAATCCAATCATTATGCTCCCTACCAAATTCAAGCCTTATTTCTGATTAGTCTCACTAACAAGTGGTTTTCTTATGGCCACACAGTTGTTTAATCCTGTGAGTTCTCATAACATTGTGTGTGTGTTTGTGTGAGTATATAAAAGCTGTTACTTTCACTATTAAACACAGCTATGGTTTTTACTGTTGATTTTTTTTACCATGCAATTTCACCCGGTGTATAAATGATCTCTATTCATGACTTTTCCTGGCCACATTTCTTCCACAAAGTTGACAATTCAGCCAACATGTATTGTCCAACATGACAATAGAACAATAGATTTTTTTGTTGTTTTAAACCTTGCACATTGTGTAATAAATGTGTTTGTGCACTGTGTACTGAGCCAAATGTATTGGTAATACACTCAGTCTGCTAAAAGATCTCGGAAACCTTACTAGCTTGCCTCACATAGTGAATATTCTGCCGTAATCAAGTTCTTAAATGGATACATACTATACTATACATGGAGGCATAAACCAGATCAGATTTCAAAGTGCTCTAACCTGGGGTTGAGATACATGCTATAGTAAAAACATCACACTCACCTAAAGGATTATTAGGAACACCATACTAATACGGTGTTTGACCCCCTTTCGCATTCAGAACTGCCTTAATTCTACCGGGCATTGATTCAACAAGGTGAAGGAAGTATTCTTTAGAAACGTTGGCCCATATTGATAGGGTAGCATCTTGCATCTGATGGAGATTTGTGGGATGCACATCCAGGGCACGAAGCTCCCGTTCCAGCACATCCCAAAGATGCTCTATTGGGTTGAGATCTGGTGACTGTGGGGGCCATTTTAGTACAGTGAACTCATTGTCATGTTCGAGAAACCAATTTGAAATGATTCGATCTTTGTGACATGGTGCATTATCCTGCTGGAAGTAGCCATCAGAGGATGGGAACATGGTGGTCATAAAGGGATGGACACGGTCAGAAACAATGCTCAGGTAGGCCGTGGCATTTAAACGATGCCCAATTGGCACTAAGGGGCCTAAAGTGTGCCAAGAAAAGATCCCCCACACCATTACACCACCAGCACGAGCCTGCACAGTGGTAACAAGGCATGATGGATCCATGTTCTCATTCTGTTTACACCAAATTCTGACTCTACCATTTGAATGTCTCAACAGAAATCGAGACTCATCAGAGCAGAACATTTTTCCAGTCTTCAACTGTCCAATTTTGGTGAGCTTGTGCAAACTGTAGCCTCTTTTTCCTATTTGTAGTGGAGATGAGTGGTACCCGGTGGGGTCTTCTGCTGTTGCAGCCCATCCGCCTCAAGCTTGTGCGTGTTGTGGCTTCACAAATGCTTTGCTGCATACTTCGGTTGTAACGGGTGGTTATTTCAGTCAAAGTTGCTCTTCTATCAGCTTGAATCAGTCGGCCCATTCTCCTCTGACCTCTAGCATCAACAAGGCATTTTCGCCCACAGGACTGCCGCATACTGGATGTTTTTCCCTTTTCACACCATTCTTTGTAAACCCTGGAAATGGATGTGCGTGAAAATCCCAGTAACTGAGCAGATTGTGAAATACTCAGACCGGCCCGTCTGGCACCAACAACCATACCACGCTCAGAATTGCTTAAATCACCTTTCTTTCCCATTCTGACATTCAGTTTGGAGTTCAGGAGATTGTCTTGACCAGGACCACACCCCTAAATGCATTGAAGCAACTGCCATGTGATTGGTTGATTAGATAATTGCATTAATGAGAAATGGAACAGGTGTTCCTGATAATCCTTTAGGTCAGTGTATAGTAGCCTAGAAACTCATGTCAGCCTTTTCCATACTATTTCTCACACATACTGTTTGCATTTTTGGCGAATAAAAACTCTTTCTGTGTTCCTTTGTACACTCTGTGTTTAAACTGTGCGCCTTGTCCATTTTTCCCCCACAGAAAGAGGTCTGGCTGTGCATATCAACAAGCGCAAACAGTTTAATAAATCAGGAGCTGGAGGTTCTAATCATGCACAAGCACTAATAAAGAGCAGGAAAAAAAAAAAAAACACGCCTGACGCTGACTGGCTTGAGCTGCATTCATTTACTCTGTCCATTTTCCCGTATTCACCATGTAAAATGATCTGCCACGCTTTATCCAGTCTCTCTCGCTTTCATCTGCTGAGCTCTATGAGGCAGGTAACCAACACCTGCGTTTCCATGGTGATGGTGTTTACATAAACATGTTTACCATGGCTGAACCCTGGAGACAATAGCACTGTGTGAGAAAAAAAAAAAACAGAAGCAAAATAGCAAGAGAGGGAGGTAGGTGAGGACTTTTGATCTCAACTGAGAATAGCACTTATATTTCATATAGGGGGGTTGTACATATATATTTGCAATCAGTGATATATATATATATATATATATACAACATCGTTTTCGAGGTGTGTGGATGAGCTCTGAGGTCTGTCTGGCACCAAGCAGCTTCATCAGCAACCTGTTGCCATCCCCTCATCCCCAATACAAAACAACAAGTGTGTGTCTGTGCGCTAATGTCATCCTGTAACACAATTATGATTCGCATGCTTCCTCTGTTATGTCGCTGTTATGTTTCATTATGAAATCATGCTTCCCTCTCTCTGTCTCACACACACACACACACACACACACACACACTGCACACTGCATTGAAAATCAATCCCGATTTTTTTTGGAAGTGATCAATGCGTGTTCACGGCTCTCAGTCAATCAATGCATTTTAAGAAACGTGTGTCAATCATTTCTGTGTGTGTTCAAGCATGCTCACTGGTTTCAGTGTGTGCTGTAAAGCAACGAAGCATGCGAGCGAGCGAGAGAGAGCCTTTGATCTGTTCTATTTAACAGAATTCAACACAATGCTCCAGCCTCTACTCCTCTTTTTGTCCTCTCATTTCAGTTGTACCACCCACTTCACCTTAACTTTTTTTTTTTTTTTTTTTTTTTTTTTTTACAAATGTTTGCATGTTTGCTTATGTGAGACTGAATTATATCATAAGCTCTTGATTTTTTTTTCTCACTTTGGCTTGATGAGTCTGTCCTCAATTTTCTCCCACATTGGTCCATCATTTTTATTTAGACACGCTTCTTTCGTCTGAAATGTAAGCATGAGCCAATCTTAATAGCTACTTAAAACATTAGCACAGTGATGTGACCACAGGAGTCAATGAATGAGGGGGATGTTGGCATTCATACCGAAGATGAAACTCCTTATCTGAGGAATGGTACGTTTCAAAACAAGCGCGATAAGTACTGTATGTGTGTCCAATAAAACACTGTTTGAAGGCTGCATGACATGTGGATGACATAAGGCCTGAATAATGCCTCAAAATGTACAATAATACCATTCAGATGGCAAAGGATAAAAATGATCACGTCCAGTATGATTTCTGAATGATTTCCATAGCCTGTACATACCAGATACGGGAGTCTCTTCGTAATATATTGTACGCTTGGTGGTATGCGCTTTATATTTATTCAGACTTTATAATAAACACTTATTGTAGAGCTTGTAGCTGAGTTAATGGCCATTATATGAGTGTTGTCTTTATCTGTGCTAGGATGGCAATAAATTAAGCACCTAAAACACCTGCAAGCTTTTTATTCACACTCTGTCTTTTAAAACATCAACTATTCACCGATCAGCCGTGACATTACAACACAAAACATTAAGCCCAGTATTCTGTAGGTTCCTTCTGTGCTCTTGGGCCACTCGGGGCATGACTTCACAAGACCTCTGGGGATGTGTTGTGGTGTCTGGTACCAGGACATTAGCGCCAGATCCTTTTTGGGTGCTGTGTGTTGCAGGTTGGGGTCGTTACGGATCAGACTTGTGTGTCCTGAAGAAAGAACCTTATGGATGCTCAATCACATTGGGGTTTTGGGAATTTAAAGGTCGGGTCAGCAGTCATGAACTCCTGCAGGCTATGGTGCTGTGGGTGTTCTCGAGCCTTTCTATCACAGCCACCATTGACTTTCTGTGTGATCATACATAGGCATGGGTGAGCCTCGGGTGCCCATGATACTGTCACCAATTTACTGGTATACAGTTGATAATCAGTGGTGGGTTTTCTACCATTTATTCCACACATTAGATATTCTTTATTTTTCCCAGAGAAATGCAGCTACCACATGGCTGTGTTTCATCAATCAGACGTCGCAACGATAATCACATGACTCCGTTTGACCAATCAGCCGCAAGAACAATAACCACATGTAGTCACATGACCACACACAAACTGGCTGCATAGCAGGAAAAAATGGTAGACAGTGAAGAAAACATGACGCGGTTAGTTTAGCCGTTTTATTTAATGTCGCAATGTTAGCATATATAATTAGCAAATAAACTAGAGGCTAAAAATATATAGATAATTTCCTTACATTTGTTCTGCTGGACACAGTTTATGGTTAAGTGAGACTCTTGTACACATGTTCTAATGCTATTTGCATTATTTCTAATAATAATTCTAATCTGCTGAGTCATTTGCAGGGCGACTGAATATACAGCATCTCTTACACAGGAAATAGTCTACTGTACACTGCTCAAATATACATATGTTACCTACAGTAGGTGTTTATTTCAAAAGATTTATGTTGTGAAAAAAGGGAGATTAGGAAATTTGTGTTTCTTATTCCTTAATTTGCTATTTTGTAAAAATATTTAGTTTTATTCATTTATTTTATTATTTGGAAATGTAAATTTTTTTACATTATTTTATCATTTTGTCTGACTGATGACATCATTTAAAAAAAAAAATTTAACCTGACATTACGATTTAAACAGTTACTCAGTACTTGAGCAGTCTTTTCACCGAATACTTTTTTACTCTTACTTGACTAATACTATTTTGAAGCACAGCTACTCTTACTTGAGTAAAATTTTTGGCTTTGACTGTGTTAATGTTATGTGGTGTTAATGTTATGGCTGATCAGTGTATTTTAACATTCTGGTTTTTAACACTTGATTTTGGATCGGTTGTGGGAGCACACATACTGTACTGTAGGACTTCAGGACGTTTTTAGGACCATAAAAACCTCAGACCTAATTTGCACATGTTAGGATCCATTAAAGCTCTAAAAATGTCAACACCCCAAGACTAATTGAAAGCATCAAATTAAAATTGTCTTTAGGGTATTCTCACATAATAATTAGTATTTAGGTTTACGCTTAAGAAGTTTTGAGTTTTAAAGACAGTCTGAAGACTAACTGCATGGCCCCTGGGAGAACACAACAGAAAAGAATGCGTCGTTACTAAAGTAAGTAATATACAGGATATATACAGGCTGATACTCACCTGCTAGGGCCCTAGACAGATGAAACTTAACACATACTGTACTGTACTGTACTTTCTCTAAGAAGCCAGCAGCTTGAACACTTTCTACAGTTCTACCCAGTTCTAACATTATGTTTTAGCTGTTAGGTGCTAACTGATATACTATAGTGTACATCTCCACATGAGCTAACAGACCCCAACAGTCAGCTAAGTGGAGAATTTAGTCACAGACAGATGTGGCACCACTGGACGTTTTTTTTTCCAAATGGCACAAAGTGACACTTTGTAAAAGTCTAATGACTGAGTACATTATCTCTCCTAGACTGAGCAGGCCAGTGGCGCTTGACCTGATGCTGTGTGCCAGGAGTAATGAGTCTGTATTTAGAATGAACAATTGATGCGCACACACACCCACACACAAGTATGCACGCAAATGTCCAAGCAGTCATTGTGTGCTTCGTGTATATGGTGTGTGTGTGTGTGTGTGTGTGTGTGTGTGTGTGTATGTGTGTGTGTGTGTGTGTGTGTGTGTGTGTGTGTGTGCGTGTGTGTGCGTGTGTGTGTGTGTGGGCTCACCTCATTAATAAGGAACTGTAGCTGCAGTACAGCCGCTCCGCTCTCATGCTGACAATAGCAGTCCACTCCTGGCCGTCCCAGACTGATGACATCATAGGGTTAAGTCAAAGCATTTAATGATAGATGGAATTATCTACATTTTGAGCCGTTTATAACATAATAAAATAACAGCCTTGTGAAGAATCTCAGCTTCAAGCTAATGGCTCTGGCCTTTACAACAGTGCAATTTGAACATATTTAATTCCTGAATGATGCAGTGTGATGTGTGTCATTTACTGATGATCCTCATGACACCCAATTAGCATTTATCAGGTCACAGCGACCTTTAACAAAGAGTTAGAAGACTGGCTGTAGACAAAAGAATATATTTGTAGCTGAAGTAAAGCAGATAGAATATGGTGGTTGATGAGTGATGATTTAGGGCTGGTTTGTAGATGATGGACGAGGGGGCTTTTAAGAAAAGTGATGGTATGAAAGTTTTATTATAAAACACAGAATTGGTTGTCCATTTATACGAAACATACAGTATCAGTACAGGTATGAAGACAGAAATGCTTAAAGAATGGAGTGGGATGTCCATGTGTACAAATCTAGGATTTTTTTTTTTTTAAGTGAAAGGGGTAAAAAAAAAAAACCTTAATAATTAAGACGACAATTCAGGACCTCCAGGATCCGAGTTCGGTTCCTGCTTTGGGTCTGTGTTCATGGAGTTTGCATATTCTCTCTGTGCTTGGTGGGTTTCCTCTGGGTGCTCCAGTTTCCTCCCACAATCCAAAGACATGCACATTAAGCTTACTGGCGTTCCCAAATTGGCCGTAGTGTGTGAATGTCACTCATTCATCATCTATACCGCTTAATCCTGTATTCAGGGTCATGGGGGCGCCTGGAGCCTATCCCAGGAGACTTAAGGCACATGGACAGGATGCCTATCCAGCATAGGGTTAGGGTTAGGGTTAACACTCATTCATTCACTATGGGCAATTTGGGAACGCTAAGTAACCTATTCTGCATGTCTTTGGTTTGTGTGAGGAAACTTGAGTAACCCCACCAAGCACGGGCAAAACATGCAAACTCCATGCACACAGAGACGGGAATCGAACCCGGACCCTGGAGGTGCAAGGTGACAGTGCTAACCACTAAGCCACCGTGCCGCCCTGTACCATGTTCATAAAATGAAAATAAACACAATGGTAAGCACCATTGGTCTCAACAGTCCCTAGTTAGACTATAGATGGATGAAATAAGAAGAAGAGGAAGAAGAAGAATAGGAACAGTATAGCATGCCTGCATATATAGAATCACATCTCAAAATATAAAAAATTAACGGAAAGCATAGCTGCAAAGTTACACTGTTACTCCAGTGTGTGTTACAACTTGTACCGACTGCTTGTGAAGAAGTCTAGAAACAGAAAGAAGAGCAAACCTTCAAAAACAGCGCAGTGCAGCCAGGATGTGAGCTTTTCTCTGAAAACAAACACAGTTTCTAGGTAAGAGTAAATTACCTTTCATAAAGCCCACAGGGATGGCAAAGAAGACTCTCACTCTCTCTCTCTCTCTCTCTCTCTCTCTCTTGCTTTTATGTCAGAGGCACATACTGGAGGCTGCGGGTTAGTGAACCCAAACTAAACCCAAGTCCAAATAATGGTCACAGAACCTGAGAGAGAATACAACAACACGAAGCAGCATAACAAAATTGATCTCTCCTGTTCAGCACTCAGCACATCAGCACAAATCTTTTCGTGTCAGAAGACATTAAACGCAGCTCTACACTATCTGTCTATCTGTATTCGTACGGCTTCGCCTCCCCCCACCTCAACCGCACGGCTCTGGCGACACTGACGCATTTCCATTTCAAATGCTCTCAGCAGGTGATAAAACACCAAAGGCCTCAAACAAGGTCAGATCTCGTCCAAAAAAAAAAAAAAAAAAAATCCCACACATGCATGGCTTCTCCATTGTCTGTGTGTGTGGGTATCTTGAATATTGAAAAGCACACTCAGTGCGTCTGTCATACGTGGGCAGAGTTTCAAGGACGTTCAAGAACGGAGCAATTAAACTTTCATCTGTCACACACGCCCCCTTCGTTACAGCTTTCATTAAAGCCAGATAAAGGGGAAAAGAA
Source organism: Clarias fuscus (assembly GCA_030347435.1). Taxonomy (NCBI): domain Eukaryota; kingdom Metazoa; phylum Chordata; class Actinopteri; order Siluriformes; family Clariidae; genus Clarias; species Clarias fuscus. Next base: position 10,948,412 of record CM059209.1, on the reverse strand, counting down.
AACGAGGCATCGATGTGCACCACTGACTGCATCACCTCCGAGTGCACTTATCACAATGCTAAGCTAATCGGTGCTAAATTGGGCTTTTTCGCCAAATCTTTCCCAAACCTTTGAACGCTTCGGTTCAGTTTTCATAAACTTTAAAAAAAAAAAAAATGAAAGCATCATTTTTATTATTCATGCATTAGGGGAAAAATGACACAGATGAAGAGTGTCAGGATAAAGGGCATACCAGAGACAGAAGGATGGATGTGTTGGTGTTGTCGGTGAAGAATGTGCAGGAAGCAGAAGGAAAATTGTCCTGCATGCACGATTGCACCTAAATTGCGTTTGGTTAAATTACCTTGACCAGCTCTAACACATGCTGGCATCAAACACACACACACACACACACACACACACACACACACACACACACACACACACACACACACACACACACGTGTTCGCTGAAGCTTCTTCAAATTCCTTTCACACGCACTAAGAGATTGAATTGAGCCCTTTGAAAACTTTATGATGATGAGCAAATCTTTACTCACAGTTCACCTCCTCTCTATAACTAGCAGCACTAGTCCCAGAAACTAGTAGGCAGAAATACGGTGAGATAATGCAAGAGGTGAAGATTGAGGGGGAGGAGAAAGTCAAGAGAACTCTAAACCAAGCGGAGAGAAACGAAGAGACAGAGTGGAGGTGTGAAACGAAGCTGGTGGTGAATCAGACATCATAAAAAATTTTTAAAAAATTTAAACGAAAGGGACGGCAGAGTGGAATGAACGATTAACTATACAGGGTAACAATGAGACGGTGGGAGATGGAGAGGTGAGTCAGAGAAAGGCATAAAGAAAACAGGTATATTTGACTCAGTGACTCAGAAAGAGTGGGATCGAGCGCCGCCTAATGAGGTCCATGTCACAGGAGCTACACACACATCCCAGGTAGAGCAGTGACTCACTACAGTGTGTTTGACATGTTGCCTGATGTAGCACTTCTATAGCTGGGCTGCTATTAAGATGACTAACAGGTTAAGATGTCGATCGAGGGTGACGTCAGCGTTGGTTCGATATCCAGATCTGGCTAGAACGAGGCTTGCTTTGCTGTATGCTATTCCGGATACGATTCAGAATAGCATGAATCAGGCAAAAGTTTTATTGCCAACTGCCTATTTTTCCCCTTTTAGATCCCTTAGCATTGTCCTAAGGACACCCAAAACATGCTTTGTAACTAGAGAGGCTTGACGAAGACATTGTGAAGTACAGGTGTGTCACTACAGCTCATCCTTACCATATAAGCACTCACACTGTATAGTACATGCTGTGGTGCGATCAGTGAGTGTGCACGAGTATAGAGGGTGTGGTCTGACCTGGTTGCCATAGCAACGGCTCTGTGTAAACAGCTGATACACGCACAATGAATGTAGTGTGATCTCCTCCATTTACGGGAATGAGAAGGTCACCGTGCAGATTTTGAACCCAGATATCTTACCCGTTAGTGCTACAGCTTTAACTATTCAATCGTTTGAGAGAGGAGGCTTTGATTTAGCTTCGTGTGAAGTTTGGTGTGCATATTTCAAACATTGTGGTCACGGAAGCAATTTTAAAAGCATTCTTGTTCATGGTAGATTTTTAAAGAAACTCATTATAGTGAGATCCTATGGGGGGAAAAAAATCTGTATTGTGTCACATCGCAAATAAACCAATCTGCTCCTTTTTTATCTTTTGGGAATATCTTTGGATGTTTTTTTTTTTTTTTTAAGGGGTAGAGTTATTTATTTATTTTGGGGGGTTGACATGATTTCCAAATTAGCAGCCATTTTGGAGCTGTTTGACCAGAGATGTCTCGTCTGACCAAAAATACGTTTCCTAGGGACATGGAAGCAAAGGGGTTTGGCTCAGGTCCCAAAATATCTTTGTAACTCAAAAGCAGTGCATTTTCCCCTTTAAAAGTACTTTTTTTTTCCCATATCGCTTAGAAGAGCAGGCTGATCATGTTGATCAAAGTTTTGTGAAGGTCTGTGCAAAATTAGGGCGATTTGGCTGTCTAGACAAAATCTGAAAAAAATGTAAGTTTAGGAAAAACATCGGTCTGTTTCCTTAGGAAAGTGTTAGCAAGCGATTACCTGCGGGAGAGGACTGAATCATTTTTGACATCAAACATCAACTCACAACGGGAAACAAAAGAGACGCTACTCATTATAGAAACCCAGATTCTATGTATTGTGCAACTCAGCAAAGGAAAAAAAACTCTCTCATAAGAAAGTTTATCCTTGACACCAAGGACACAACTCAAAAAAAACCATGTATTTGCATGCTGGAACCTGATAGGCTCTTACATTTTGTGATGCAACAACATGTCAAACCCTAGCTCAGATGTACAAGAACAGTATACTGTACGCTCATTAATGTATTTCTCTCAAACGGATTACACTAGCACAAGCAACATTTTTCATAAAGTATTAAGTAACACTAAACACAATAAAAGTGATGACTGATGTCTTCGTCTTTGCTGGCCTTCGCTCACACGATGGCCCTCCGAGGAGTTTTACTAGGTGTGCGAGCAGCAATCTGTCCTTCAACGTCTCTGCTGAGCATCGGCAACACAATTGTGGAGAAAGTCAAAAGTTTCCAGGTGTGCACGTCACAAAGGGAGTTCAGCACCCAGACCCTGTACACCACCTCCCCAGTCAAGGAAACTCGAGAATAAGAATTTCATGTCCTGTAAAGCGTGAGAGCGAACCTCCAGTGGCGTTCCATCTAGTGTAAATAAAAGATACAGCACCTCAGTTGAGTCATTCGGTGTGAAAAGATACAAAGGAATGAGTCATGCATAAACCTTAATGAAAGTGTGAATATGATACATGACCAAGATATCGGAGGAGTACGCAGAAGGAGTGAAAGAACGTTAGCTAGAAATTAGTTAAGGGAAGCAATTAGAATGTGTGCGTGTGTTATTATTGTATTACTGTAAAATCTGTTAGTTTGCTATTTACCAAGTCAGCAGAAGTCAGTCTTCAAAACAAACAGACCCGTGACAGAGAATAGAGCGAGAGAGAGAGAGAGAGAGAGGGAGAGGGAGAGAGCATTTGTTTCCCTTCTTGTGCATAAACATTGCTTTAGCTACTGTAGCTAATTAAAACGGCGAACATTGCTTTAGCCTGGCTCGATTGCACAGCAATCTGCTCTGTGCGAGTAGCCAGAGTTAGAGATGCACGTGTGCGTGTGTATGTGTGTGTGTGTGTGTGTGTGTGTGTGAGGGAGGGTGCGAGTTCAAGTGTGTGCATGACAGAGCGTGAGCATCTGTCTCCGAGCGAGTGCTGAGAGAGCGCCTGATCATGCGTGTTGACATTTCACTGCTATCTGTGTGATGGCAGCAGACAGTCAGAGCCATGCCCTGTTGCTTCGGCAGCCCGATTCCTCAAACAACCTCGCATAGTCTAATGAGTCTGATGAGAGCCTGGAACAACAGAAATCTTGTAAATCAGAGTATCTAGGTACAGTATGTTCTCCCCTACCTAGCCATCACCAGTGCAAAAAAAAAAGGGAAAAGGTCTAAATTCACTCGAGGCTCGGCGTGGAATCGCATGAAATGAAGGTGATCGCTGGAGAAAAACTGGAATCGACAGCAGTAAATTCAGCCTCAGTACGCTTCTGTAGTTCTTTGATTTGATAGATGAAATTCTTTTCTTCAGACCTGGTTCAGTGTATCCAACAGTACATTACTGTATGTCCAGGTGATGCTATCTAATGCTGCATTCACACTTTTTAAAAAAAGCCACTCATGCATTTGTTTCTGTCTGCTGCTTTTCAGAAAACTAAACTGCAAAATGGAATCAAGCTCTTTTTACCTCCTGACCAGTCAAGTCTCGGATCGAGAAGCGAGACTCGACACTCTACAGAGTACTGAGTGACAGTAAACTGTGTAGGCTTGTTAGTGAATGAATGTACGGAGATTGTCAACAGGCTGAATTGAAAATATTTCTTCGCCGACGGGGATTAAAATCAATGCATTTTTCATTTTTGAAACAGCAATAATATTTTTACGTTCCCGATCCACATCCATGTCTTTAGTTGGAAACTGTTCAGAACGAAATGAAGGGTTTTAAAATCTATCCGTGTGTGTGCGTGTGTGTGCGCGCGCGGACATGCCCGGCCATGGATTGGCACAAAGCCAAAAAATATATACACTTAAAAATTATTTAAAAATATTTTAATGTATTGCTGTACATTATATATTGTTATATATGATAATAGTATTAATATTATATGAATATAATATACTGTACATCATACTTTAATATACATCATCATATTTTGTCTTTTCCAGAAGTGTGTATACATGTGTTTTGGCTATATCTATATAATTAGTGTCAATATTATCATGTTAATGCATGTGATTAATCTACAAATTTTAACACATTACTAATTTTATTTTAAAAAAATATCATATGACCTTAATGGCTTTCCATAATTGTAGCGCGGTTACGCTTACAATTACCCACGTTTAACGCGGGTAATAAAATGACTCAGGAAACGTCACCAGGCGGAAAAGTTGGAAAAGGCTGAAAGTTAAATTATAAAAAGCTTTTAGATGGAGGTTTGGATAAAACCAAAGTTGGTCTGCTAGAGCTACCTCCCAGGGGAATTTTTTTAACAAGAAAATACACTGAACTGGTGGTTCCGGTGGCTAAGGCTCTTGGATGATGTTCTTCAGATCCAGGTTCAAGCGCCACCATCAGTGGGTCACGATTTAACCACTACATGCAGTCTTGATCCCATATGAAAGATTTTAAGTTTCTTTTTGAGATAAGCTAATGTTTAAGATATTAAAAACTACCATGTGTTAACCATGTTATAATACCAATCTGAATATTTTAAAATTGTGATTAATCATGATTAATCACACTATGACTATGACTGTGATTATTTAGTTTACATTTTTTTTATTGATTGACAGCGCTAATAGTTTCCACAAGCTAGTCTTATCATAGGCCTTGGTTATGAATGAATTCAGTGTATTTAATCAGAAGCTTGTGCAGACCATCCTTCGTCTTAAAGAACACAGCTATAGTGCCTGTCCAACGTCATATCTTCGTGTAGCGATTGATTAATCATGGATCAATCAATTTAGGATTTTTTTAAAATTCATGCTGGAAAAAAATTAAGCTATTACTCAGTTAAGAACCTCCTAAAGTGATTTTTAAACATCTTCCAAGACAAGTTCCATTTATTTTTCTGTTCCCTGTAGAATTTCCAATCCCAGATCGCCAGTAATGCAATATGACTAAAAATATCAACCTAGCTATTTTCGGGATGTTCACCACTATGCAATGTGACATCCCACTCTGGTGCCACACACTAAAGTCACACAAGCAGCTCCACTTTTTAAGGCAAAAAATCTCCTCAATCCTATAGATAGAACAGTTTTTATAATACTGTAATACTGTAATATACTCAGATTAGCCCAAATATAAAAGCACAGATTATTCAATATTACCAATATTGTGTAGGTTCCCATTATTCTGCTTGGGGCAGCTCTGTCCTATTGGGGCACGACTCAACAAGACCTCTAAGGGTGTGCTCCAGTCTCTGGCACCAGGACATTATCAATGGATCCTTTGGGTGCTGTGGTTTGTGGGGTGGGGCCTCAGTGGATCGCACTTGCATGGATGCCCGGTCGGATCGGGATCTGGGCAATTTGGAGGCCAGAACTGGGAATTCTTTGAATGCTACACTCCAGATGTGGCATGCTATGATACATTGGGTATACTGATATCTTTCTTTTATTGACTTCTCTTAACAATTTGTGCTACATTGTCTTTATAGGATCAGACTGCACCTTTGGTACCCACAGGAATAAACGAGCCTTTGGTGCCCATGATCATGTTGCCAGTTTATTGGTATATAATTACTAATAAATGATCAATATCAATCAATCAAAGTGTTGTGTCTTATCGCTAAATCTAATCTAGGTTGCAAGCTAGACTGTTAGATGGAGCTAGTTTGGATTGTTAAGAATGCTAAGTTAGTGTTTCAGTATTGTGTGAGTCTTATAAGCAGAGCTAAAGCTAATTAAGGAGCAGCTAAAGTATTCACCTGTGACCCAAGATGACCTGTTCAAGTCATAAATTTTTTGAAACACTTGTTTTGTGGTAGTTCATGATGTTATGGTACGTAGCATATACAGACTGCAGTAGGTGAATTGATCACCACATGGTTTTTCACCCATGTTGGGTTTTCTTTATTTACTGTAATGTAAGGAGTTTGTGGCTTATCCACATCGAGTTCAGTCTTGAAGATGGATTTAAACAGGACGAGAGCATTTAAATATGTTTTTGCTCATTTCTCTACATTACATTTTTGAAAACCCATTGAAAAATAGATTTCACTCATACTGTAGTGTGACTACTCTCGTTTACTGGACGATCAGCGTTGCGTTGCTGCGGCGACAAAGGTCATTTAGTTGTGGTGCCGCAGTAAGCGCTGGCGTCGGATATTCCGGCCCTATGCTAACGAAGTCATCATAAGCGAGATGATTAATGTAGATTAACACTTCCCCCCTGTTGTATTATGTTAATTCCACCTTGGAGTGTGATTCGGAGTGTGTGTGTTTATTGTTGTACCCGGCTGAATTAGCATGCATTAGCTTTCCCCAGGTGATCTGCATATCTCTTCATTATCATAAACCATGAATGGTGCTGGAACACTTACAGACCACCGCTGTGTGCTGGAACGGCAAAGCCAAAAACTTCACTGCTCCACCGCCGACGCTAATGATGCAGCGGATCTGATCGTTAAACAGTTCATTGTTGTGTGTAACCGCCTGGTTTTAACTGACAAAATCTAACATCTAACATCAGTACTGTTCATGAAGAAAAAGAAAGCGGTATTAAAAAAAAAAAAAAAAAAAAAAGTGAAAAATTTGTCAATTAAGATTTTTTCCATAGTGGTCCTTGAAGGAAATACTCAGGTAGATTCTCAGCAAGAGTTGAGGCTTAGACATGTGGATCGTCATGACAACGTTGAATTCGGGGGTCTGACTCCATTTCCCAGAGCGTACCTCTGGCAACAAACATGACTACCATGGACATCAATTCCCAGATTACTGATTACACACATCTGGAATCAATCATCACCACACTACAAGCACGTTCCCAAGGCAGACATTTAACGAAGCATTCGTTCGTGACTGTTGACGATTCCGACAGACCAAGCCTTTCTGTCACGTTTGCTCACTCGAACTCCAGTTTTGCCCCTTCTGTGTCTCATATCCTGATAATAGTCTCATCCTCTAAATACCTGTTTGTCCGTCACCTGACTCTTTGCCTGATTTTGTCTTGAGTTCTGATATTGTGCCTTAAATGTGCCAGTCACTACTTATTTAAAGCATTCACCACGACCACCGCCATCCCTGCCCCCTGACAAAGCTAAGCTTGAAACATTTTATTAAGACATGAAGTAACCTACACGCAATCCTCACTGTCTAACTGATCACGATCCTTCTCTCTCTCTCCCTCTCTCTCTCTCTTCCTCTTGTAAATTATTAAACACATGGTCAATGTGCTGAGTCTAATTCAAGAACTGAGCTTTCTGAATTCCTTAGCTAAACCTCTTATCTACATTTTTCAAGGACAAAAGTGGAAATTTGCACAGTAAAAAAAAAAAAAAAGCCAAATAGTTTTCACACCAGCCTGATATATTTGCACTGAGCAGGGGAACCCAGGGCACATCTATTAGTCTACGGTGATGACAAAAGACCTAATGCAAACTGTATTTTACAACCCAGCTACCATGTTATTCACAATGTAGCTGACGTGATTTATTATTGATTTACACTGTTAAATTTTTTTTTCACGATTTTCCTATTTTTACTGAAGGACTTAATGTTCAGGAGATGTTTGAGAGTTTCAAAGTTTTTTTTTTTTTTATGCAGCATGAAATTTCAGCTTGGAGCTTCAACATGCTGCTTAAACTATCATTTCATTCATTCAAATGCGAGATTAAACAAGCCTTGAACACTCACTCACTCATCGTCTATACCGCGTAATCCTGTATTTAGGGTCACGGGGCCTTGGAGCTTATACCAGGAGACTTAGGGCACAAGGCAAGCCCTGGAGAGGGTGCCAATCCAGGGCACACACACATGCATACACACACTACGGCCAATTTGTGAACGCCAATTAACCTAACCTACACGTCTTTGGACTGTGGGAGGAAACCAGCGTACCCGGACGACACCTACCAAGCACGGGGAGAACATGCAAACTCCATGCACGCAGAGATGGTAATCGAACCTGGACCATTCGAGGTGCAAGGCGACAGTGCTAACCGCTACACCACCGTGCCACCAGCCTTGAACACATGGTGGGAAAATCTGACTTCTTAAAAGCATAATGAAGGAAAGCGATAATGCGATCATTGAGTCGAACTGATAAAACTCAAGGTTTAATCCAGAGATAATGAGACAATTTTGAAAAACACATGGTTGCATAAAACCGCACATTAATTCTAAAAAAAAAAAAAAAAGTCTTTTAAAAATGAATTTTAACGCTTTAAAAATAGCAGACACCATGCTGTAGTTCGGGCCCTTTAATGCACCTTGAACATACGTCGAGTACATGTTTCAGATGTTCAAGCAATATCACATGATGGGAGTGATGTATTAGTCGATAAACCATGTGCTACATCCAGCAATAGAGTGCGATATTGCTTTTATACAACAGTTCCACAAACTCCATTTATTTACTTCATTTATCAAGAGCTTTGTTTTGAGTATGTTTTGTTTGTTTATTTATTACAAGCAAAAAATAAACAAACATTAACAGGAGTGGAAGTAGTTTAAAATTCTATTCTCAGTATTTAGCCAGAAGTTGAGGAGAATGAACCATGGAGGTGGTGGGCAGTTCTGTAAATGTTTGAAGTTTCTATTCATATTTCCACTTATTCCGCTTTAGAATATCAAATAGGTTTGTTAATTTCCCTGGTTCTGGGGTTCTAGTGTTAAATGGAAATAGCGCTAATGCACTAAGGTGCACAATCCTTTGTCTCTCTCTTACACACATACTGTACATACACACCAAATAATGTCTTTGATCAGGGATTGGAGAGTGATCTGGAATTCAGCCTTGTGTTAAGAGACAGTTGTAGCATTGTAACGTCGTAGCTAATGTTAGCCATGAACAAATCCGTGAGGTGAGTGATGAACCTGTCGGCATGTTGGCAGAAGCTCACACTCACGTTACATAGCGGTAATGAAACATTAAAACACAACACAGACCTTCAGAGGCAATTCTTTTAGGACTCTTATTATCGAGTCAAGGTGTTTGTTTGTTTGTTTTTTAAGATGAAATTTTATCAGATGTGTTTCCTTGCTGAAAGTGATTGTGTGACTGGTTTTGAATGTGGGTTTCAGAAGACGATTGCTCTCTCCTCAGTACTGCAGACCATTCAGGTACTTTCACCCATGCTGCGACCAACAGTTAGTGTACTGTAATTAACGGTTAGTAAAAAAGCTGAACTGCAGAGTGATGCATATAGTTAAACATTCCAGCGCTGTTACCATCCGTTATCAGCACTGCTGGAAAGCCTCTCGTCCAATCAGAGTCAGAAATAACTGTTGTGTAATGTACTGTAATATGCAGTTATTTACATCCCTGCCAACAGTCTCAGTCGCACTTATCTCAACAAGGTACTAATTTGTGATGCTTTAGTGTAGAAGTATGCAGTATTGATCTGGCTTGCATTTGTCCATCAGTGGGAGGTGTCATCAGCTTGGTCCAGACACACTACGCCTGGGCTTTTAATTCTGCTCTGTAATTAGCCCACTGCTTCACACTGCAGCCCTGAGAATCCAGCTGCTGTTGTTCAGGGCCGAACCGACTCTGATAAATGACCTCAACCACTCTTCGACACATGCACATACTGTACAGTATACACACGCAAACACTGATACGTACACACTCGGAAGGTTGCCAGACTAGCAAAAGAAAGCAGAGAAAAAGGAAGGGTGGAGGAAAAGCCGTGAGCTGTGGCTTGTGTCAGAATCTAATAATAAAAGACAATGCAGAGGGACGGAGCGCAGGTGGTCTTGATGGGAAATTACAAAGCCTAAATGCACAGCGCGAGGGAGCTGGGTTATTGATAGAATCTCTCGCGGCTGTTTCCGAACCACTTTCTGCGAACCAGTTTCTTGCTGAGGCACGCCTGCCGGAGTGGCCCGTCCTGCTCCTTCAGCCGCCTGACATTTTCATGGTTCACTTCACACGGAAAGGCCGACAATCGCGATAAAGAGCCAGGCGTCATTTACATGCAGCAGTTGGTGACGGCTGGCAGTTGGTTGAGATGCGCTCCATTGTTCGTTGGGTTTTGCATAACACACAATGACTGACGTGTGCTGTCTGCTCGCGCGTGGTTGTGCGTGGGCTCGTTCAGGCCTGTGCTTTTATTTTTCCATCCGCATCTGTGGATTTTGGCTAAAACTAGTGATTATCATGCGATTGCGATTACTTCTCTTCAATAAATTTTTTTTTCTTTCAACTGTTTCAACTGTTTGTGCATTTTTTAAAATCATCTTCAAATGTTTAAAACTGCTCAGATTTAGATTTAGTTAAAATTATAGCTCGAGTTTGGCGCTTGGCTTGGTACTGTAATTGAATTATCTTAGGATAAACTAGTACGGCTTTGGACATCAAAAAAGAAAAAAAAAAAGATCACTGTCATTAAAGAATCAGTAACCCTTTCATTTTCCATCTGCCCCCCCATCAGTGCGTCTCACCCATGCTTCAGGGATGCTGTATATGGGGCTTGGCATGTCACACGCTGGGTAAATATCAGTGTTTGTCGGCCATGCTTCATTTAATGAAGACGAGCTGAAATGCAGGACTGATGCTCGGGGTTAGACAGGCGGCATGATGAGAGCTATGGGGCGAGAGTGATGGTGAGAGAGACAGAGAGAGTGGTGCATGGGAGAGACCAGGCCTGATCAGTGAATCCAGTATACAGTAGCTGGCTATTAGCATAGAACATGGAACTTACTGGCAGAGAAATATGATCAATTTTACCACTAAATATGATAAAAATGTTACCACTAAATGACACTAAATGACAGTACACAGTACTGGAAAGAGGGGAGAGAAGCTGCGTGCCAAAACCCACTTTCAAAACCAGTCACTGTAGAACTTTCAGCAAGAAAACACATTTGATAATGTTATTTTATCTCGTAAAAAAACACATAATTCAAACATAATTGCTTCTACGTTGTTCCTCTGAATCATCTCTGTTGTGTTTTGACCTTTAATTACTGTTAGTTAAAATGAGCATAATTTCTCACGCCACTGCTTTGTTCATGGCTAACATGGTTAGAGCTCTCTAACGCCTAAACAATGTGTTTGTGAAACAAGGGAAATTTTCCATTTCATGCTATTTGGGATTCAACCCTGGAACAGTTAGTTACAGTAGTTGAGGCTATTGTAAAGTAGAATACGTAAAGACATAAAGAAAAACTTTCAGATTTAGAAGACTGTCCAACACATTTACATTTAGCAGACACTCTTATCCAGAGCAGCATTATCTCATTATACATCTGAGCAGATGAGGGTTAAGGGGGGTACTCAAGGGCCCAACAGTGGTGGTTGTGGGGTTTGAACTAGGAACCTTCTGAACCATAGGCCAGTGCCTTAACCACTGAGCCCCTCCATGTTTTTTTTTTTTTTCCTCTTCAACTTTTTGGCTAAATAGTATCGGCAAGAATTTAAAACTATTTTCGCCTCATGAATATTCTAAAGGCGGAACGATATGAGGAACGTCACATGGTAAAAGGGAACATCATAACCAACCCGAACCTCCTGTCACTCTATGTCTCTATCTCTATTTTGTTACAGTGTTCCTCAAGCGGCAGTCATCCTAATCCCTTCACTCTAATCCCCGGCTGAGCACACACCTGTGTGTCCCAGATAAAGAACGATGTCGTCCTGCTGTTCGGCAATGCCGCGCTCACTTCCTTTCCCCAGTCTTCATGCAGCCACCCCCGCGCGCAACCACGCTTCCCAGGAGGTGAACATTTTGGGTTCAGTGTTATCCTGTCAGTCTCCAGCTGGTGGCGGGACAGTGAGGTGACGGGCTGCAATTACCCGGAGTAGGATGCTATCATTACCCGTGCCACAGAAAGGAACGTGAGTCATGATGAAAGAGGAGTGGAGGGGTAAAAAAAAAGATGGATGCAGGATCAGGCCAAATCTCTGTCCAGGCAGTTTGAGTAGTTAGGATGGAAATTGCTAAGGGGTATAGAGAATCGGTTAATTACTCTGTTGGCAGAAATACAGTTTTTGTTAAGTTTGGGCTCATAAAGTATGTGGCTGTGTGTGTGTCTTTGCACGTGCTCCCGTGTATGTGTGTGTGTGTGTGTGTGTGTGTGTGTGTGTGGATGGTCAAGATTTGCAGTACGAAGCTGTGAGCATAATTGAGATTTTCACACTTCTATTCTACTCCTCCCTTTCGATTTGCACCCCCCCCCCTCTCTCTCTCTTTCACTCGCTGTCTGTCTCTTAGTCAATCTGAAGATTTTTTTTTTTTTTTTTTTCAAAAATGAGCAATTTGCTCTGCCTGGTCCCAAATCAATTACTAACCCCTCAAGGCCTTTCTTTGGCTGCAGCAAGAAACAACTTTCTGGGAGGCGGAGTTTTTGGTCTGGCCTTAATCGAAACCAAGCTGTTCATCATGTCATTAATATGGACTTGCGAAAGAAGATTACAGGAAAAGTAAGAAAAATAACAAGAAGAAAAAGAAGAAGATGAAGGAAATGTATCCCCTCTGTCAGTTTAGTCTTTCCAGTTCACCTCCCACCATCCAGCTCTCCCCTATCATACAACAGCTTGTAAACAGCGAGAGCAAAGACTAACACATGCTTTCTCCGAGAGACACCGATCCAACAACCACCCTCAGAGGAAACATGACACACTTGGAGGAAAGCACTATCCACCCTGTCCCACATGCATGCGATCCCTGATCGGACAGTGTCCGCAACATACCGTACAGCAGGGTGTGCCGTCCGTCCCAATTTTGCTTTTGTGCTGGAGCTATCCTCGTCCACACCACGCACTAATTATACACTGTTCACCTTCATTCTGATGTGTTTAAACCTTGGTGAGACAGGCAGCATGATGGATGTGCAGTACAGTGATTTTTTTTTTTTTAATCTATCATCTAAGATGAAAGCCTAGAAATGGCAGTGCGAAAATATCTGTGCTTGAGCCACCCCATAATAAATTAAATGATGTGGATTAAACTAAAGAAATGGGAACACATGTTTTACTGCAAAGTGCGTAAAGATACAGTTTAAGAAAATCATTTGTTTATGTACCGTAACAACCTCAGCGGCAACCTCGTTTCCCCTCTCGTCCGTTCCAACCACTCAGCATTCAGCATCACCAGTACTGTATACAGTATTAATCACCGGCCTGATCATCTCTCATCATCTGCGCCTGTTTCTCACTGATTCATGTCAATGTTTTTTTTATGCTTAAATATTTCATAGGTCACTGTGTGGCTTAACAAACAAATAAACAAACAAACCAACAAAAGAACATTCCTCTGAAACTGCTCTGGATTGAAAAAGAGAGGAAGCCTGGAGAACTATTCCTTAAGACTACATTAAAAGTCATTAAAATATATATATTTTTTAAAGCAAAATATGAAGGATTTTGCATGAAATGGCTCGAAACCTTTGCACAGTACTGTATACTGTATGTCCACAGACCAATAACCGAAACACATGTATACACAGTACAGTAAAAAGGGAAAAACTAAAGAGAGGGTGAAAAAAGAGAAAGCGGGAATCCGATGCACATCTGTACACACAGATGTGTCAACCAAGCTGACGCACCACAAGCACGGCACGGATTTCATCCTCATCCCATAGACGTGTAGAGACACAGAGATGAGCGTAGCTAAGTTTTATGTAATTACTGCCAGGAAGAATGCAGAGTGATGGATGAGGAGAAGAGAAAAGCAGCAGTGGCATTCACACGCTTCGTTCTGCTGATTCGTAAACCAGGCATGAAAAAAAATATGAATATGCATCTTTTCTTTATTTCTGACTATGTCTCTCTCACACACTCTCTCCATCATAAATCTCACAAACAACAAACACCCACACACACACACACACACACACACACACACACTCACACACACACACACACACACACACACACACACGCACACACACACACACACACACACACACACACACACACACCCAGCTCTCTGATCATACCCTCGGCTTCCACTCCGCACTCGGTATTACACACTAAATATTCATTTTCCTTCAGCATCTCATCTGCATGCTAATACTGACAACAAAGAGCAGATTAATATGCATCAATGACGGACCCTCTCTCATAAATCGTTTCAATTTCCTTATAACAATGAATGACATTTGGCACCTGCTGCTAACGCAATCACGCCTCCATCTCCAATCGTGAAATTAATCTCATATGAAATTAGTCTTTAGAGATTTAAACCACAAAGAGAATACGAGATAATCATCTGTGTCGTTGTGTTTGCAAAAAAGTACTTATTCATTTATTTATTATTCATCCGCTCCCTGTAGGGTATCGCTGCTGTTGTTTTTGTTGTTGTTGTTTTTTTTTTATTTTTTTTTTTTTTTTATGGGAATATGTGTGCGTCAGTGTATACACAAACACCGCACATCTGGGTATTGAAACATTCAGAGACACTTTACTTGACCTTTCGTCATAAACCAGAGATGAGTTCGTTCGAAGCACAATATGTCGGTTTTTATGGCAGCCAAAGTAACTGAGAGTTTACTGTACGTAACAGTTTCTATACTTCATGAACCCTTTTCTAACAACCTGATTGATGCGAATTTTACAAGATTAACATCCTCCCAGTCAGTATCTATGAGATATCAGGTCTACAACACTCCTTACTCATGTAGCGATCACTTTTAACATCTCATTGTGAGAGCTGCTACACCGTGCGCCATGGTACGATCGTGCCCGTGTTAGAGATTCTCTGTAAAACATTCCTGGTTTTGGTTTTTTAAATAAAATGCATTACAAAAGAATCATAAAATTGTCCCTTCACTCTACTGTTGATGTGTTTTTTTATCGACAACATTAACAGCATGTGCCATTTCACACGGGTAAGATTTATAAACAACCTTTACAAAATGGAAATGAACAGTAGTATCCAAAGATTTCTGGTTACATTTGTTTATTGATTGATTGATTGATTTTTACGGAATGTAGAAATAAACTGCCTGGCCAAAAAAAAGTCTCAATTTTCAGAGCAAGCAAAGAAAACAACTAAGGAAATTTGAAATTATTGGGCGAGAACCCTTCAATACATTATCCATAAACCTGGAAGGATAGCCCTGAGCCATCAACTTAGTGGAAGGAAATGTGGTTGGAAATAAAATCATGAATGGAGATCACTTAAACACTTGGTAAAGCTGCATGGTAAAAAAAAATAAATCTACAATAAAAACCAGAGCTGTTTAATAGTGGAAGTAAGAGCATTTCCATAGACACACAGTGTGATGAAAACGAGTAAATTGGGACTAAACACTTGTGTGGCCATAAGAAAATGACTGTTGAAAAAAGGCTTGAATTAACTAGGGAGCATAAAGATTGGACTTTAGACCAATGGGAAAAGGTCATGTAGTCTGATGACTCCAGAGTGACCCTATGCCACAGTTTCAATTGTACTGAATGTAAAAATGAAGTCATGCATCCGTCATGCTTAGTGCCTAACCTGCCTCTAGAGGCAGTGTTACAGTATAATCTAGGGTTGCTTCATTGGTCAGGTCCAGGTTCAGCAACATCATCAGGCAATAAAATGAAGTCAGCTGACGACCTGAATGTACTGAATGACCAGGGTGTCACATCAACAACGTTTTTCTTCCTTGATGGCACGGGTATACTCCAGGACTCAAAATGTGAAAGAGTGGTTCTGGGAGCATGAGGATTCATTTTCACGCAAGAACTGGCACCACATTGTGTCGAAGCTAAAGGTGACAAAATGAAATCTTTTGAAATTTTTTGCCCAGGCAGTGTAGTAAGGGTTTATCATTTGCAAATTTCACAAAAAGCAGCAGCTTGTCTCACATCGTCACTCGTCAAGGAGTAAAAATGAACTTTGATGAATTGCCGGCATGTAATATTAAAAATGCTGTCAATCATCTCCTAAGCTTTTCGGGAGCTCGTCCGATCATCACACAGGATCCCGGCGCCCGGGCCAAGCCCCCTCTCTGTTCACTCCCAGAGAAGCCGAGCTTCCAGATGCAATGCAATAAATGCACATTATCCAACAAATGTCTAGCATTTGTTTACTGAAATCAAAGCATATTCCTGTTAAACCTGGGCTTCAGTGGGTTTAAAACTGCTGCACATGCAATCATGAGAAGAAGAACAAAAAAAACAGACTGTATACTGTACATGATAATAAGGTCTAACATTAAGCCACTGCTAACGGTTGAGCCGTGAGCTGGAGCACGTGAAATGTTAACCTTCAAGACTTCCTACTATCTGTATTTGACTACAGTTTTTTGTGAAGTTTTAGAGGAGCCCAGGATTCCCTTGTAGGCTACGGCCGGTCGCCTCCGCTTCACTCGAAATGCATCGTGTTAGGAATTCTCAACTCTACAGTATGTTGCTGAATTAAGCACCATGCACCACGACACCAGGTGGAGGAAGCAGATGTTTTGCTATCTGACACATCAACAGCTGTGCATTTTCCATCTGACTCCATTCGAAGCACACACACTCGCACACGGAGACATGTTTCATGGCACGAGACCAAGTTAATATCAAAGACAGTGTGGATCGCGCCATTCTGTAGCACCCGAAGCGGTGCCGCTTGCCTGTAGGACGCTTGTAGCTACACAAATCTTTTCTGTGAATGGACATTCTGGTGTGTGTACAGTATGTGTATGTGCTTAGTATGAACATCTCATTTCCCTGTGGGACAGAAATGACTTTGGATACGATTTCTGCATCGTCTCTTTAATATATAGTGTAGTTTAACTTCCTACAATCTAGCGCTGGATTCTTTTTGCTTTACCAACCCTTTCTTTCCACTCTTGCCTACTATACTCTCTCGGGTTTCTTTTTTATTTCTTCTCCTTTCTACACACGCACACAAACACACACACACACACAGATTGCTGCAGCAAGTTAGGCGAGCCAAGTACCTCCCTTTTACCTCACTGCAACCCCTCCTTTCCTCTATTTCCCTTGGTCTTTCTCTCTTAGCCATCAGGAGATATTGATTTTGGAGCCTAGTGTCCTTTTTTTAGCATCGTAACCAGCAAGCAGATAAGAGCAATGGGCTAAAGAGGTGAAATGGAAAGCAGCAGGGGGGCTTTCTCAAGGACTGAACAAGGACTCATTGTGCAAATGTCACATTTTCCACGCAGGTTTAAGGTTTAAGGTTCGGCTAAAACATCATCCTTTTATGAAATAAAAAATCAAATACAAATAAAAACCATGAATATTTCGATTTCTCTCACGCTCCTACAGTATGTCAAGTCCATGATGCTTCATCCCTCCATCTGAAAGGATTGGCAAACATAATCATATAATGGGTCCTGCCAGAAAGCCGCACAGGACAGGGTGCTGGTACAATGTATGTACGTGACATGATCACTAAATAACCAAGTGAAGCTCAGCACTCTTACACAGGCTGTATGGTGACATTCATGTTCAGAACAGACATCAGAATGTGGAAATAAATGTCAGCTTTGAGTGTGCCGTGGTTGTCGGTGCCAGACAGGCTGATCTGAGGTTTTTTTTTTTTTTTTTTTTTTTCCCCCAGAAACTGTTGATCTCCGGGGATTTTCACACACAACACTCTCGCCTCAAAAATTTACACAGAATGGTGTGAGAAAAACAATCCAGAGAGCAGCACTCCTGCGAGCCCGAGTTAATAAGAGAGGGCAGAAGAGAACGGCCAGACTGGCCAGAGCCGAGAGGAACCAACTCGGCAACAACTTTTATACTGTAATTGCAAAACCTTTACTGTACACTGTAATTACAAAGATTGTTTAAGATCATTTAAAACAATACAAAATAGCAGTTTATAGTATCATCAGCCTCCTCATCTAATAGTTTCAGTTTCTTTACAATGGGCTGCAGGTGTAACTGTAATTCTGGTAAAAAGTCTATCAATCTGTTTTGCTTCGGCATTCTCTTCTCAAAAGCCTGTCAATCAAATCGATTTAGTTCATCCACTGCAATAGCCCTGGAAATTGAATTTACCGATCACATGACAGAAAGAAGTTACGTGATTGGCTCTTTATGGCTGTTCCAAGCTTCTGAACAAGCATCCAAATGAAAAGTTTTGCTATGAAACAACCTTGCGTGGAAATAATGGGTGAAAGTCTAAAACGGGGTTTATTGTGTTTTGCCGCCGAGCTGTCCATACAGTACACACTGTACTGTACAGTAATGTGCAAAAGTCTTAGGCGCCATATTATCTGTAGTACAAATTTTGTTATAGAAGTTTCTTATATTTATTATAAAATTGATGAATAAATAACATTACAAGAGAATATTTGCATGCCTGTAAAGAAAGCGACATATTACATGACAGACCAGTTTTCAGATGAAAAATAAATCAATCAATAATGTAGACTCCTGGGTTGACTGAGCGAGTGTGACGAAGTTACCAAAAGTGCTCATATTCTCCAGCATGACCAGTAAAACCTAACAGCTGTTTTACTTAGAATACTGCACACATCTGTCTCGAACACTACCGCTTATGTTCACGCAAAGAGTTTCCACACCAAATATTAACCGTTTATTGTTTATGTTATTATGTTATGTTATTATTGTTTATGTTATTGTTTATGGCTTTTGTTTGGATGTTCCCGAGACTTTTGCACAGTACTGTAAATAAAACAGCTGATATGAGATCTTCGTCACACTCGCTCCTTTCTATTTTCATGCAAAATCCAGGAGTCGACATTATTGATTTTTGATCTGAAAACTGGTCTGTCATTTTCTTTAATATGTCGCTTTCTTTACACGCATGCAAATATTCTTCTGTAATGTTATTTATTCATTAGTTTTAGTGTATCTCTGTAGGGAATGGTCTTGTACATAATATTGCAGACATAATAAACTTACATAACTAAATTTGTACTACAGATAATATGGCGCCTAAGACTTTTGCACAGTACTGTATGTGCTGATTCTAGCTCCCCGTGTTGAGATAACGAACTTACAAAGTTATATGGATGGAAGACACATCATGACATTGCTGTAGATCAGGGATCTTCAACTCCAGCCTTGGAGGACCAGAGTCCAGCACAGTTTCTAAACCATCCGGAATCTAAAACACATGGAGTTCTGGACCTACAGTAGGAGTTCACAGATTAGTTGAATGAGCTGTGTTTGAGCAGAAGAATCAGCAAGCTGTGCTGGACCCTGGAACTCCAGGTCTGGAGCTGAAGTGTCCTCAGAGTGTGTTACGTTAAAGCACCATGTACTGCATACATTTTCACTCGCATCTACAAAGGTCACATCAAAGATCATATCTCCATCATCCTAGAAACATATGGTCCAAAAAAAAAGCCTACACACACCCCAAGCACACACCTCGGTTATTAATGTGGACAGGTGCCCTCTGGCTTATGTAATACTATGAGGAGATTATAGCAGCGATGCCTTAGAAATCTGACTCATTCACAAGCTATCGAATGTCAAGCTTCTAAGAGGGAGCGAGAGAGATGAAAAGCGCTAAATCTTGATCAAAATGGATTATATCACCACTACCTACACTGCGAGATCAAGCTGCAGTTCAGCACTACAATAAAGAGTTCGCAACACACCGGCGCCCACGTTCAGCAGAAACGTTCACGCGCCGATCTAGCCGGCCTACGCGGCCCGAAGCTGGGAGCGCAAATCAATCCGCTAACCAGTACACGCGTTTCTCCCTGAGACACGGAGAGCCCTAGCGGATAAATCATAACCTCGCGTAACCTCCGTCTCCTCAGACGAGAACAGCAGCCGCTGTGTGTATAAACCCTTCCACATCCCATGATTATTGTTTATTTATTTATTTATTTATGTTCACTTTTTTATCTCCCTGTTTGAAGATATTAATTAGTTTCTGTAGTTTGAGGGGGGGGGGAAAATGGTGATAAATATTTGAGCATAATTCCTCGATAACAGTTATGTGACAATAATTAATCAGTTTGTTTACCAACGTTTAATAGGCAGATCCACTTTATCTTCACGTAATCTGTCCTGCTGAGAGTCTGTGACTCAACGTTCATATTACATCCGACGTATTAAACCCGAAGACGGTGAAAGCAGGCAGTTTTAGTCAGCAGGAAGTCTAAACTCAATGACAAATAAGTTTCCGAAAAAATTAATAATGCGGCAATAATGCGGCTTACATGGAACTATTAACAATGTACTGTAGGATTTTTAGAAATGAAACACACACACATACCCTCGCCCCCACACACACTACAAGTCCAGGCTGGGCGTTAGGGCTATCTGAAAGTGAGACCATGGCCTAGAGGGGGGGGTGTGTCTGAGTATCATACCATCTTGCCATCTGTCTCTCACTCAAGCCTCACAGTCGCCATGTGACACACACACACACACACACACACAAAGAAAAAGATGAACCAGTTTAGTCCTGCCTATAAGAAAGGCCTCGTAAATTAACAAAATAATTGAATTCTCTCTCTCTTCCTCTGTGTGTGTGTTCAATTCTGACAGACAACCCTGCTCTGCTCTGGCTTTATTGGTTATTTCACTTTTCCTCCATTTATCCTTTCATCCATCCATCCATCTTTCCATCCATGCATCCATCCATCCGTCTTTTCACCCATCCATCCATATATCCGTGTGTGTTTTGGTAATGAATGCACATGAGCCTCTTCTGTCCCTTTACAGAGCTCCTCAGCACCACCACCGTCACATTGTTCAGACTCACACCCTCACCCTTCCTCCACCTCTTAACTGCAATCATTTCCTAACAGCACTATTTCTCTTTCTTTCTTTTCCTTTCCTCACTCCTTCACCTCATTCCCCTCATTATCATCAATGAGCAGCGGGCAAAATCAGACATGTCGGTCACACAAATGGATGAGGTCAGGAGGGAGAGCTACAACTCACACACTCCAAGACTGACCCAGATTCTTCAGAATAAAGAAAATCATTCTCTCTCTCTCTCTCTCTCTCTCTCTCTCTCTCTTTTTCTCTTTCCTATCTTTCTTAAACACACACGCATACACACACACACACACACACATTATACTTTCCCGATCCTTCCATTAGACCCCTAAGATCTACAGAGCGAGCACGACTGCGTTTTCTACAGTGTGAGTAGAACAGGAAAAACGTTGCACGAAAGCAAGATGAAGATGAAGATGAAGTAGTCTCGGTGTAGTGCGTTTCTGGACCCTGTCATTCAGCCTCAATGGCTCTGAGAAGATCAAATAATCATTTCCTTAATTATGATCACAGCTGTGTCATGTGCCATCTGTGGCTCCGAGGTCGATACAGAACCTAGTTAGTTAAATTAATCATGTCACTGAGGCCACTAATAAATGTCATATACTGTGCAGTTGCAAAATAATACAAACCAGTCAGGAGGCATGCAAACATCTTATAACCTTTATGACTTGAACGTGGAGGTCTGCAAACATTAAACGAGTCAACATAGCAAAGTCCACAATTGGCGGTTACGAGAAAAAACCTCAGAGATGTGTAAAAAGAATTTCAATGTGCTGTGTTTATGTAATTTATATAAAACATCAATTAGAGTGTAGTGGTTTTAGGTAGGAACTGCTCAGGTTTTGCCTATCTGGTTTCAACACAGTATAAAATTACAATCAATTAAAAAAAAGAGTGTTGCACCGCCAGGGTCCGGGTTCGATCCCCGGCCAGGCTCGATTCCCGTCTCTGTGTGCATGGAGTTTGCATGTTCTCCCCGTGCTTGGTGGGTTTCCTCCGGGTACTCCGGTTTCCATGTCCAAAAACATGTAGGTTAGGTTAATTGGCGTTCCCAAATTGCCCGTAGTGTGTGAATGAGTGAGTGTATGTTTGTGTGTCTGTGCCCTGCGATGGATTGGCACCCTGTCCAGGGTGCACCCTGCCATATGCCCCAAGTCTCCTGGGATAGGCTCCAGGCCCCCGTGACCCTGAATACACGATTAAGCGGTATAGATGATGAGTGAGAGAGTGAGTGTTAAAACTTAAATGATTTGAGGTGACAAACTTCCTTAAACACTGTATAGATAGATAGATCAAAACACTCGTATGTCAAAGCAATTTCTGCTTAAGAAATAATGGAAACTCCTATGATTCGTTCCACAACTCAAAAATAACTTATTTATATAAAAAATAATTATTACAAAATATAAAAGTAAAAATAAAACAAAAATTAACCTGCACTTTACCTTTAAAAAGAATCCATAGGTGTAGTGATTGAGACGGGCAGCTATTGTGTAAGATGACTTTCACACACACAAACACACACATACTCACACGGACACACACACACACACCAGTTCGCTGACAGAAACGCATACACATATACACATCAAAATTTAAAAAATGCTTTACGTGCACACACACACACACACACACACACACACACACACACACACATGTTGTTAAAGTAAACAGCACACGTGTGCATGAATGTTGACCTTACACGTGACGCCGTGCACTGAAACCAAGCATGGAAGACGTTTACCCAGTTAAAATTTATTTCAAATTTTTGTTCATCTTGCAAAACACTTGCAGACCAAGGTACTCACAATCCAAGGTTGTACCGTATATTTATATATTATATTTATTTATTTAATTTATTTATAGTACTCATAGATGGGGGACACCCTGGACTGGGTGCCAATCCATGACAGGGCACACAAGCACACACACACACACACACACACACACACACACACACACACACACACACACACACACACACACACATTTGCTTTCGAAATCTTGAATGAATCTTAAATCAATTACAGACATTTTAAATAACATGTATTAAGCTAAAATGTATGTGGAACTACAGAGAAACCCTCTCACTTACTCCACATATCACTTAT